>VDFB02000017.1:172888682-172954995 GCA_007258455.2 Sequoia sempervirens
AACCTAAGCTAAACATGATTAATCATACAATAATTAACCAAGATCTAACTAGTTAAGTCAAGATCCCAATTAAATTCTTGAAAACAATAAACTAAGAAGGCAATAAACATGAAATAAACTAAAATACTTAGAGGAAACCTATTCTAATGCCTCAAACCTCATACCATTGAGGTTTTGGTGCTAAATTGATGTGGAATTTCAACTCTTTCCCAATCCCTTGGTTGAAACAAGCTTAAAGATGGAAGCCATTGATGAAGATTGATGAAAATGGATGCAAAAATTAACTAAAATGGATGCTAAATGATGAAATTCTTATGAAGAATGCTCTAAAATTCACTATAATTTAGTTACTCTAAATTAATGTGGATCCTTTTCTCATAGAAATGAGGACTATTTATAGGAAAAATAGTTGAATCAATGGTCAAGATTGATTTGATCAATCAATGGATGAAAATCAATAAGAGGAATTGGCATGGATCAAGAATCCAATTGATGGATGAGAATGAAAGTTGACATGGATTGAATATTTCAATCAATGGCTCAAATCAATTTGAAGAAGCAAGAATCCTAACTAATTTAGGAGGAATGTGCAAAGCATGTCTATTTAGGAGGGAATTGGAGTGGAGGAATACTCCAAGGGAATATTCCTTTGCAAGTGGGAGGATAGAGAAATTAGTTAATTAAATAATTTAAGCATTATTTAATTGTACATGATGGAGGAAATTAGGAATTTCATTAAACAATTAACTCATTTAATAAAAGGGGATTCATGGCATTTAACTAAATAATTAAGACTATTTAATCAAATGAGAGGACTTAAGAAATTCAATTAAATAATTCACATTATCCAATTAAATAGGATGAAAATTAGCATGAAAGGGGATGAATTAACCCAATAAGATTGAGATTCTCATTAATAGACAAAAGTGGTGAATTTAATTATTTAATTATTTAATCATTTAATTAAATGTTCGAAAGGAGGTAATTCAAGACAAAAATGATGTTAGTAATCAAATTCAAATGTGCAATATCAATCAGGATGATTTTAAGTGTCTACAAGTGTCATGTGATTTTATCATGTCATTTAATACTTTTTCCTAGGTCATTTAATATTTTATGAGTTAGCTATCACATGACATAGGATTAAGATACCTGTCATGATCTTGTCTAGTCATATGTCTCACCTTGACTATATAACCAAGGGTCTCTCATACTTGTATAATTGAATTATATTAGCATTATTGATAGGAATATAATTTATTCTTGGCATATTGATCTTCTCTCTTTGTGCTTTATATTTGGCCTCTAGATCTTGGTAAGCTATCTCCATAGCCAACTCTTACATAGTTGACCCGTATGGCCATACGGGTTCGGTTGTAGGGTTAAAAAAATTGCATTTTTCACAGTGGCCAAAATAGGGAAAAAAAATTATGAATCTTTGTTTATCAACCATCTTAGATTCAATGCTGAGGTTAATTTTGTCTTAAGAGTTCATCTATGAAAATTCCTTTAGAAAACTCTCATATGAAAGCCCATTCCAAGAAACTGTTTTGACCCAAATTTCTCAAAACATAGATCTACAATAAATCCAAAAAAATTGCAAACCCATAAGCCTAAATTTGAAAAACAACACCTACAAAATGTGTCCATACCTTGTAATTCCTCATATATTTCTTGCATTTCTAAGAATTCAAATTTTCACCAAATCTACTCAAACAAGGATAATAACAAAAACTAGGAGCTCACACCTCTCACAACCATGAAAGCTCTAATACCAGTTGTTAGAAAATAAAGCATCAATACCCAATTCATTTAAGTTGTTTCTTGTGTAACCCCTCAAGAGATAAAATCATGTATACAAGCTTATAGAATAACCATATGCAAAGATCAAATAGATAAGCCACAATACAATACAATACAAGGTATACCCTAGGGAAAACCACAAGAGGGAAAAAACCCAACCTTGAAAAGCATTCATACTCCATCTAATATTCAAAAATGAAATACTAGATGCACTTATAGAGTTGCAATGAATACTTTTGAAACATCAAGCTCCTCCAATGCACTCTCCATGTGTACATGCATGAATCCACACATCCCATGCCATGCTTCACATATGCAATCACTAGAAAACTCAATACTATGACAATCCACTCACCCAACCAACCTTAACCACTAAACATGTGCTTTCTTTTATAGATACAAGCTCACACAAATGCAACCGAGTGGTAAGATAAAGCCATGTGCCACAAAACCATGTGAACACAAAACTATTGACTCCTCGTTTAATATTGGGTACTAAATTTGCACATTATTAAAAATATTTTTCCCAAATATTAAATAATTTATTGTCTCTCACACATAAAATAATTAACCCAATATTACAATACAACTTTACAAGTGGTCCCAAATAAATACCTACTTGTGGCCAAACACATCTCCTAGATGCACCACAATTAAATAATTATTTAATTACAAAATTATACTAAATCAATTTTTGCAATGGTGTACAACACCAAATCCTAACACCATCTACATCATACCATCACTAAATATACTAGATAAAATATGTGTAATAAAAGAGGCTACTCATTGTGGACATGGAAAAAGTAACCCTTCTACTTTTTCTCATATTTAGGCCGTCTTGTTGATTTTGGCTTAATTTTTCCTTGATTTAATGTTGTAATGTGGTCAATACATTCACATTAGGTCTTAGGTCCTTGAGAATCATTAAGAACTTTATGATGTCTTGTAAAAGTATTGTGAAGTGTTGTAACCCACCTTCCCACTTTTCTAGGACCTTTTCAGTATAATTCACCTAAATAACCTCTTTTTATCACTTACCAAGTCTTATTTCAAAGTTTTGTAAATATTTGTAACAAACTCTCATGCTTTTCTAAGCTTTTCATCACTAATTCAACCCTTTCTTATGTCTAAATGACCCCTTAATGCACTTTCAGGCCCTACTTAAGTGTGTTTTAGAGAATAATCTCGTTAAACATCATTACATACACTTTAATTCTTGACACCCAATAAAATTTCCCTAGTGGGACCAAGTCGCCACCTAGGGTGACTTAGTCCCATTGGGCATAAAAATAAAAATTATTTTAATTTTCTAGCGGGATATTATTCTCTTAACTTTGAGGTCAACCTGTGATGTGTTATTTTTAGGAAATTTTGTAAAATCAAGTATAGATAAAGTGTTTTCCCCTCATTTTGCATCTTCTAATCTCCTAATTTCTTTAATACATTCATTTATCATTCTCAAGCATTCTAGGCATTATCAAGAATCCATTGGAGCATCTACTTGCATATCTTCCTATTTCTACATTAAGGGTTTGGTAAGTTGTAGCATTGCATGTTGTCCATTCATCATTCTCTTTAGATATTTCATTCCATTTTCAAGGGTTTGATTACCAAATCAAGGTTTGACCAAGGCAAACCCCTATTCACTAACCCTTAACTATTTTTCCCCTCTTTGCATGTGTGTTTTGTAGGCCTTGTATGCAGATTTTTCAAAGAGAAAGGTGTTAAAAGTGGTCAATAATTCATCAAAGTCATTCAAGTCAACAAAAACCCTAATTGAAGCTTGGAGACCTCTTTCAGCCTGATTTCTGCATAATCTGATCTAGACACCTATCAAGAAGAGAAGTGTAGACTAAGAGCTATAGATTCCTGTCCCAAATTTTTTGGGATTCCCAAGTGGACTACATCACCATCTGTGGTGAATTAGTCCCACTGTCAGGCCTGAAAAATGATTTCTATATTTTTGGATACCCATTTGGCTAAAACGTATTTTGACAAAATCTCCTTGAAATAGGACTAAATCACCTAGCTTAGCATAAGTATCCCAAATGGCCTTAATAGAAAATTTTACAGGATTCTAGAGCCTCTCTGCATCACATTCCAGTTTCTAGGTGCACCTCTCTAATCTCTTTCATTGATGTTATTGTTTACTTGCATTCTTAGGTCATTTTTCATATCACAATGTGTTTTCAAACAACTTGCATTTATTAGGTTTTGCATTAATAATTCATTTCCTTTATCAGCTTAGTGTATTTAAACATTGCATCTAGGCATATTTCATTCATATTTACATTAGTCTTGAGTGAGAACATTTCCCATTTTGGCCCATCTCTCTCCTTTTAGGTGAAAAACCCTAGAAGTGCAAGAGAACCTTGGGTGCCCAAATCTTTGTCCACATTTTGGTGAACCCGACTTTAGAACATTTTACTTCTAATTTCAAGTGCATTTACTTCCTAGGAATAACTTTCATCAACATGGCATTAGGTTTTGCATTATTTTGCATCCTCTAGGGTTTTAAAAATTGCATTAGTGAAATGGTCATATAGCTTACATTTTTGCATTGCATTTCATTAAAAATTCAAAAAAATATGCATTTTCATATTCTACCTACATCTAAAAACCTAAAAATCATAAAATTCCATTTAAAAAATCACTACTGGGACTAATTCACCACACTGGGTGACTTAGTCCTCCTGCACATTCTGCACTATACTTTATGTCATTTTCAGAGCATTTTCTACATTTTTGTTTTATGTTATTTCATTTTGTTATAGTATCCAATTTTTTGTTTTATTCCATTTCTTGCACTTCATTTTCTTTCATACATTTGCATCATGGCTATGTGCTTTAATAAGTTTTGGATGTCATTAAAATCCTTAATTGACATGTCAAATTGTGCCTTCAGAACTGATCCTAATGACATTAAGCTTCCTCATGCTCCTTCAACTCCTCATGAATGTCCTCCTCATGATGTTGACATCATTAGAGAAGATGATGACAACATGAATAAGTTCCTCAACGAATTCCTTGACAGCCTCGAAGTTAATGCATCCTTTTATCCATCTATGAAACGAAAAGACCTTCCTACAGTATCACCTCTTGATATGTTTGGTTGTTTACATCCTAAAACAAATGAAGAACCTAAGTTCCCTCCATCAATTGAGCCTAGTTCTTCTAAGCAAGCAACTCCTCGACCATTTTATGATAAGAAAGTCACTAGTACTCCAATCAACCTTGAAGAAACCTATGGAAAAGGTTTTACCATCTTCAGCAAACAAGGATGTAACACAACAACTGAACATGAAATTCATCAAATTTTAGAAAAAAATCCAAAAGATGATAACACAACAGGGTTAGGATATCAAGATCCTCCTCATGACAACAAGCCTCCTAGAGAATATTGGAGACTTTGTGATGATGGCACAATGATCTTTGATTGTCCTCCTGATCTAAATGCCATCCTTCCTCATGAACAACACTTACCTACAAACAATGACAAGGATGTAAGGATCACTTTGGGTCCTCCTCCTCCTCCTATTTGGGCCTTCTCACCTAGCGGACAGCCATGAGTGTATGTTCCTCACCTTTTGGGCCTTCTCACCTGGCAGATAGCCATGAGTTCCATCACCTCAGAGTGAGTATGTATTTTCTTTCTAGACAAACAGCCTAGACTTGATCCGCAACAGGATGGAAAAATGATCGAAGCTTGATCTCTTTCTCTCTTTCTCCTTCTTCATTTACATCCTTCTCATGTGTGTTTCTTTGTGCTCATGTTTAGTTTTTCATGGGATCTTTATCCTGGGGGATTGATCATCCCTCTTGATCGTAGTTGTCTCATCTTGCTAACATTACTTCACTGAAACCCCTCTTGATTGTGTGTGGGTCTACTTTAGTGTGAGTTTGAAGTAGGTTCATCCTCTCACTAAAGTGGGGGCTAACTATGGACACGAAAAAAGTAACCCATCTACTTTTCTCATATTTAGGCCCTCCAAGTCATTTTTCCTTGATTTTTCTTTGATTTAATGTTGTAATGTGGCCAATACATTCACATTAGGTCTTGGGTCCTTAAGAATCATTAAAAACTTTATGATGTCTTGTAAAAGTGTTGTGAAGTGTTGTAACCCACTTTCACACTTTTCTAGAACCTTTTCATTAGTATTCACCTAAATAACCTCTTTTTATCACTTTCCAAGTCTTATTTCAAAGTGTTGTAAAGACTTGTAACAAACTCTCACACTTTTGTAGGCTTGTCATCACTAATTCAACCATTTCTTATGTCTAAATGACCCCTTAATGCACTTTCTAACCCTACTTAAGTGTGTTTCAGAGAATAATCCTGTTAAACATCATTAAATACACTTTAATTCTCAACACCCAATAAAATTGGCCTATGGGACCAAGTTGCCACCTAGGGCAACTTAATCCCACTAGGCACAAAAATCAAAATTATTTTAATTTTTTGGCAGGGTATTATTCTCTTAACCTTGAGGTCGACCTATGATACATTATTTTTGGAAAATTTTGTAAAATCAAGTATAAATAAAGGGTTTCCCCCTCATTTTTCATCTTCTAATTTCCTAATTTCTTTAATACATTCATTTATCATTCTCAAGCATTCTAGGCATTATCAAGCATCCACTGGAGCATCTACTAGCATATCTTCAGATTTCTACATCAAGGGTTTGGTGAGTTGTAGCATTGCATGTTTTTCATTCATCATTCTCTTTCTATTTCATTTCATTTTCAAGGGTTTGATTACCAAATTAGGGTTTGACCAAGGAAAACCCCTATTCACTAACCATTAACCATTTTTCCCCTCTTTGCATGTGTGTTTTGTAGGTCTTGTATGCAGATTTGTCAAAGAGAAATGTGTTAAAAGTAGTAAAAAAATCATCAAAGTCATTCAAGTCAAAAAAAAGCCCTAATTGAAGCTTGGAGACCTCTTACAGTCGATTTCTGCATAATCTGATCCGGACACCTGTCAAGAAGAGAAGTGCAGAGCGAGAGCATAGATTCTTGTCCTGAATTTCTTGAGATTCCAAAGTGGACTAAGTCACCAGCTATGGTGAATTAGTCCCACTTCCAGGCCTGAAAAGTGATTTATGCATTTCTGGATCTACCCATTTGGCTGAAACATGTTCCGACAAAATCTCCCTGAAACAAAACTAAGTCACCCAGCTTGGCGTAAGCGTCCCAGTTGGCCTTAGTAGAAAATTTTTCAGGATTCCAAAACCTCTTTGCATCACATTCCAGTTTCCTGGTGCACCTCTCTAGTATCTTTCATTTATATTATTGCTTACTTGCATTCTTAGGTCATTTTGCATATCACATTGTGTTTTCAAACAACTTGCATTTCTTAGGTTTTGCATTAATAATTCATTTCCTTTATCAACTTAGTGTATTTAAACATTGTGCATCTAGGCATATTTCATTCACATTTACATTATTCTTGAGTGGAGACATTGCCCATTTTGGCCCATCTCTCTCCTTTTAGGTGAAAAACCCTAGAAGTGCAAGAGAACCTTGGGTGCCAAAATCTTTTTCCACACTCACATGCATCTTCTTCTACCAAGAAGGGTTTCCCACCACCTCTCATTGGGATCACTTATCTTGTATGGGCCTCCACCTCTATCTATGCATATTCTCCTCCATAAATCTAAATCAACACCTCTATAGACATATCAGTCTCTAACATAAGGGTTTCCTCCATATCCTCCCCATTTGACCAATTTTTATGGACATAATTAGATTCATCCTCCTTGATTCCTACCTCTCTTACCTCAACCTATATCCCCTTACTTCCCCTGTATATAAAATCAAGACCCCAAACTGTGTAGTGGGTTCTAATTTTCTCTACCTATGGGCCCATTAGGATAAGATGATATTAACCTTGCAAATAATGGTCACATCATTTGTCTCCAACGCCTTGAGAATGAGTACATGGATTCCTAGGAGGTGATTGGGTGAATTATAGATTAATTTTTTCTCATTGACTTGAATATTGGTTGCAATGGAATTAGTAAGGTAAGCTCTAACAATTACAAATTACTATAAATACATTCTAATCACTTCCAAAATGGTGAAACCATTTTTCATCATAATTTTACTCTAATACCAAATGTTGGCTAAATAGGTGGATAAATGCAATGACACTATAAAATTGAGTGTTGAAATTTTATTTAGATCATGTGGTAAGCCATTATAACATGATCTATATCATTTTTGAGCAACTAATTCAAGACTATCACTCTATTTTGTCACCTATTTAATCAGCAACCCCAATCCAATCTCCATAGTCCCCTTGTATACTATGGCTATAGGATGAAATTTTATAAGTATTGCATCTCCAAAATATTATAGAACCTTGTCTAAAAAGTGTACCTATTATTTTCCCCTCATTTTAGTGAGAAAGGTGATAGAACAAAATGCATTTTACACCTCCTCATCATCAATCTTAGACACCTTTCATGTCAATGTATGTGTTTGTAATAAAATATGTTACATTTGTGTTATTGATGTTAAATATAGCTCAATTAAATCAAGTGAATCTATCCCACATTACTACCTGAGGTTCCCTCAAGTCATGGATGGGAATTACCCTCACATAGGTTTAATGAAGTACTCCAATATATATACCCCGTGATCAAAGAAGGGTGGTTGATATTCTAGGCTCCCATCCAGGAAATTTGATATAATTCATAATATGAATGTTTTCCTATATCCACCCTCGATTTGAACCTTCATATGCATCTCTCAATCTCAATAATGATGGAATCCTAGTTTTACAATACCTTTTAAGACACCTTATCACTAGCTAATCTAGTGGAAGTGATCCCAATCATGGCCTTCCAAATAGTCAAAATGGTTACTCCCTCCACCAATATCAACTTCATCTCAATCCTAATTGCCATATCCTCCCATGTGTCTCCAAAATACATTGTCCAAGTCTTTATTTCATATTTGTCCCTATGGTACTCTAGAGTAATGGTCATGCCTATGATTCAGACCCCCAAAATCACAT
Source organism: Sequoia sempervirens (assembly GCA_007258455.2). Taxonomy (NCBI): domain Eukaryota; kingdom Viridiplantae; phylum Streptophyta; class Pinopsida; order Cupressales; family Cupressaceae; genus Sequoia; species Sequoia sempervirens. Next base: position 172,897,510 of record VDFB02000017.1, read on the forward strand.
AAGTGTCATGGAGGACGATAGTCCACTCTTCATCTATGCACAAGAATTAAAAGGTGTTCCTTTTGTATCTAAATAATTTTTAAAAATGTATAGCATCCTACTGGAAGGTGGCACTAAGGGAATTGATGCCACCTCATAAGCCCAACTCTCTCTCTAAGTGTCTCTCTCTATTAATGTGTTCAACATCATCTCAATTTAATCATTCTCTCAAGTGCCACTCTATATAATGTAATTACCTACACACACTCATGAATAAAGACACCAATAGTACCATTTTTTTAAAAAACTAATAAAAAAGATGTTTTTTAAAATTGTAAGGTAAATGAAAAAGATAAACCCTGAACAATAAACATGCATTTTATAGGTTCAAGTGTAGGATATCAAGAGCATAACATGATAGCTAAGTGTAAGTTGGTATGGGATGAGAACTTACAACCCATGCCTCATTTCAAAAACTAGAATCTACCAAGTAATGGCGTGCACCTATCTAGAGGGGGAAAATATGTATGCACTCAAAAACCTGTAATCCAACATGGCATGTCCAATGATGACTTAAATCCAAAATAATCATATATGACATAATAAAATACAATATGTGGTAGCCAAAACGTGTCTCCAATGTAAAAAAATCTATTTTTCAAGCCTCGAGGAAACTTTTATTGCTTTTTGTGTTTGTTTCTTAGCATTTAATGTGTTCTTTTTTGGAAAAAAAAATCACTTTACACAGGTATTTTTGTTTTCCATGGAATTCATGTTTTCAATGATGTATTTTCACTTTTGTTGTAGTATTTTTATTTTGTCATGGTATTTTCATTTTCACTATGGTATTATTATTTTTTCCATAGTATTTTTTATCTTGTTGCAGCAATTTCTTAGTTTCAAAAGCAAATATTTTGTGTGAATTGATTATTTTATCATTTTAGTCATGTGTGTAATTTTCTTCAACAAACTAATTTTCTCGCAACAGCAGTCTATCATGGCCTTTTATTGGCTAACGAAGCTGGAGTTTCTAAACTTTGGATAGAAGGGGATTCCCTTAACATTATAAAGTGTCTTGTGAAGAGTAACCCGTCGTGTTGGTCTATAGCCCATCTGATTAATGATGTTATTTTTCTCATTAATACTTTTGATGAGGTGAGAATTACTCACGTGTTCAGGGAGGCTAACTCATTGGCTGATGGGTTAGCTAATTTAGTCCAGTGATGGCTCAAATTAATTGGAATACTTATGATTCCTTGCCACTTAATCTTTAGAACATATCTAATTATGACCAGTTGTCATGTCAAGGAAGCGGTTAAGAAGGGAGAAAGGTTATTTTATTTCTTCCTTGGTTGGTTTTTGTACGTTGAGTTCAGTGCATGCTCTTATCATTATTGCTTTTTAGATGTTCATGAGATTATGGGCTGGGAGCTAAGGTATGGTAGTACTTGGTTTTCCAGGCTCACACGTTTTGTGGGTATTTTTTGCTTTTCCTTGTGGTTTGTTCACCTAAATTTTCCTGTGCAGAAGATCAAAGAGCAAGTTAAGTGTAGTTTGTTGCATGCCGCCATGGGAGGTGCTCGTTTTAGAGTGGAATCGAGCTCTTGTGAAGAGTATAGTAGCAATAAACTTGTCTGGGAGCTTCTAGAGAAGGGTGGAGTCTACCCCTATTTTTTGAAGCTCCATGGTCCTAACTCTGAGGTGACTGAGGCTTTGGTTAGTGGGTGGAACAATAGGGTTTTGCGCTACCAAGGTGTGGAATTCAACATCAATGAGGACTTCATCGCTAAGGTAACTCGTCTTCCTTCCAAGGGTAGGAAATTTTACAAAGACAAAGTTGTGGCCAAGACGTCCTTAGCCAATTTCTTTAAAGGCTCGGAGAAGCAAAAGCTTAAGTTTATTGGAAGCAGTGGGTATGCCCACAAATCTATGAAGCCGCTTTGGAGGGGCATTGCTCTAGCTATTATGCAATTTTTCACTCTGGAGGGTAGGTATTTTGTTATTTATGGCTATCATTTCATGTTATTGAATCACTTCCGCCATAATTCTTAGGTATCATTTCCTTTTTACCTCCTTTTTTCTATGGAAACTAGTATCGACAATCATAGGAAGAACCCTAGGAAGGCTATTCTTCATGAAGGCCTTATGAATCGCATTTTTTATCACATTAAGATGAAGGTGTTACTGGCTACTCCTAAGACCCCATCTCATAAAAAGGGTGGAAAAAATATTGGGTATGATACTAGTGAGTCAGTAGATGAATGGGAAGGGGATTATGAGGAAGAAGACTCTGATTATGAGGAACCGCCAAAGGATGAGAGTGATTCTATTGACGATTATGAGGATTCAAAATCCCAGTCTAAGGGTTATGAAACTGATAATGAAATGAAGGACGTTGTGTTTCCTTCGATGAAAAATATTGAGAAGGGGAAGAAAAGATGCCCCAAGAAAGGGAAGTGTGTTGTCAAGCAGGTTGTGGATGATTCAAGAGATGTGGAGATTTCCCTTGTTACTGATGTTAAAGATGTCCCAGGTGATGGCCTTGAGGGTAACGAGCATCCTATGGAGGATATTGGGTAGAAGAATGAGGGTATTGTGTGTTCCAAGGTGGTTGATCCTAGCCAGGCTAAATTTGATTCTCCTGTTGGTGTTCAGCAAGTTAAGGGGAGTGATGTTAAGGCAGAGCAGCTTGAAATTATGGCTAACTTGGCAGACATGCCTGATAAGCACCATGTGAAAGTGGAGGTTATTGAAGTTGAGGATTCTTCCGTTGAGGAGGACTTGGAGGGCAGAGAGGGGGTTTAGGAGGAACCTGTTGAGAATGTTGATTCTCTTGTTGCACAACCAGTCAATTGGGAAGAAATTAATATGGACCTGTTCTGTAGAATGGCGGAGGATGGAACTCACAATTTTCTCACTTTTGAAGTGGCTTTTCTCATAAGTGAAGGAGCTCAACTTCAAGCTTAAAACTAGCAAGATGTTTGTGTTGCATTAGTGCATGGAAACCAAAAGGAATGGTCTATTAAAGGTAAGGTCAAGACTATGAATGTTATTCTTGATAGACTTACTGTTGACGTTGATAGACTTGGTAAAAGTCATCAAGATAGGTTAACCTCCCTGGAAATTGTTGTTCAAAATATTAATGAGGAGAGATTTGTGAATATGGGGGAAAGAATTAGCAATATTTTCAATGACTTGCAAACTATTGTTCGTATTAGTAACCAGTCTTTGAAATCTAGTGCTAAGGGTCTCTCAGTTTTAAATGAGAAAGTTATAAAGTGGACTGGAAAGTCTCTAGATATGGGAGATCATGAGAAGGCCATTGATGAGGTTAACTGCATAAATTTTGAGGAGAAGATTGAGGATAATGGCCTCGATGTGGAGAAGAATTTGGAGGTTGGCCCTTGTCTGAGAACGAGGAGCAAGACTAAGAAAAGGGCAGCCATTTCGTTCGAGGATCTGAAGGATGTGGTCGAGATGCACGAGGGGGTCATTGCTGAAAATATGGCCTTGGCCAATGTTCTAGACAAAATGTTATAGTTTTGTTGTTGTTTTTGGTTGTTCAGCCTTGTTGTTGGGTTGCTAACGGGTTCTCTAGCTTTTTCTTTTGTCAACATTTTGTTTTTTGTGGGTTGCGGGTCTTAATGTTTTTGTCTTTTTAGCAACTTCTCTTCATTGTATAGGGTTTCGAGGCCCCTTCAAAACCTTTTTTATCTTATCAAAAATAAACTAATTTTCTCTTGTATTTATTCTCTAGATACTTCAAATTCATATTCACCAATTACATCTTCATCCCCAAATATATTGTCACATAAAAAATAGGAAAAGGAATTTATTTTCAAGGGCCAAAAAAGACTCATATGAAGCAATTAGATTACCCACATTTCTTTCCAACCTCATTCAAATAAAATTAATCTAAATCAATAAATTTTAACCATTGCAATGTTTTATTTCTAATATTTTATTTTCCTTGTTGAACCCTTTGCCTTGGAGAAGCACCCTTCCAAAATCATAAATAAGGAGGATCCAAGGAGAGGGATTGCAAGCTAAGGATGACACATTCACTACACCAACTTGCACCACATCTAAAGCATTTGGCTATATAGGTGTGGATGTTCCTTTGCTTTCTTAGAATTAGATTTTCTTTAATTAGTTTGAAAATTATAATTTTATTGGATTATACTAGAATTCTTATTTGGCATTTCTCTATGTTTGAATAGATTTATTTTCTATCCATTGTCTTTTTTATTGTACCCTATAAAAAATTTAGTACTCTAAAACAAAATTGTGTGCATCATATTTGCATGGTTGAAATTTTCGCTAAGTGCTTTGAGTCCAATTATTCAAAAAAAAATTGCCTAAGGTCTCAAATGTTCATTGGGTGGAAAAGTGAAATCTCTTTATTATTTGGTTATTCTTTGTAAAAACTACAAAGCAAGGTCAAAAGTCTAAAATGTAGGAATCAAGAATCAAATCTCACATGCACTTTTGTAGACTATGAAAAGTTGTGAAATAAGTTTGAACGCCTAATAGCAAAATAAAAAGGCAAAAAATTAGGGATTCCTAGCACATTTGTAGTTTTTGTGAAATTGGTAACAAGCCTCAAATTTTCAAAAGCCAATATATAATTTGGAGAATTGGAGTTCACACACACTTTTGCAATTAGTACAAAAATATACCTAAGCCCCAAATTCCTAAAAATCTTCCCTAATTCTTCCCTAAAACCCCAATTTAGCCTTTTTAATTCATTTTGGTATTCATTTTCACACCAAGCCATCAATATTATTTGCAAATCAAATCTTAGCCTTCTCATCTTTGCACTAACACCAACTCATTTACAAACCCTAAATTTGGTGTTTCCTCTTGGTTGCACTCATTGTTCTAATCCTCATATCTTCACTCACATTTTTACTTAGGGGATTCCTTTCTTTTCTCCCACACTCATTTCCCCACCTTGAAACCCTATTCACCTTTGTCTAAGGAGATCACAATAGTTTTGTGAGTGGATAAATCAATGCTCTTTTCACTCTTTCATTCTTATCAGATGTATGCCAAAACTCTACACTCTACTTAAACATCACATGATTCAATGATCATATAATCATTACTAATCTTACACCTCATTCTCACCCAAAAAATATTAAATAGTTAAATGGTCAAAATTTACCTTTACCAATTTACAACAAAACAAGGATAGTGACCTTAAAGAAAGGATATTGAATCTTGAAGATATATTGATCAAAGTGGAAGCAAAAAATATCTTTGACAAAGAATCTAGAAATTTTTATCCATTTGAGCATAATAGCCATAAAGAATTGTATGATAAGCATTAATATGTTGAAAGACGGTTTCAAAGTTGAAAATCAATTATATCGAGACTAGGAATAGAAAAAGGTCCAAGGTTCGAGAGAAGGGCAGACTTGTGGAAGACAAACACACAAACTTGGATCTGACTTAGATTCCAAAAATTAGATGAAGCTTCTTGCATGGATGCCATAATTTTGCCTCTTCATGCCTCTCTTCCACCAAAAATGTTGGCTTTACGAAGCAATGGCAATACAATCCTTGGATTGGAATGTAATTTTTCTTGGTGTGGTATAGATTACTCGTGTGCAAGCTAACCACGAGAAGGTATGGCTGGTAGGAGGTGTCCTAGGAAGTGTTATAGACTCTATATATTCCATGTGTATGAGAATGAATTGCTTGAGGAAAATTTGGAATGCCTCTATTGAGGATATAGCTTGTGGTGAATGTAAGGGGCTTGAAGTGAACAGTGCGCTCAAGGGGCACTGGACCTAGTCTAAGTGTGGTGCAACAGAGTTGTACCCTTGGTGTTGCAAGTTTGGTGTGGTGTTTGCGTTAATGTGTGAGCTAGGCAAGTCGCAGTGGTGGTGCGAGTTGGACACAAGGAGTCTATTGGGCATTGCATCTAGGACTCGTCCTGAAGGCATACCAAGTCGAGGAGCCATACGGCGAGTCGTTGGGCATCTGCTAAGCCATGAGGCGTGATCCAAGTCCATAGTCCATTGGATATGGCCAAGTTGCATTGGAAACTAGGTGCTTGGTGTTAGTGCTGCAAAAAGTGTTGAGGCGAGTTGGGACAGCATGGTTCTAATGAGGAAGCCAAGTTACTAAGGTAGCATGGGCAAAGTGCAGCATGGAGCATAAAGAAGTTTCAAGTCATGCCAAGTCATGGCGAGTTGGTGTAGGTTGTACAAGAGTGGTGCAACTCTACAAGGGGAGTTGGACTCGTCCAAGAGTTAGTCAGACTAAAGGGTCTGCAAAGCAATAAGTTCCTATGGGTTGTTTGGCGTGAGAAAAGTCAAAAATGGGGGAGTCATCCCAAAGTACGGCGTATTCCTACGGATGTCAGGGATTCACACAAATAGCTTATATAGGGAGGTATGGTTGTTCAAAAGATAGGGATGCAACAAGGTTGCACCGAGAGTTCACGGCAGGATACCAAATGGAAAGGGTGTCTTGTGCTCTTCCTTCTAGGAGTGAAAAAGAAGTAGCTCCTGCCTCGAGTCCAGCAATGGCTCGGGTGTACATTATAGTTACTAGGGACGAGGAAGGATCTCGTTCCACCATAGCCATGATGAAAGGGGTTTGGTGGTGAACCCAATGTCCCGAACCCTATGAAAGCCAGTAACAGGGCCAACATGAGATAGATCTAAGGGGGGCTACCAAGGGAGCTGGATGTTGGAACTCGTCCCAAGTGATGGGGTAAAGAGAGGAATGCAAGGTTGGGCGCGCTATAGATCTGAATCGGTAGGGTAAGCCTGGGATGGCCAAGTGTGTTCCAGCAGTGTCGAGCAAGTTTGGAACTTATGGGGGAGTTTCAACAAGGCGATCTCATATGAGCCTGGGGACACAAGTAGCGAAGACTAGTTCTCAGCATTGGGGTGCAAAGTCGAGGAGCCGCACCAAGTGCACTCCCCGCAAGAAGAGCTGGGCCATGTCGTGCAAGGCACACATGGGCACCACGAATGTAATTGAGTGTCAGCATACTCTTGGGGAAGATCTCATCCTCCTCAGCAGGACCAAGTGGAGAACTCAAGGGTCGGACTCATCCGTGTACAGACAGAGCAAGGATGGATGCCAGTGAGGTTGTTGGTCACTCAGGAATGGGGCAGCAAGGAAGGGTTACAGAATATCCAGATTGGTATCATTGGTGCAAGATCTCAACAAGGGTTGCATGGCGCAACATGATACTATTGAAAGGTGGAACCAAGTAGGACTTGGGAAGCGGCTGAGTAGGTGTCAAGCGAGATCAAGGGTGCACAGTCCTTGAAGTCATTGGACCGAGTGATCAAGGTATCTCGGGCTCAATGTTGTAAGTGGGAGTCAAGTCCCTAAAGAGCTAAAAGGGATTCGTTGTGAGTTTGGTGTTGGATCTGGAGGTGCTCAAGGAGCATGTCTGCATGAAGGGCGAACTCAGAGTTTAGGGTGGATGAGTTTAGTAATCAATTATCTTATGGGGGACACAAAGGATGAAGAACTCGATGGAATCACCAAGTCTATACAATGTGCAGCAGTCGTTCAGGAAAGTGAATAAAGTGAGACATGGTTGGTCCATGCAAGCAAAAGAGCTCATCGCAGCTCGCAGGTGTACTATTCTGCGATGCACTTGTAGAAGTCGAGTTCCTCAAGAGTGGAGGACTCACAAATAGAAAGGTGTAATCTAAGAACAAGAAAGGGCTTGTCTGCATGGGAGTCGCAAGTAATGTTGAGCAGTCTCGCGTGAGGTTGACCTCTCAAGGAGAAAAAGTGCATTTGATCCATGCACTGGTCTAGCCCCATGACATTGAATATTAGTAACTGTTCTGACCTCCCAAATAGAGAGTCTACAACTGGAGAAAAGGGAACATTAGCCTAAAATGTGGTCGATTGAAGATAGAGATCATTTGAGGAGATCGTGGAACTTTAATTCAGCTAATGCTAGTTTCTCCAAGTTCATAACTTTTGATGGGTAATTTTGAGGAGGGAAATTTGACTGACAGCACAGATGTAGAGAGAAGATTGCTAATGTCGGTATATGTATCATAAGATAAAAGGCCAGGTTATGCTGACAATAGGAAGGGAAGTGCCATGAATGCTCTAGTTCTGACTAGTGCAATCATGTTCAATGCCCCTTTCATCCAATACAACTCCCTTTCTCTGAGAGAAACAATGTGCTTCATGTTGGATAAAGGGAGAGACAAGATTTGTCATGTACAACTCTCAAAGAGCTTTGATGGAGTAGACCTGAGAGTAATAGGTATGTGAATCTCAACTACGTACAATGATTTTAAAGAACAAGAAACAAAATACCGAAAACAAAAACATGAAAAAAGAGAGTTTAAGAGATATCACGGTTTTGTACATACAAAAATAACTTTCTTGATGTGGTCCCGTGTAACTTTAATCTCCGCAGATTCATCTTCAGACAAAGAAAGAAGCAAATCTACAAAGTCCTCACACTCCAAAACACTGCTCTCCTTGCTTCTTTCAAAGTGTTCCCCACAATTCTCTCCACAAAGAGATGAAAAATATCAGTAAGTTCTGCTTGTCTTCGTTTATCGCCGTATAAATCAAGCCAACCCAAGTGTGGAATGTAATCGCTTTATTTAAAACTACCAGCTAAAGCAAGTACATCATCCAAAAATTCCTTGAATACTCTTCCCCCCATCTCATCTTCATTGCATATCTTCCCAAATGGCATTATGCAGATGGTATAATTAGTAAGAAAACCCACCTCCCTAGATACATCTACAGCAGGGGAGTTGATGCCACTAGGTTGGTTGTGGCTTTGTGTAGTATGGAACGTATCATGGCAGAAACTTCTTGGGATCTCAGGGGCGCAAATGATTTCGATCTCTTGTGAGAAAGAAGCTCCAACACGAGGACTTAGCGCATGAATTTCTAGTATGGGCCAATGGCAACATTGCAACTTTTTGAAGGTTTAGGAAATGGTTGTTATCTCCCATTGGAGGGTGGCTTGTAAATATGTGGTCCTTTGTTTTGAGGACCTGTTTAGTCATTTGAGGAGATGATATTATGATTGTTGGTAGAGAACCCAAGTGGAGGGTCATAATTGGGCCATATTTTTGGGAAAGAGAGCAGAAGGATCTGTGAGGAAGACGGGAGATTAAATGAAGGTTGCCAATGATGGGTAAGGGTGCTGGCCCAGGCGGCATCTAGGAGATTTTGCTAGCTTTTCCTAGTAGAAAGCCTGATAGGGGCATAATTATAAACATGGAAATCCATGAAATGTTTACGAATTCCATTGTGAGCTTCGAAAAAGTTAAAAAATTAAGCTTTCAAAAGATGTTTTGACTAGTGCCTTCGATGTATGGTTTCTCACGTTTATTTACAGAGTAGCAGAAAAATGGATTGAATTTGTTGATCCGTCATAAACCACAAAAATAAAAAAGATATAAAAGATTTTAAACCTTGTTATTATTCACAATTGAATTAAATGTCTAAACACTATGGTTAATCCAATTGTAGAGCCACTACCAACTCCCCTATGCTCAAACCCCTTGTTGACAATTAGATTTCTTATTTTTTATTAGATAAAATGGGAAGCAAGGGGTCCCAACCCTATTACAAAGTATGTCTACAAGAAAAAAACATATACAACCACCTCTCAAATGGGAGTAAGACGCTATTACAAGTTAGCTGCAAGGCACAAACCACCACAACTACAACCAAAAAGCATTAAATAGAAAAGTATTTAGGGATCTAACCTAGAAAATGTCAAACCTAGCCTTATTCAACCTCACACCCTTCACTTTAGTATGGGATTGGGAGATAGATTTAGATAGTCTAAAGCTTGATCAAAAGATAGTGCTCCCCACATCTATAATCCACCATCAAGAACCAAATCTCTATCTTTTGAAGAGGCAAAAGATATAATGAAGAGTTCAATATTGCCTCAATGGCAAGCTTCCATGATTCCAAAACTCAATTGTGCATATCAAAAAAGAAAGGCCAGATATTATTAAATATGCATACCAAGTACCTACATAGATAAAAATCTTCATTCTCAATCACATCCTTCCAATGAACCACGACATGCGAAAACAATTAGATTTCTTATAAATGGTGAAGTTGATAAATTATGAACCATCAAAGAATCACAGTTCTACAAATGCATCTAAAAGCTCTACCAATTGGAGTGTTGCTACCAACCTCCCCATGCTTAATCAAACCTTTAATGAGTAAATTTCATTTTTTGATAGTCATATGCAATAATGTGAAGATACAACTCTTCACAACTATTGCTATCTAGGGTTTGATAGTTTTATCTTTATTGCTCAATGACAAGCTTCCATGAATCCATTTATTGCTCAATGGCAAGCTTCCCTAAATCCAAACTCAATTGTGCAAATAAAAAAAGAAATGCCAAATATTATTAACTATGCATACCAAGCCCCTACATAGATAAAAATCCTCATTCTCAATCACATCCTTCCAACAAACCACCACATGCTAAAACAATTAAATTTCTCGTTAAATGATGAAGTTGATAAATTATGAGCCATCAAAGAATCACAATTCTACAAATGATAACGAATAAATCTCCTTTTTTGACAAGTCATATACAACAATGTGAAGATACTCGCTCTTTACAACTATTGATATCTAGAGTTTGAATGTCTTATATCTAATTGCTCATATCATGCCCACTTAGCACATTTGAACTATCCTCTAGTTATCTTGAATATCAAATTCCTTACAACTTTAGCACATTTGAACTATCTTCTAGTCATCTTGAATATCAAATCCAAGAATACATGTTTTTTGTTCAATTGATTGCTTTTATTTACAATGCAAATAATTTTTTTCCTAATTTTGATATTGTAGATATATTAAATACATCTCTAAAAAACAGACATTAATATTGATTTATTATATTTATTTAAAAGTCAATTCATTTTATTTATAAAATATATAAAAAAATATTATGTTATTTAAAAGATTTAATATTCCAACTCTTTAATAATTTGTTAGACACTATTAAAATATATATTTTATTTATATTTACTAAAAATTAATTTATTTTATTTACTAAAAAAAATTATAATTTTACTGTTTAAAATATATCAATTCTTTAATAATTCTTGTTAACACATTCATACCATTACACTCCATCCTTTGATGTCATTGCGGTACATTTTAACACTAAATTACCAACTCTGCCATCCAATTAACTAAGAATTGCACAAATTTCTGGATTCAGGTTTCACGCTATATAATTATCACATCATCCACTGTTTCGAATTAGTGAAGTAATTTATAATATGAAGTTGTATTTATTTGATATACACTTTAGGAAACACCAATTTTTATAATTCACATTTTGAACATTATTGAACCAGATATCGATCTAAAAGTCTAGAAAGCCAAGATGAAAGCTTAGATTAATTTCTTCTGTTTACAACAATCCTGGCAAGCAACTTACAAGATACATTTTATTTAACGCAAACGGAACGGACCTTGTTTCCAAAGTGCGGGGGGGAGGGGCACCCCAGCAACAAATGAAATAAAAGAAGAGATAAAATTCAATTTAAAAACACCAGAAGGCATTTTTATTCTACTCAGTCTCCTCTTTTGGCACCTGCAGAACTGATGGAGAAAATTCCCCATTGCATATTTACACTGACGAGTATATTGACCTCAAACAAGTAAGCACTTTGATGACAACCGCGGTGATACTACAATGATATCTCAGTGCTCTCAAAGAAACAATAAGGTGCGGAATACCCCAAAAGCAGCAGTATGAATATGATTTACCCATAACCAGAATCCGAATATATCTATAAATCTTATAATAGAGAGCTAAGAAAGATACATTGAAGTATCTACGTTCCATCATATGAATCAGCATAATATTTAGAATGAGAGATCAATATTCGTAATCATCTGCTATATAATACTATAAAAATCAAAGTGAACATTAGCTTCATCTCCGTGGCTGCTTTCTAGCTTGCTGTGTTTCATCACTAACCCCTGCAGAACCAAAAATACCCATAATTAGATGAAAAATAACACAGAATCTGACTTCATGCATGCACATTAATCCCAGCCACCCGTAAACAGGCTCATGGAGGACTGATTTGTAAGATGCGAGAGTTAAAATATACAGAATATAGTGAGCATCCTCTCAATAACCCCCTGTAACCCCTTTAAACAAGCAAAGATCTTAATATCATGCAACTCCAGTAAGTTAATGTGCGTAACCTTCATTAGAGGATAAGCGAACTTGAGATCGTCCAGATGATCCTGTAAAAAAAATCAAGCACTGTTAGGACGAAATATAAACATGTGACTTGAAATCTATTTCTGACATCTAAAAGACTAGTCATTTCTTATATTCCTCCTATTTGTGGCAGAATAAAGAGCCATACCCTCATGGTTGCCTTCCAGCATTCTTAATCTATTTGTTGGACCAGGAAGAGAACTCCCTCCACGCCTTCTGAAATTTTCATTGAATTTGACTGCTTCCTCTATAAATACAACAGCAAGTGCCAAGGGTTATAATTATTTGTCCATCAAAATCAATCTATGCACAATGCTGTAGCTTTCAAATTCTACAGACCTTCAGTCAAGTTGTGTAAAGTCTCAACAGTATTATCTTGACCATCCGAATTTCGTTTTCTAGAAACAGCATGCATCTGGTGCCAATGATTGTTGTTCAGTGCAAATGCAACAAAATAAGAAAAAATGTACGAGAAATTTTGAAGTAAGAATGTTAAAGGAATGTTAAAAGAAATACATATAGCACCTTTTCACCAAGAGCCCGAGCAACTTTCTTACTCTCGGTGCCAGCTAAGCTATCTTTTTCATAATGTCCCGCTTCCATCACCTGTAATCATCCAAATGCACATTCAACACTATTGACTTACTACTCCATACATATGATATGATTGTTCGTAACAGGCATCAATTGCTTACCCCATTTGGACCAGTTCTCCTTGCCGACGAAGATGTATAAAATGCACCTCCGGGCCCTGAGACTGTGGAGCTTTGATAGCAGAATGATTGTGATGTATAGCTGGGCTGACTTTGAGATGGCTGATGTTGAGTTGTGACGGTTGTTGATTCATGATCCTCGTCCCCTGTGTGTGCAAGTCTGACTGGATGAAACCAGTAATTACAGAGGAAACTAGAACTAATAAAAATTACAAATCCCTGTAATACAGAAATATCTTTATTTTCTAGGTTAACATTCACACCTGGAATGGACTCATCATCTGGATGTTCAATAATTGGTTCCGTGTGCTGTGGTCGAGATTCAGATACTGGAGCTTCATGGTCATCAGGCAGCTCCTCAATCACAGGTCCTCTGCGGGCTCCCTGCAATTATCATTTTGGAATACCACATTGTCATATGGTATATACAAGAAGTCACGGAAACTCAATCATATTTCTTCAGTTCAATTTTTTTCTTCTCAAAATTACCTAGTAAATTGTGCAAAAATGCCCAGATTGCTAAAAGAGCACTCCAATTACAAGAATGCATGTAAAAATTGGCACAAACATTTTAAATATCCTCTTATACCTACAGATTATAACAAAAGCACAATATGAATAAACCAACAATAATAATATGACTAGTGTAGACACCTAAAATTAACCACATCTTAACAACACATCTACCATTACTACTTTCAACACCACCCTAATTCTATCCTAACCACATTTAAACCATCTTAACACTACTTAATTAGACAAAATATATTTATTTAATTAATTGGGATTTGCCTCTTAAGATTCCCTTCATCATCATATTAATTATTTAAATCATATTTATTTAGCTAAACTAATTTCCTATATATCTCTCCGCTAGATAATTAAATAATCTAATTTTTTAATTAATTAGTTTAAAATCCCAAATCCTAATCTAATCCCCACGAATAAGGCAAATCATGTCCCATTCACAATTAAAAATTAAATTAATCCACCTCATCCACTAACCCACAAAAGCTGTCTAAATTGATTTAACTTAGACATTCCAACCAAAAGTCAACACTTACAACTCAACCATCCATTCATCTTTGATTGTAGCCATCCATCCTTTTAGCTTGCCCTAGAAGCTTCTAACCTTGCCCTAATTCATCTCATTCAATCATAATCATCCATTCTAATCAAATCTCAACCCTCCATCCTATCATCCACACGTCTATAAATCAATCTCCATCCTCAAAAACAATCATATAGAGGTGGAATTGCAGGTACATGCTGACAAAATGACACTTGCACACACTTTGAGCAGTCAACTTCATCAAAGAAAGTTTATATGGGTAAGAGTATCAAGAATTTGTTTTCTTCGAAGCCCTTTCTAACTTAATTGAAGGTATGGTTTGATTTAGAATAAAAGGTTTCATATTGCTTTAATATCGTTGCATTTTGTTCTCAATTAGGCTTATATACATTTTGGCACATTATCCCTTGTCTAACCTTGGTTCTGTAGGTCGTAGATTCATTATTTTGCTCTTTTTTTTCCCATTTTGTGCTGAATTTCTTCCTGAGGATTGTGTGCCTGACACAAGGCTTCGAAAAAGGGAATTTTAGATTCATTGGAAAGAGAGCTTCAAGAGCTTTCTAAAACGCGGTCACATTACAATGTTGATTTTTCATAAAAATTTGACACTACTCTTGAAAAAAAAATAATCTTACATTTTTAGGCAGGTTTGGCTTAGATTTCGTCACCAAGTGTTGACTTGAACCCTCATGTTCCAGCAGGTATATAAATTGAAAGAAGAATCAAAAGACTCCTCCCTTCAAAGTGCATCTGTCGTTCAAGGCTACACTTGCAAGAATCTTTATAATTTGCGAAGTGAAGGAGAGTAGCTTACCCTCTTGCACCAAGTAATTAGACATACACCTTGCCGGAATTTTGATAACCTCAACATGCTTGAGTTTGCTAGGGTTGTGACACAACTCCCTATCACCAAACTTAGCCATCCATTTCTTGAATCCATCACCTTTGACCAAAAAAAATCACACCATCTAATCTCTTTCACAATGATGAAGCTATCACCATCTTCATGGGACTCCAAGACAATATTTTTGTAAAGGGAACATAAGAAAAGCTTTGAAACCAACTAGAATACATCAGCATATCCCGAGGAATCCATCCAAATGCATGAAATCCTTACACCTGAAAATTCATCCCGAGGAATCCATCCAACTAGAATACATCAGCATATCCCGAGGAATCCATCCAAATGCATGAAATCCTTACACCTGAAAATTCTAGATCCTAGGCAATCCAAAAAGCCAAAGGCTTATCCAAATGAATAAAATCCCTGCACCTAAAAAAGTCTAGATCCTAGCAATTCAAAGGCCAAAGGCAGAAAAATCTATTTGGAGCCAAAAATCCTACTATCCTAGGTCTACAAGTTCAAAGCCAAGAATCCCAACATCCAAACTTTATTTGGGTTCTAAAATGCAATCTTCAAAATCCAAGGACCTCAAACCATAAATCCATGAATTTAAAGCCAAAACATTGTGGTCCACAATCCCAAAAGTCCAAAAATCCAATTGGACCTCTAAATATGGCAATCCCAAATCCAAGCAATCCAAGCATCCAAGCAAAAATCTAACATGCTTAAACACAAAGTTCATTTGGGTTTCAAAATCTGTCTGCAAATACCCAATCTAAAATCCAAAATCCCAATATACAAGAATCCTGAAATCTAAAATCCCCTAAACCAGCAAGTCCCAAAATTCAAAAATCCAAAAGCCACCATCACATCCAACAAAACTTCAAATCTTAGTGCACAATATGGTGTGTGAAATTGTTGGCCCCAATCCCCTTTGGTCCCATGACATGTACACATGCCTCCATAATCCCATCCTTCAATCCACCCCTTTTACCCAACCCAATCCATCACTACATGTACCTCCAACACCACATGCCTTTCATCCAAACTACCTCTCACTTCATTTTCATTGGCAACACCCTGGGAGAAGCTAACTTAGCAATCAACAACTCATGGCATCATCCACTAAGTGTTACACTAGCAACATGATCCACTTACATCAACTATTCAGAATGGGTTACAATTAGGTTACCACAAATGCAAACGCTTAAATCCAAAATCCAAAGATCCCAATCCCAAAAATCAAAAATCAAAATAGTAAAAAGAAAAAACGTTCAACGATGAAAACATGACACTTTGGGCAAGTACCATGATGAAAATCTGTTCATGGGTGCCATGTGTCAACCAACTGTCTATGTACCCTACACTTAGGGGCAAGTTTTCTCATTTGCCTACACTATTCATCCTTCATAATCCCTAGGCCTGCATCACCACCATTATATCATTCCCATCCATCATATATGCATACCCATCACATTCACAAAACCATGCTATCATACCTCCTCGCTTTTGACCTTGATAAGGAAGTGGACAAGGCCTTAAAGCATGTTTTGGGAACCTCTTGATATGTTTGATCATTTGCAGCAAAACACTCCAATTTAATGTCTCACAATTTTAATAAATCAAGTTGGACCACCTTTAGCAAGCATTAAGGCATACCATCACAAAAGGCACATAGCACAATGGGACATATCATTCCTATCTAACATAGTCCTTGCAGACCACATCCTAAAACCCTTCCCCATTTCCATCATGAGTTTCACCCAGCATTGCCATCTTGACTTCCCAAAATAATTCCATCCATCCAACACCCCCACCCCCAATGATAGAACAGGTTTTTCCTTGTGTTTTCACAAATCCAATACATGCTATCAATCGAAACCCAAAGCTCCTAGCCATCCGCATACAAAGCTAACCAAGCAATCTAGCACACATCTAAATGCACCCATAATTTTTGTTCCCAACCTTGCTAGAAGCCTTTATCAACTCTACATAACTCATTGTTATCGAGATACATCATTTCAAATCTTCACATTGTTCTCAGTATATATTGTACCCAAATCAACAATGTTATCATCACCATCAATCAATTTTCGATTTTTAGCTCAAGCAAAAGCAAAAATCTTGTTTGTTCTTTGGCATATTGTATGTTTGTTTGTTTGTATCTTCTTGCTTTGCTTTGCATGTGTCTCAATCCTTAGGTTATTTCATGCCAACATCATCATCTTCCATATCATGATGTCATATGCCATGTCTACTTGCAATGTTTGCTTTTGGTTCAGTCCCACAACACATGGCAATAGCATCTTCATGGTTTTCCATATCATGGTGCATCTTGTCATATGATAAAGCAAACACCAAATTGCTCAAAATAGTTGGCATCTTATGCAAGATTCATCACATGTACATCACAAAAGAAAAGACTCCATTCACCCTTCGTCATATCCATTCCAACTAGCCATTCATCATATCCCTCCCTTCATCATGCATCATGCATCATCATCCATGCATCTATCACCTCTATTCCTACATCATTAACATTCATCAATCATCTTTATTATGCATATCTTCCTCACCCCTTCATCATATCCCTCCCTTCATCGTGCATCATACATCATTGTCCATGCATCTATCACGTCTATTCCTACATCATTAACATTCATCGTTCATCTTTAATTTGCATATCTTCCCCACCCCTTCATCTACCAATCTGCATATCTTTCATTTTCATATCCCCTCAACTACCTATTTTCCTCTTAAGGGGTCTTGAATTTGCATTATTTTCTCATTATTGATTCCAAATCTATGGCTACAACTAGAAAATATATATCCATGATAAGTCAACCATATATCCATAGAGAGTGTTGCATCACAAGTTTACCATATATCCATAGAGATAGTATTGCATCACAAGTCAACCACACATCCACAGAGATAATGTTGCATCACACCTCAAGGAAATCTGCATTTGATCAAATGGTGGTTTGAGGGCTCTAATGCAATGGCAAAAGGCAATAGCAATGAGATTGGGAATGAACCCTTATGCTAAAGCCATAGTAGGAAAACTCACCAAGTACTTGGTCAACTCACCAAGATTTGCGAGTATTACTTGGTCAACTCACCAAGATTTGTGAGTATTCTAGCTCAACTCATTGAGTTAATGTGGACTCAAGAGCCAAGCCAAGGGCAAGTCAAGCCAAGTACTTGGTGGGGTTTTTGCTCGAACTTGCAAATTTCTTTCACAAATTCACCTAACAATGGGTCTAACCAAACCCACACAATTTTCACCATTTCAATTCATTTTTTACATTTTTGGTCTTATTTACCCAACAAAAGACATCTTCAACATCCACGTGAGAAAAACATATTGAGAGAAGGAATTGGAAGAATGAAGATTTGGTCAAAAGTAGTAAGGACTTGGCATTGGAGAAAAATTGAAAATATAGTGATAAACTTATAAAAGATTGCATGCACTATTGAGATCCATGTGATCTTGAATGCGACTCGACCCGTTGGGGGCTGCCCCCAAACCCCCACTTGTCGTTGTCCCCATGTTGTTCCCAAATCCAAGCGCTTGATCCCCTTATTCTAAGACTCCATGGAACTATGTCATTTATTGATTTGGAGGTCATATGACATATGTAATATTTGAATCATGCCAAATTAATGATCAAAATAGACTTACGTGTTCTCTACATGCATTAGTTTCTAATTTTTATGTAATTATGCTTCCTTTTGCCAAGTTTTTGCTAAGTCCAAGTTTTCAAATTATGGCTGAAACCACATAACAAATATCTAGTTGCTTTATCCAATCATTAGTTGAGAGCTCTAATGAAGACATGTTAATTATTCTAATGCTATTGGGACCTACCTCCTCTATGACAATTCAACTGTCAACCATATATGCATAGAGATATTGTTGAATCATGAAGAGTTTCAACCAAGATGACTACTATCCTAATGTTTTATAACCAAAATTATTCTTTTCTATTGCATCAATCACATAGCAATTGAAACTTATAAAGCATAAAATAATAAAATAGATAATTACATCTTCTAATCAGCTTTTCATTCCTTTGAAAAACTAACAAGGAAATCTCTACAAACCGTTCACAAGACAATTGCACAATATTTTATCACAATATCTCTTTCTTCTATCTTGTGCCTATCTTTATACTATTTTCCTAAAAATCAGCGTTCCACGAGGATGCATACCCCCCCCCTCAAAACCTCATGTTTCTGAGACATCCCGGTCTCAGAGACTTGGGGACTTGGGGGGACATCCCCCTACAAACCCACCACTAACACCGCTATCTCCAAGATGGTGTTGGGACTTCAAGAGGTCTCGAAGATGTCCAAGGAACTCCTAGGAGTCTTCGGACTATCTCAAAGACCTCCAAACGTCTCTTGCAGCTAGACAACCAAAAAGAAAAATCTTTTTAAAAAAAATCAAAATTTTCTTTAAACTTTGTGCCCAAGGCCAAACCTTAATGGCCTATTGGCCCCACTCAAACCCCACAAAACTGCCTCCTATCCTAATTTTCAATTCACAAAAACAAATCAACAAGAAGCTAATAGTGTGAGAGCGAAAGCTACAAGTGTTAAGTGAAAGAGTGAGAATGAAGATCAAGAGAGTTGAGGAGGAGCAAGATGAAGAGCAAGACGAGAAGTGATGCCAAGTTAATGTTCACTTCAAAATTCAAAATGTTTAAAACTAGTTTTCCAAAGTTTCATTTGTAATTCTTATACTTATATATCTTCTTATAACTATTTTTTCAAGTACTATATGTATTTCAATGTCACTGCCCCACCACTGCCCTACCACCGCCCCCAAACTTAGGCCCTTGGTCCCCCCGTCCTTGAAACCTATCCCCACATCCTTGCATCCCCTTGTCAAGAAACTCAATGAAACTATGCTAAGAATCCAATATTCAAAAAGCTACTTATCTTTTGCAAGAGATAAGTTCAAATCATTAATGTATATACTTGATTAGACTTAATTAGCTCAATAAAAGATTTTCACTTTTTATTGTGAAATGCAAAATAGAATAACTTAACCAGTTCCAACATGTTCAAATTGAACCTATGCAAAAGTTCTTATATGAGCTTAAAAAAATCAACACTCCCTCTTAGAAGGGAAGAAAATCTGCATCAATCCAAATTGTCTTAGAATGCTTCAAACTTCCCTTTTGTCAAGAGCTTGGCTAAACTATCAAACATTTGTTGATCTATGGAAATATAATGGATCTTATCTGCTCCCTTTTGAATTCTGTCTCAAATGAAATTATATATGATATCCATGTGCTTAGACCTTTCATGAAACATTGGATTCTCAAAGAGTTTGACATGACTCTGATTCATGACTCTAATTGTCATACTCAATGACTATGGGGTCCAACTGCTAACCAAACAATCTTGCAAGTAACTTACAAAACCAAATGGCCTCACAATTGGCAATACTAGCTACCATGTATTCTACCTCTATTGAGCTAAGTGCCACAAATGTCTACTTCCTATTGAAACAAGATATCACTAAACCCAAGCTAAAGCAACACCCTAAGGTGCTCCTCCTATCTATTGCACTATCGACCCGATCTAAATCTGCATACCCTTACAACTTTACTTCATTATCTCCATAATATCTCAAACCATACTCCATTGTACCCCTCAAATATTTGGCCACATGTATTGTTGCTACCTAATGCTCTTGCCTTAATTCCATCATGAACTAACTTAAGGTTTTAACTACAAAACATATATTTGGTCTAGTGTTGACCAAATACACTAAGAATCGTATCAACCGCCTATACAACATGGGATCCACCAACTCTAAGCCTAAAGCTATCACATTATTCAGATTATGATCATAGGTGTGGCCATAAGTTTGCAATCCTCCATCCAAGATCGCTTTAGGATCTCAACTGCATACCTATCCTACCCAAGGAAGATCTCCCCTAGTTTTTGCCAAACCTCTAAACCCAAGAAGCAATGCATTATGCCAATTTCCATCCACAACTCAACAACTAAATTTGCTGCACACCCTACCACGAGCTACTTTGTTCCCTATAATAAACAAGTCATCTACATATAACACCAACATAAGCAAATCAGTCACAACAATTATATAAATAGATTAGGATCTGCTTCACTTTTGGTGAAGCCCATGCTTTGTAGATATCCATCTATCTTGGAATACCAAGCTCTCGATGCATATTTGAGTCCATATAATGCTTTCTTAAGCCTACAAACATGGGATTCCTTCCCATTTATCTCAAAGCCCTAAGGCTACTCTACATACACTTCTTCCTCAATGATACCATTAAGACAAGTTGTCTTAACATCCATCTGATGTACCTTCCATCCCATAAATGAAATTAAAGACATAATTGTTCTAATGGAAGTGTAACTAGCAACTGGAGCAAATGTCTTCTCATAGTTCACTTACTCTTTTCAAGATAACCCTCTCACCACAAACCTCGCTTTGAACTTCTCAATGTTGCCATCAACAACATGCTTGACTTTGTAGAATCACTTGGCACTCACAACTAATTTCCTTTTCAATCTTGGCACTAAGTCCCATACATCAATTTTAATGATGCATGTGTATTCTTCCACCATAACATTCCCACCAAACCTATTGATCTATTGCTTCCTAGAAGCTAGAAGGTTCTAAATCTATGATGCTACTCATCAACGTCATGTACTTTGGAAACTTCTTCAAAGGCCTACTCTCCTTGAATGTGCTCATATGAACCTCAAGATACTGCTAAGCCTCCCTCAATCCATGTGAACCATCATGGTCTCCCAACAAAAGTAAAAGCAGCTAAAGTCTCTTCTGAAGATTATTGTTCTAAACTAGAAACAATTCATATATTTGGAGACAAAGACTCAACCTTCAGAGCTTCTTGCTCCTCATCCTATGTTAGTAGAATAAACTCATGGGACTTCCTACATGCAAAGTCTTCCGCAAACTTTACATCCCTACTAACTACTACCTTCCTCTACTTTGGAATATAGACTTTCTAGGCTCTTGAAGTCTCACTATAACCCACAAATAAACCCTTATTGTTGGAAGGTTTGGAAGGTTCCAACTTGGTCCTCTTCTCTATAGGTATGAGTATAAACTGGACAACCAAAGAGGCAAAAGTAACTCAACTTTGGCTTAATACCAACTAATACCTCCTTCGATGTCTTCTCCTCCAAGATTCTATGAAGCCATTTGTTTTGGATGTAGATTGTTGTGTTACATGCTTATGCCCAAAGAAACATCAGTGAGTCCTAGCCATGAATCTGTTGATAATATATCAGAATAATGAGATTAATTTTCTTAAAGAAGAGCCTTACTCTTATAGACTTTACAAACCCTACAAATTAGGGAGAAGATTTAGTTAATTGAAATATTTAACTAAACGTTAACAGAAACAAACTAAAGCTAAACTGAAAGAGTTAACTAAATGTTAACAGAAGCAAATGAAAGCAGAAGAGTAAGTTAACTACAGGTTAACTTACGACTAACTGAAGAGTAAATAACGCTAAGATGACCATTAATATTACATTTAATATTTAATACCCTACCTTAATGGTCATCGTACAAACAAAAACTAAGTCTACCCAAATTGTGTTGGTCATCAAAATGCAAAGTGTGCAGATTCCTTCTGCTCAGTTTGCTCTACTACGTGAGCACTTTGCTAAGATGCTTCCTGGTTCGACTTCTCATCAGCCAACCGCTTTCTGCAATACCTCTGTATATGACCAATCTTCACACAGTAATGGCAAGTAAAAGAGTTCTTAGAGCCCTCCTCTGAATCACCTCGTCCTTTCTACTGAGTGGACTTGCCTTTGCCAACGTCCTTGGCAGTAAATGCTTGTTCAACAGTAGGAGACTCACTGCTGCTCCCAAACTACTTCTTCCACCTATCCTGCTGGAAAAGCTTGTTGCACATCTCATCAAACTTCAAGTCAACATTGGTGGATGTAATGTTGAGCATTTCGATGAAGTGCTCGTAGGAACGTGGCAAACTTTTCAAAGTGATCACCACCATATCCTCCTCTTCTACCTTACAACCAATGGCCTCCAATTGATCGCGAATATTTTTTACTTTCATCAAGTGCTCCTGCAAAGACACTTGGTCATCCATCATAATAGAAAAGAGCATATTCTTCAGAAAGAAAGCCCTTCCCTGTTGAATTTAGAACCAGAAATGAAAGCAAACAGAAAATGAACACAAAGAACAAAAGAAACACAGAAATTATCCTGGGAAAATCCTCCTTCACAAGGGAGAAAAACCCAGCCACAAATGTACTCTCTTATATTAGATGAAGTAGCAGCAAAACAGTTTTACAACTTGGCTCACAGAAGAATAGTATCTCTCATAGATACATGCATTCAAAAGAAACTCTGATATCTTCCTTACTATCAATCTGCTCTTTTCAAAACACCTGCTGAAGATGGCGAACTTCTCCTTGAAAGCACACTTTGACTTAAGCAAGAATTCCCAAAAACAAATAAGGAATTGACATTTCTTCTATATACAAGGAAAAGGTTTCTTTTGCATGCAAAAGAGGACGCACCAGTAGCATTACCATTGCCTATTTTAAGTAGGCGTTACAAATATATTCCATGCAACTATTTAAGACAAACAAACAAATATTCTTTTGCACGACAGTCTGAATATTCCATTGCATGTCAGTTATGACTTATTTAAGGGAGATTCTCATGCATAACAGTTACGCCAAATAAGAAGATTCTTCTGCAGTTAGAAGATACGTCCTACAGCTACTGAACATTAACAAATTAAGAAGATTCTTCTACAGTTAGAAGATACCTCCTGCAGCTACTGAACATTAACACTCCCTCTTAGCTAGGGAGGTATCTTTTCAAATATCCATGCACAAGTATGATGTTGACATCTCATCATGACGTCCAAGAGCAACATTCTCCACAATACCAAGCTTATCTTGAAAATAAGAAAACTTTACTCTAGGAAGTGGCTTGGTGAGAATGTCAGCTGTCTGCTCATCCGTGCAAATATACTTGAGTTCAACTGCTTTCCTTTGAACCACATCTCTTAAATAATGATACTTGATCTCCACATGCTTGGTTCTATCATGAAAAACAGGATTAACCGAAAGCTTCACACAGCTTTGGTTATCACAAAGAATCACTGTAGGTTCCAAAGGCTGTCCAAACAATCCTGCAAGCAATTTGCGAAGCCACACAGCTTCTCTTGCAGCCACACAAGCTGCAACATATTCTGCTTCAGCTGTACTCTGAGCAACACATGATTGTTTCCTGCTGCACCAGGAAATCATAGCTGAACCTAGGCTGAAACAACATCCTGAAGTGCTCTTCCTGTCAGGCACACAACCTGCCCAATCTAAATCAGAGTACCCCTACAAGCTCAGTTCTGCACAAGAAGAATATTTTAGACCATATCCCATTGTGCCACGAACATATCTCAATATGTGTTTAGCTGCAACAAGATGAACCTGTCTTGGTTCACACATGAACTGACTTAAAGTGTTAACAGCATAACATATATCAGGCCTAGTATTAACTAGGTACATTAAAGAACCAATTAACTGCCTGTACATAGTAGGATCAACTAAATCTGAAGTGGCTGCAACCTCATGTAACTTTTTCAGATTTGCTTCCATAGGAGTCATCATTGATTTACAATCTAACATACCGAACCTCTTCAAGATATCAATAGCAAACTTCCCTTGACTCAAAATAATCTCATTTGGTCTTTGCCATACCTCTAGGCCAAGGAAGTAGTGCAACAGACCAAGATCTTTCATTTCAAATTCAGAAGATAACTCCTTCTTACATTTAAAAAATGAGATCATCATCACCAGTGAGGAACAAGTCATCAACATAAAGTACTAAGATTAAGACTTTGTCATCACTTACCTTGAAATATAAATTTGGATCAGCATCATTCTTTAGGAAGCTCAAGCTCAATAAATAGTGATCAATTCTCTCATACCAAGCACGAGGAGCTTGTTTAAGGCCATACAGGGCCTTTTTCAACTTGCACACATGAGACTCCTTATCATGAATCACAAAGCCCTCTGGCTGTTCAATGTATACTTCCTCTTCAATTATCCCATTCAAGAATGTTGTCTTCACATCCATTTGATGAAGTCTCCAACCCTTAACTGCAGCAACAGCTATGATAGTTCTGATAGAAGTGTAACGAGCTACTGGTGCAAAAGTCTCTTCATAGTCTATACCTTCCTTTTGAGAAAACCCTCTAGCTACAAATCTAGCTTTATATTTTTCTACACTCCCATCAGCTGCATGTTTAATTTTGAACAGCCACTTAGAAGAAACAACAGATTTACCTTTGGGCCTGGGAACAATGTCCCAGACATCATTCTTGATGATGGATTGATACTCTTCAATCATGGCATCCTTCCACACTTGCTGACCTGAAGCCTCTTCAAAACTAGAAGGCTCGGATGCTATAATATGACTCATCAAGGCTACATATCCTGCAAACTTATGAGGTCTTTTACTCTCTCTGAAAGTGCCACGAGGAGCTGCAAAATTTTCAGCCTCTTGCATAGTATGCCTGGCCCACAAAGGTCTTTTCTTATCAGCTGAGGCATTACTTGGACCAGCAGAAGTATCTATAGGATCAACTGGATCAACAGGATCAGTAGAATCTTCTAATTTTGTAATCTCCCTCTGAATCTCAGAAGGGGAGTCCGGAACAGCCATCTCCATGTCTTGAGAAGGTTCAGAATCTTCTCTATCAATTTCCATAATAGATTCTTTAGATCTCTTGCAAGCTACATCTTCTTCAAAACAGACATCTCTGCTGATTTCAATCTGCTTTTGACCTGGAATATAAATCCTGTATGCTTTTGATGATTCACTATAACCAACAAAGATGCCTTTCTTTCCTGAAGGTTCTAACTTAGACCTTTTCTCTTTTGGAATATGAATGTAGACTGGACATCCAAAAATTCTGAGATGACTGATATCTGGTTTAGAACCTGAGAAAGCTTCTTCTGGTGTCATATTGACTAAGATTTGATGAGGACTACGATTTTGAATATATACAGCTGTCCTGCAAGCTTCTGCCCATAAAAATGATTGAAGATTTTGATCATGAATCATAGCCTTCGCTGCCTCAACAATAGTTTTGTTCTTTCTTTCAGCTACACCGTTTTGTTGAGGATTATAAGGGACACAGAACTCCCTCTTAATCCCAGATTCAACACAAAAAATTTGAAATATACCAGAGACATATTCACCCCCATTATCAGATCTTAAAACCTTTAACTTCTTGTTAGACAAATTTTCAACAAGAGCTTTAAATTCTTTAAATCTGGACAGCACCTCATCAGATTCTTTCGATTTAAGAAAATAAATCCGTGTCTTACGAGAGAAGTCATCAATGAAGGTAACATAATACCAAAAACCGCTAAGAGAAGCAACGGTCATAGGGCCACACAAATCAGAATGAATCAACTCTAGGATATCCTTTGCTCTACTTTCACTGCCGTGAAAAGTACTTTTAATGTTCTTACCTAGAGCACACCCTTTGAAGGCACCCTCATGATCTTGGTTCAGCTTTGGAAGACCAACTACCACCTTCTCCATAGAAGACAAGGTTCTGAAATTTAGGTGACCAAATCTTTTATGCCACAGCTTGCTTGAACTTAGAGAAACATGAGCTAATGCAAGGATAGGACGAGCTGAAAGTTTGTAAAGACTATCATGACGAACTCCAATCTCACGAGTTGTCTGAATGCTTGTGTTCTTCTTCCATGCAAGAACTTTTCCTTCAGCAAAAGCAACATGAAAACCCTTGTCTTCCAGTGCTGAAATAGAAATCAGATTCCTCTTAATACCAAGAACAAAAAGAACATTACTCAGATGAAGAGGAATTCCGGAGACTAACTGAAAAGATGTAGAACTAGCACCCTTCACAAAATAGCAAGCATCATCACCAATAATAACTTGAAGATGAGAATCTTTTTCTTTCAAATTAGAGAGGTGTTTACGAAAACCAATGATGTGTCGAGAGGCTCCACTATCAATAAGCCATGAATCACAATTAGTAGGAACAATGCTAGAAAGAGCAGAAATAAATAAGAACCCCTCTAAATTTTCACTTGACTCTCTTTGAGGAGAAGAGTTTTCAACATTTGAAGCAGCCACTTGATGTTGAGGTCTAGAAAGACAATCTCTAGCATAGTGGCCGAATTTGTCACATCTGAAACACTGAATCCTAGCAAGATTCTTCTTCTTTTTCTTGAAATCAGGGGCTGAAACAAAATTCTTATCTCTAAAACTTTTGGAGTTACCTTTCTTTCCTTTAGAAGAATGAGCAGCAAGTACATGATCATCTTCATGAAGAGTTTTACGAACATTGCCTCTAGTCTCTAGTCTGCATTCTTCCTGAATGCAGTCAGCTCTCAATCTATCAAACTTAGGAAGTTCATCTCTCCCACTAATTCCTTGAATGAAGGATTCCCAAGAGTGAGGAAGGCCATTCATGGCCAACATAACCAGGTCTTTGTCTTCAATAGAATTTCCAATAGCATTTAGCTGATCCTTCAATTCTGAAATTTTCATGAAGAAGGATACAACGGATTCTCCTCTAGCCATTTTAATATGAAAGAGTTGACGCCTCAGTGCTAGAGCTCTACTAGTGTTGTTGAATTCATACAAACTTTGAAGACTCTCAAACATCTCTTTAGCTGAGTTTAGCTTGGAAATGACAGGTACCAAATGATCCTTAACAGAATCAATCAATATCTTCTTTGCCATAATATGGTTCTTCCTCCACTGAACTTTCTCAGTGTCATCATCAGGTTCATCTACATCAGACTTCACGAAGTTGAGAAGGTCATTTTCTTCAAAAGCAATTAAAATTCTGAATTTCCATGAAGTAAAGTTGGATGCACCATCCAGCCTGTCCTCAACTTTGAGTCCATTCACCATTGTAGGAAGAACTTGAAATAACCAAACAAGAAGACAAGCAAGAAAAATATTTCAAAGCTTAAGAGTTCTGGTTCTGGATCTTTTCTTTAGACCCGCTCTGATACCATGTTGAACTTAGAACCAAAAATGAAAGCAAACAGAAAATGAACACAAAGAACAAAAGAAACACAGAAATTATCCTGGGAAAACCCTCCTTCACGAGGGAGAAAGACCCAGCCACAAATGTACTCTCTTATATTAGATGAAGTAGCAGCAAAACAGTTTTACAACTTGGCTCACAGAAGAATAGTATCTCTCATAGATACATGCATTCAAAAGAAACTCTGATATCTTCCTTACTATCAATCTGCTCTTTTCAAAACACTTGTTGAAGATGGCGAACTTCTCCTTGAAAGCACACTTTGACTTAAGCAAGAATTCCCAAAAACAAATAAGGAATTGACATTTCTTCTATATACAAGGAAAAGGTTTCTTTTGCATGCAAAAGAGGACGCACCAGTAGCATTACCATTGCCTATTTTAAGTAGGCGTTACAAATATATTCCATGCAACTATTTAAGACAAACAAACAAATATTCTTTTGCATGACAGTTTGAATATTCCATTGCATGTCAGTTATGACTTATTTAAGGGAGATTCTCATGCATAACAGTTACGCCAAATAAGAAGATTCTTCTGCAGTTAGAAGATACCTCCTGCAGCTACTAAACATTAACATTCCCTTGTTTGAGGTCTCGTGAAGATCTTTCAAATGCTTCCAGATCTCCACAGCAGACTTACCAGATGGTATTTCTGGTAACATGTCATCGGCGATAGATAATTTAAGAAGCATGACTACCTCCCTATTACTTCCATCATACTTGTCCTAATCCTTCCCAACAACAGTGAGACGGACTTTTGTACCAAGAAAAAGCTCATCCAAACACTGGTACTCAAAGATGGTAAGCATCCTCTACTTCCACGTGTTGTAATTCTTTCCATTGAACCTCTGTGAACTTTCCAACATAATATTGGGCAAAGATGCCATCCCTCTCGTTTTTCAAAGCACAAAAAACGAGGTAACTATGTGATCAGCTGGCAAAACTCACAATTTTTCAAAACTTGTCTTGAAACAAGCTCAAAAACTAAAAGATTTTTTTTTTATTTCTAAAAGACAACAAATTTTTTATAGAAAAAAGTTTCCAAAACTCTTTGCAAATTTTTATTTTCCCAGAAAATTGTTAAAACTGGCTAAAAAAATTATTTCTTCATACTGCCATCAGAAAATCACCTCAATCCCAAAACCCTAGGTGATTTTTTCAAAAACCCTAGGCAGAAAAGAGAGCAGAACAAAACTCGAATCACAAAGAAGTCAAAAATCATGGCCAAAAATGCAGTTAAAAACGCAGCTCCAACTTCTTCAAAAACACGTCAAGAAGATAAGGAAATTGCGCCATCTTTCCCCAATCACGCACTAGAAACAAAACATCGCCAAAAAAGATGCAAAAATACGCCCTCAACGCGTACAGGGAATCTCCCAAAAATCCGCAAATACAAAACCAGATCCAGACGAAAAACCCTTGCGTGCAAAAAAAAAAGAAGAAACTTTTTGAACGAAGACGCACAGAACCCGCGCTGAAACGCGCACAGAATGTCGAGAAAAAGATGGATGGCACGGGAACAACATGAGGAAAACAGCAGAAGCGCCCAAACTAGCGCAAAAAAAAAAAGAAAACAAAGTAAAAAACGATGCGACTCAACTTTTCACAGTCGCACGATTTTCATCAGGTCCATCACAAAAATCTACTTCATAATTTTGCTTCAAATCTTCTCCTCCAAAAACACTTTGAAAATCTTCACTTTAAAAAAAACCTTCAAAAAATTTCTTTCAGCTAACCAAGGTCGAGCTGCTCTGATACCATGTTGATAAAATATCAAAATAATGAGATTAATTTTATTAAAGAAGAGCCTTGCTCTTATAGACTTTACAAACCCTACAAATTAGGGAGAAGATTTAGTTAACTAAAAGAGTTAACTAAACGTTAACAGAAACAAACTAAAGCTAAACTAAAAGAGTTAACTAAATGTTAACAGAAGCAAATGAAAGCAAAAGAGTAAGTTAACTACAGGTTAACTTATGATTAATTGAAGAGTAAATAACGCTAAGATGACCATTAATATTACATTTAATATTTAATAGAATCATTGCATTAGCAACCCCTATAATAAATTGTTTTTTCTGCTCTACAACCCCCCCATTCTATTGTGGGTTGTACAAAAGAGTTAGCTGCCTCTTGATCCCTACCTCCTTGCAAAAACCCTTGAACTCCTTGGAGGTATACTCAACCCCATTGTCTAATCTCAAGACCTTGATCTTCTTCCCTATTTGATTTCAACGAGTTTTGAACTCCTAAAACCTGCTCAAGACCTCATCTTTAGTCTTTTAGAAGTAGATCCAAGTCTTGTGAAAGAAGTCATCAATAAATAAAACATAGTACATGATTCCTAAAGTTAAAGCTACTTACATTGGTCCACAAACATTTTAATGCAATAAGTTAATAATTTCCTTAGATCTATGCTCACTACTTGGGAAAGCAACCTTGGCATACTTGCCAAGGGTGCATCCTCTACATACTCCTTGTTGTTCAATGATGAAATCGAGAAGACTTGTGACTATCTACCTCAAAATAGGCAACACTTTGTGATGCAAATGCCCCATCCTCTTGTTGGGAATTTATGTTAGTGTTCACATGTTAGTGTGAGGTAAAGTGAGTTAAACTAATAACTCACATAGTTATTATGAGTGTTAGGAATATTTGTTAGGTTAGTTAAGTCATATGTATAGACTTATTTTGTTGTGCGAGTATGTTTGTTTAAGTTGTTAAAACAACTCATATATTTAGATGAGTTGTTATAAGAGGTTTCCTAGAATATAGGAAATACAACTCCTATATATATGTATTCTGTATTGAATGAAAATTGAAGAAAGAAGCATTATTATTCTGTGCATAAAATTATTGGCTTCTATCACTCCGCCCATATTTCTTATATGGTATCAGAGCATGCTCAAATACTAAGCCTGTGAAGACAAAATGTGAGTGAATTCTATCAAAACCAGGTATTGGAATTGCCTAATCAATTCTGAAGCGACAGGGCTTTGGGAGGGATGGTCACTACCTCAAATGTTTTTCATAGTTTGTAAGGATTTTCTTCCATTGTTGCTGTTGCATTTCATTTGCCTATGGGTGGAATTTTATTTTCTCTTGAAAAAGAAAAGATGTATAGCGCAAGGAGCTACAACAACCTGATTCAGACTCTGAATATGTTTAAGCACTAAATGGGACGATTTTTTATTTCAGCAAATGAGTTTTTATCTGTGCCAGAGTTTGCAGTGAATCCATTTTCTAAGAGGTTGTTGAGAATAGTCATTCATACTTGGGGAGAATACTGTTTAAAAGGAATGTTTTTAAGATATATTATTGTGCAGCATTTGAATAATTAGTTGCAGCAGGCAGGCATGAGATCTGCTAAATCAAAGAAACACAAAGGCATTTGAAAAAATTAAAAAAAGTTAGAAACAATCTCACGAAAATGTGCATATCTTTTTCATTTTTTAATGAAATTTGATGATTCAAATTGTGTTGGAAAGCTGAGAAATAGAAGAAGAAAACCCAGAAATGGTTTAAATAAATGTTTTGAAACGTGAAATCTGTTAATTGATGAATATAGATGTTTTAGTAGCTGTTGGTGGTGTATTTGAAATAGCTTTGTTGCTTTCTGCTTAATGTAGTGTTTGCACAGCTTGTATTGAGTCCATAAGCTACCACTGCCTTGCATGTATCTACCTGGGGGGGCTTCAAAGAGAGCCATTTCGAAAGAGGCCGATGGGCATACTGTCATTCATTACCATAGATTGCAGTTAAACTGGTTCCCAACATTTGTAGGCCATGTCATCTAAAGAGACCATACTTGCATCAGTTGTAAGGTTTGTGAAGTAGCCAGATCATCCAAAGGAGCATAAAGATTTGGTGTATGTGGTGAGAGTGCTTCTACGACTAAGGACTTGTTTCAAGTTCACTCTAATAGTCAAGCTCCTCAATTCCAGATTCACCGCATCAAGGGTAACAAGATCAACTACTATAAGTAAAAATGATGGCATGGTGTTGCAAGGAGTATGGATTTCTAAATCTTGCAATTGTTGGTTTTGTAGCCAAGTCATTTAATTATTTCATTTTATTTAGTTAGTTTTTAATATTTAGTTTTAGCATTTAGTTTGGAATAGGGTCTATTCTTATTTTTAAATGTATGAGTCATTAATAATTGTGTCATTAAAAGTGTGTGTGTCCAAATTCAAAAGTGTCAAAAATAATTAAAATAAAAAATGTTCAATTGTAAATGGATGCATTATCGCTTGTATGCGATGTCCATCTAAGGGGGCATTCCAAAATTGAGCTTCAAAGTTGAATTTGCTAAGTAGTAAATCTATTGGAGGATGGAGGCACAGGAGGCCAGAGGACATTCAGCGACCTCTTGTCAGTCATTTGCGACGAGGTTGTTAAATTGCATTAGTGACAAAACTATTTGTACCAAAATGACTAAAGCCAACATCAGTTTCCAAGTGGTGGCGGCAATTGTCTCATATCGTTTGTGATCAGAGTGGCAATGATCTATAATGGTGGCTGCATACGTGACAACGAGGGCTTGGTATTCAAGCCTTTGATGTAAGTGATTGGATGTGTTTGTCCCTAATCACTATTTTTGGTTGTTGTGAGTGGACGTGTTTGTCCCCATTCACAAGTTGATTGGATGTGTTTGTTCCCAATCACAAGAGTTGGTGATTATGATTGTATGTGTGTGTCCCCAATCATAATTGTTGTGAGTAGAAGTGTATGTCCCTGTTCATAACCTTGATGTTGGATAGATGTGTTTGTCCCTATCCAAACTTGATGTAAGACCTTGGATAGATGTTTTAGTCCCTATCCTTGGTTCCATGGGTAGATGTGTTTGTCCCTATCCTTGGATGAAGGTATACTGAGCATAGTGAGGCTAGTTCCACTATCGCTTTCCATGAGTAGATGTGTATGTCCCTACTCATACCTTATGATGAGCTACTATATGTGGTCATCAAGTATTGTGATATTCTTTCACCCCATGTTCACACTAAGCGGGGGGTGTTGGGAATTTATGTTAGTGTGAGGTAAAGTGAGTTAAATTAATAACTCGCGTAGTTATTATGAGTGTTAGGAATATTTGTTTTGTTAGTTAGTTCATTCATGTATAGGCTTGTTTTGTTGTATGAGTGTGTTTGTTTGAGTTGTTAAAACAACTCATATATTTAGAGGAGTCATTATAGGAGGTTTCCTAGAATATAGGAAATACATCTCCTATATATATGTATTCTGTATTGAATGAAAATTGAAGAAAGAAGCATTATTATTCTGTGCATAAAATTATTGGCTTCTATCACTCTGCCCATATTTCTTATACCTCTTGTGCCATAACTCATACATATTGTCACTATTATGAAGTAGAGTTAGAACTGGACCACCCTGAAACTTGTATAGATTGCCTTTTCTAAACCCTATTACTTGTGTAGTCTATATGCTAGATTCTTTCAACCTAATAAGGACTTGTTGATTTTTAATTCTACTACATACCCCTTATCTTCCATGATTAAAAAAAAACAAATTCAGACTAGGAACAAATAAAACATCATCAAAATCTAAAGAGTTACCTAATTGTAGTTGAAAGGGAATTCTACCGATTCCTGCTATTGGATAGTTGCCATCATCACCAAGCTCAACTTGACCTCCAAAGTTGTGCTCTTTTAAATTGATAAAACATTATCGGCTGATGTCATATATCTTGATGCCCCTCTATCAACGTACCAAGCATCCCTTGGAATCGTGTTGGTAGAAAGACAAGATACCATTGATCTGAATTTCTATAGAGGCAAGGCTGTCACTTGCTTCTACTGCTGCTTCCCTTTGTCCTTCTTGTCTAGACATTGTGGTGCATAATAACTAAATTTATGACAAATGAAGCACTTGATTTTACCCAAGTCTTGCTTCCTCAATTGTGAAGATGAGTCCTCATATTTTCCCTTACCCTTGTTGGGCCCTTTTACTTTATTTTTCTTCATCCATCCAAAGAAGGTTAAATTATCGTCGCCACCGTTCATGGGCTTTTGACTCGATTTGAGCTTCCTTCTAGATAGAGTCATCTCATAATCTTTCAAAAGAAAGAAAATTCTCTTGGTCACAAATACCACGTACAAATGCTTGCCATAAAGATGAGAAACTAGTCAACACCAAGTTCACTAGCTTTGCATTTTCAACCTTCTCCCCAACTACTAAAAGTTGGTCATAAAGCTATGTGACCTTCATCAAGTAACTAGCGATTAAATCTAATTTAGTCATCTCTATGGATCTGAATTTGTTTTGCAATATCATCTTCATGTTTATGTTCTCACTCTAGTAAAGGTTGTCTTTTTGTTTATGTTGTCACTCTAGTAAAGACTAACCAAAGCATCAAACATCTCCTTGATTGTTTTCTTTTCAGATAAATGAGGAATTAAATTTTCTTTCCAGATAAATGAGGAATTAAATGATACTTTTCTGCATCCATGATCATTCTGGATTTATGGGTTGCCAACTGCTACAAATCTGAAAGTGTAAGCACCTCATGTTTTATGATATCCCAAAGATCATTCTCTTCCAACAAAGTCACCCTAACTTTCCAAGGTAGGATATTTAATGCACCTTCCAATCTATCTTTAAATCTAAGGCTAGCTAATACCATTTAAAAATAATTTGCACAAAACTCCTAGATCTAAAAGAGTAAATTGCTCAAAAGATTTTGTGAAAACAAACACCCTAGCCATCACCAGTATTATGTTCCCTAGCCACATTGGATTTTGAAAACCCTAGCCATGGGCTAAAGAAAATAGGCTCGATTTTGTGATTTTTGCAGTGAGGCGATTCAGACACACAATTTTAATAGAAAATAATCTGCAATTCCCTCCAAAACTAGTTGCAATTTTCCTTACAAAAATGATTATGATATAGACAGCTCTTATTCATGAGGGTATCCAATAAGAGTGGATGAATGAATTAGGGTGAATAAGGATAATGAGACTGGAAAGGAACTAGTGAGATGAGAGAGGGAATGGGATAATTGAATGCTGTACATACCTAATCTTATCTCAATTAGCATTAGTTGCCTGTACCAAATCTTATCCTAATTATCTTAGCCTCACCCAATGCTGGTATACACTCTGCTTATTTTTCCATAATAACAAAGAATTCAGCATGGATTGTAATGTTAAGCAAAGGTACAGTTCCTGCAGTGAATATTCTTAGAAATTCATCTGCGTTCCTCTCTTTGTATTTGTGGAGGCAAATTGGAATTTGAGGTTGAGTATGAGAGTTGCAGAGTTGTGTGGAATGCTGAGAGGAGAATTGGATCAGATCAATTCACTGTGTTCTTGCACCTATGCCATTGTACAGTACTATTTTCTACAAAAAAATTGACATGGATTAGAAGTGTGAGATAAAATACACAGAATTTGATATCTTAATTAATTAGAAGATGTAGCAATATGCTTGTGATCAGAGTTATTGTGAAGCAGAAGTAATTAGATTAATGAAGGTACTCAGTTCGATGAAATGGATCCTAGGCCAAATTTTTTCTTCTTGACTGGATGTGGAAGGTGTTCAGATCTTTCCTCTGCATTTGAGGCCCCAACTTGAGAAATATGATATCAGTTGGGGTGGCATTTTCATCTTTTCCTTTCACGAGTCTAGTATTTGGAATCCTAGTAATCTTTCACAAAAAAAATGCTAAGAGATTTTTATACTAATAGGGGTGAGGAGGGCATGGACTAACTTTAAACTGTAGCAACAGGGTGGCATGCTGGTAACTAAACCCAATCTAAAAAGCAACTGGACTAGGTGAAAGCATAGTTGCAACACTCGCCAAAAACTCGGCGAGTGAAGAAAAACTCGCGAGTTTTTGGTGCATTTGTACGCCAAAAAAACTTGCAGTTTTTTTTGCAAAAACTCGCTGTACTTTTGGCGGGTTTTGCAAAAAGTATGGTGAGTTCTTGCAAAAAACCCATGCGATCTGGAAAACGGCCGAGCAGTCGGCTAAAAACGCATTTTGAGTTATTTTTTTCATTCATTTGTGTGCTCTGCTTCAAAAAAACACTAAAATGATGTGTTCCATGAAGGTTTGTGTGGCTTTGATGGTCTTAATTTGGGTTTTATTGTTAATGCAAAATGATGTACACCATGAAGGTTTGTGTGGTTTTGGAGGTCTTAATTTGGGCTTGGTGGCGGAGGCTCTGCCCCTCGACCCCACCCTGTATCGCGACAAGGAGCGCACCCAAGGCCCCTGGGACCCTGACTGCCTGGAAGGCATTGCCCCTGCGAGCAAGACCGCTGCCCCTCAACCCCATGGGGGGCAGCTGCCCCAAACTCCCATTGAATTCATTTTATTTTCAGGTACTCTCCGTCTCCACTATTTACTTTCAGTTTTAAAAAAATTTTGCTTTTTCATTTTTTTTAGACTATCAGTAGCGTATTGCATCCCACATGGATGTGATTTTGTATCTAATTTTCTTTCAAATCAATCAAATATAACTAGACTCAGCTTGTCTCTTCTATGTACTATTTTATTTCATTGGATGCATCATTGATGCATCAAATGCGTTTTTAGTGAAGTTTAAGCAATTTTTTAAGTTTGCCGAGTTTTTTCCATACCGTATTTTCTAGGCTTGCCGAGTTTTTGCAATTGGCGAGTTTTTCAACTATGGGTGAAAGAACCTGGACATAGAGGTAATGTTAAACATCTTCTTTCTGGTGTCTGGCAATGAAATGAACAATATGGATGTTGTTATTACCCAGGAATAACTAGGAAGACAAGCACATAATATGTGGATGTATCTTGTCAAAGAATATTTATTGAAGATATTTCCAAGTGGTTCAAATTAGGAAAGTCTGATGCAGGAGCATACTTCTATAGAATTAACTAAAAAGCATCCCTAGTCATCATTATTTTTCATACCCCAATTAGGAGCAGCTTAATGCAGAATTTATCTTTGTTATGACCATGTTTTCTTTTCTGAATATTACTTTAAATGGACAACAGGCATTCATAGGGATCAAAAATTAACACAGAAAAAGTGAATACAACAGTTTTTCCTGTGTGCAAAGCGCACCATTTAACCCTGGGGGCATAACTCCTACCTAGATCCATGCCCAAGCTATACACCAAATTCAGCGAAGTTTTGTATCTGGCCTTACCGATTGAGGCATGCCACATCCAAAGCTTGGTATGGTATGTTATTAAATTTGAATATTGATCTTTGATATCCAAGCCTTTTTGAACTTCCCCAAGAAGAATTTTTTATAGCTTCTCTCTTCACTGGATAAGCTTCTGTTATTTCATTTATCTTTGACGAAGAGTCTCCGACAAAATCTGCATTAATCTAGCCATGCAATGGGAAATAGAATAGACATATGATAGGTCGCATCCCTGCATAATAAAAGAAAAACTACCCTGCATTTGTCTACCCGCACAACTTTGAGGCAATAAGCAATAAGGACTTTGAAAAGAAACAATAAATCTCATTGGAAAAACATTGTTGGTAGAATGCCATCTTCTGCAAGAAAGAGAGGCAAGGAAGATGGCGGAGGAATGCCTCTGCAAACACTAATCAAGCAAGGAGCGGCCATAACAGAATTGCCCTGTCTGAATATTGTCTATGTCTGTGACTCTCTGTCTACCTTCTGGAACCAGGAGATTAGGAATCCACCTACAAGAATGTTCCAAATTGCAGCAAGTAGCCAAGAATTTGGACAATATACATGTTAATGATATTGGAATATTGAGAAGGAGCTAATGCTGGATCCTAGGCACTCGGTACAAAAATCTTTTGTATGGCCCAAACTATGAGTGGGGCAAATATGTCAGCTAACACTGTTGGGATCAACCTCCTCTATGATGACCATACATTCAATTGAAACAGTGATGCATTCCACCTCAAGAGAGTCCAACAACCACCAGTATTTGATCGTTTGACCATTTAGATATCCAATGCAAGGGAAAAAGGCGATAGCATAGAGATTAAGAACAAACCTTTTCTACTAAAGCTACATAGACAACACCTAAATGATGTGTACCATCATCAGTTGTGTACATTCATGAGGTAATGATTATTTAAGACCAATAAGGTTAGCAAGACTATGTTGTATATTGTTTCTGTGAGGTGGTTAAGGCCTACATAATTTTTTAGCCCTCATCAATACCTGAAATCAAAAGATGAAGAAAACTGGTGTGATCCTATGTGTATAAGCCATGGTCATTTCTCAACTCCTAGGGAAGCAGTAAGTTTTTGCAAATCAGAAAAAATCTTCTAGATGGTAATATGATCTTCCAGATAGTAGATATAAACTATAATCAGTAGAAAGACACTTTTGAATATCCCTGTATCTTCCAGTGTTTCATGAGTTTGAATAGAATTCAGATAGTAGAATTAGTAGAAGTTGCAGCATTTTCTGTTCTATATTTGCAAAGATATTAAATGAAAATATCATATTGTGTGTGTGGAACTCAAGAGAAGCTTGATGGTTTTCTTCCATGCAATTTAAACCCTGACTTTATGTTGAAGGTGTTCAAATTTGTCACATGCATTTGAGGCCCCAAGTTGATGAGCATAATATCAGTGGGAAAGGTATTTTCAACTTTTCCTTTTAAGGACCTAGGATACCTGATCCTAGTTATATTAAGCAAAGAAAATGTTTAAGAGATTTTTATAATTATCTGAGATGAAAAGAACATCGGGAAATTTTGGACCATAGCAACAGGGTAGCCTCTTAGTTGGACTAAAAAATTGTCTAAAAAGATAAGCGGTGTGGTTATAAGAATTCTGGAGATAAAGATAATTGTTATATATCTTCACAAGAATCTAAGAATAGTACCTAGTCAATAAAACAGACAAGTGTGAATGCTACCCATATAACCAAAGAAGAACTAGAAGAATAGCACCTGAATCAGAGGAAGAATCTCATCAGATGAATATAAATTGAAGATAAATCCAGGTCATGCAGATCATTGTAGCAAAACCCATGCGAAAATCACAATTTCTCACCACTCAACTCTATGAGAAATTTATTGACTCAGAAAATCACAATTTTATCATAAAATCGCCTGCCATGATTTAGGACTAGAGTTTCCCCGGCCTTTGCACCAGTTCTCACAATTTAACTGATTCTATCAGCAAAAATCTTATCTGCCTTGTTTCCATTTTTTTCCAAACTTTTTGACTACGTAAAAAAACCCCTAACCCTAATCCACCCATTTTTTTCCCAGTTAATCTTTGAAAAATATTTATCATTTGGTTCACTGATTTATTCCTAAAATCAGTTTGATGTGGTTCAGCCTACGAGAATTGGAAGCAGATTCATACTTCTATTAGAATGTACTACAGAAAGATGCACCAATTTTGCTTCTTTTTGAACCTCCAAATTTCTTTTCTAAAAATTAGTAAACTACTTAAATGGATGAAAGGTGTTTATGGGGATACACTTTTTAATTGTCAATACATAAAAACTATGAGCAAAGTGAAATTGTTTTTCTTCTTTGGTAAATCATCCCTTAAAACCGCGGGGAGCATTCCTTCAGTTTACATGCCACGCCCAAGCTACTCAAAATCTGCTCCGGACTTGTGCCTGACCTTTTCCATTGGGGCATGTCACAGCCAAAACTGCATATGGTGCTTTACTTATTTGCAAAACATGACCATGGGTTTATGCAATGAAGGCCCAGTTGATTTACCTTTTGAGCTCATCCCAGTTGATAAAGAAAGAGAGTTTGAGTACATCCCAGTTGATAAAGAAAATGAGCCTGTTTTAGAAAGGAAATTGGACATATTTCTTTCTTGGCAAAGAAAGTGACGCTATTATAGAAAATAAATTTCAGATTCTATTCTTTTATGACTGACAAAACTATTTTCTTCCCAAAGATAAAAGTAGCACCAGGAAGGCTCTGTTTGAGACTTCAAATCGCACCCATTCTTGCCTGAAAATTAAATGTAATCTAATTTTACGAAAAACTAACAGATTTTTGTTTGGGAATAATTTTTTGATTTTGATTAGAGTAAAATGGTAGGGGAAGCTATTTTTGGGGAGCCGGACATTTACTCTACACTGTGCCAGCATTGATCCCCAGGTACCGGGCCTTTGTGCGGCAATTATTTTACTTGAGCAAAACTGTGAGGTTTTGGAAAAATTGAAATACACATTTTTGAAAAAATCATGGAGTGTGGTCTGAAACATTAACGAATGACAAAATACCCACAATTTTTCCAGCAGCTCTTCCTTGCAATCTAAAGCACTGTGAAAACCGCATGAACATTTACAAAACATAAAATTTTCATAATGACCTTTTCGAAAAGGGGGAAAACAAAAAACAAAAAACAAAATTACCCATACCTGCTGTGGCGGATTGAAGGGTCTTTCATCGACAAGAAAATCAGCCGGTGGTCGTTGGAATGGAGCATCGTCCAGCATACCCATGCATGGACCCATGCCCATGCCCATGCCCATGCCCATCCCATTCCCATTCCCATTCCCATTCCCATTCCCATGCTGCCTCCCAGCAAACCGCCAGAATTAAACAAACTGCCTGGAGGGCCGAACATACCGCCAAACGGCCGCCGGAAAAAGGGATCGTCAAACGGATCGCGGCCAAAGAATTCCTCAATGACATTACGCCCTCCAGCGCCTCCTCCGCCAAAGATGCTGAATCCCTCAAATGGATCTGTAAACTCTGGAAACCCTCCAAAACCTCCACCAAGGAAGGCCCTGTTGCCGCTACGGCGGCCGTCGCCTCTGTCACCTGGATGCATTCTGCTTTTCGTTTCTGCGCTTTCCACACGATAAGAACGAAATGATTTCCTAACAATTTCCTATGAATCGATTGCTATTCATAGAATTTGAGTTTCTCGGCGATAACTGGTAGATTGTATTTATACACTAGCAGAGAGTTTTGATAAACGAACCTACATATGCAATTCGTGGCTGCCGCCGGCCCAACTGATAGTGAGTTTTATGGAAAAGCGGTGTGATGGACTAAAATATAATAGAAAAAGGTTTCGGTTCTTTCTTAAATCATTTCTTTGTTAAAAAGAATTGTTCAGGATCAAATATTGTTCTTAAATTTGACGGTTGATTGTATTGTCAAGCAATTTTTTTGTGACGGTCATTTATTTGAAGTTGTCTTTCAAATATTAAAGGTTATTTATTTTAAGAAAAATATATGTAGATTGAAAAAACATATATAGGAATAATTGCATTATATAGAAATTTTGACAGTTTAACTAAAATTTTGTCTTTCAAGTGATGCAGTCTTCCTAAAATTTTAATTGTATTTTACAGCTAAAATGACTAAATATGGTCATATGGCCATCAAATTTAAACCCTGATTGTGTATATGTAATTTTTTCATGTGTGCATATAACTCGTATAGATCAATGAAATGTCATATTTATGAGATAATAGTAAGTGTGAAGTTATAATGATCATTTTTTGTTTAATGTCAATTGATATTTTTCAAGTGTTAGATCTTAGGATTTATAGATTATTAAGGTCCATACCATCTTGAGTGGTAATTGGTGGTGATCGTCAAAAGTAACTAGAATGATTGGCACAAGTTGTGGGTTATCTAGATCCCAATTAAGATTCAAAATTGATGACAAAAAAGGGTGGAAGGTCTGGTAGGTTGTTGTCGCTTTTGTAGACAACAATAACTTTTCTTAGTGCTTCATTGACAAGACCTATAGCAACCCATAAATTTGAAGTAAGCATAACTTGTTAGCCAATGAACAAGAGCACCCTAGCATCTAGTATTTCTTCCTCGAGATTTGAATAGAATCTCCCCCTTGTTTGTTCTACATTTCACCATGCAACTAGCACCCCTAATGACTTTCGTATATTTTTATTATGTAATGCAACAATAGTAAAACTATGGCTATAATTTTTTTTAGTTGTATAAGCAATTCCAATACACATGATTTTTAGGCATATCCAACTTGAGGGGAAACACATTTTTGTAGAATTATGTAAGTGTATTCTTTGAATTAGACTTAGAGTTATTCTATGTAAATTGAAAGTGGCATGGACATGTGTTGCACATGTGTGGCTTTGCATATGAATAGATAAGTCCTCATGTGCAAAAGAATAGCAAGGAAATGCTTGGAGAACTACCTTCTTCACAAGGGAGAAGTGTTGAATGTGGCGACAATATTTGTTGGAGTTGTTGTGGCATTTAGTAAATTACTCTCTTCACAGGGAAGGAGTGTTTGGTATAGGATGGGATGTTAGGCTATAGCATAATGATGACCTAGTATGGATTTTTTCTCTTAAAATATTTGTAAAGGTGTGGTAGCGATGATTATTGTATGGATGTTTGTAGTGGCAGTTCATATGGTGGGAAGTTCTTGACAAGCATTCTTTAGGAAGTTATTGAGGGGAAGAGTCTTTACCTCAAATAGCACCTCAAGTTGTGTTAGTTGTTAGAGTAAAATAATTATTATTTAATTATTTATTACTCTTTATGTATTAAGTCATCTCATGTGATGATGTGTCACTTGAGGGGTAGTTGAACTCTTCAAGGATGTGTAGCATTCCTCATTTTCCGCTTAGTGGATCTTAGTTGCCACCTTTAGTTGAGCACTCCTACAGTCACTCAAACTCATCGTCCTATTTGTACATCCTTCTCATTGAGGTTTTTACATACTTCTAATCAATCATTTAGCTCTTATATTGCATTGTTGTTTTCAATCTCATAGTTTAAGTGTGCATTTGCTTGACTTGTGTGACTTGTTGATACTAACAATCAAGTAGAGATCTTACAAACACTAACACTAGTTTGATAGCAAGTAAGTAGTCATTATGTTCTTAGACTTGTTTGATGGCTTATGCATGTTCCTCTTCAATAATTTCAAGAGGAGGATATTTTTCACTTAGTTCATATAGAGTAGTTCCAATCCAATCTTCCTTAACATCTAAACACATGACAGTGAGATGCTAGATGTGACCAAGAGAAAAGAGATATGAATAGGATTATTCTAGGGATTTTTTGTTGAAGTGTTTTTGGTTGCCTTGGACTTGCCATTAATTTTTCAATTGGTTGATTGCTAGTGTTTTCTTTAGTTTGGTTGATTGTTACTTTGTAGGTTATCATCTACGTTTGGAGCCAAGAGCTCAAATCTAAAATGGCAAGTAAGAGTCGTGTTTGTTTGTTTGTTGTGTCTTTGGATATGGTATCTACTAATAAAATCAATGATTATGGATTATACTAGAATGCCAAAATAAACAATGATAAATGAGATGAAGTGAAACTAGTCACTATTTGTGTGTTTTTCAATATGCATGTAATTGAAAATTAACTAACAATAAATATCAAATTGATTATGAGTGCAACAATTACTTAGTTCTTTTTCATGATTTTAGATAATTGAATGCAACTAAAATAAAGGAATATAAACAAACAATAAGTATTTTTTTCCCTTTGTTTACAACAATTTTGAGCCATCACATCAATCACAAATGAATCTATGAATTAATTGCAATACAATTTTGAGCAATGATATCAATGATAAATGAATCTCATGAGTTTAAATAATAGCTAGTTTTCTTTCATTAAGTTCATGACTTTTAGCATTTCAACATGTCAAGTTCACAGACAATCCTAAGACTTATACATCTTTTATATCTTTCATGCATCTTAAACCAAACTTTAGTATGTGGAAATATAATTATGATATGATGGCATTTGTATGTGTGGGTGTATGAATTTTCATGAAATTTAGTATGATTTTATGATTGATTCATGATTTTTAATGATGTGTATGCTTAAGGATGAAACTAACCTTTTGTATTTGAAGAAGAACTGTAGCCAGCAACAACTGGATTTATAGCCCGCGACATAAGACCGCAGCTAGTTGTAGGGGAGAAACCAAAATGCTTGAAACGAGACAACTCTAGGAAGGAATGAAGATGACCATTGAATGGTCAATTGTGAGTCATCACCGGTACCAAATAAGATGATAGAAAGGAGTCTACTATGAGTGGGAAAGCTTAATGACATGACAGTTTGCATAGAGCACATCTTTATCATACCATTAAGGCAGAGTTATAGTTTGAATTATCTTCTTCTTCCTTTTTCAATTATGGTTATCAGTTACATAGACTAGTCCTCTCCCTATTCTTGAGGGAGAGTGGATGTATGCATTTATGTTTTTTTTTTAGTCCTCGTGTGAATAAAACTCCTCCTATGCTTATATATTGGGATCAATAGTTGAGGAGCAAATATAGTTTTTAGTTCTAGTTTTTGGATTGTTTTACCAAACAATACTTCATTGCTATTAGTTTTATGTTATTTAGTTGTAATGGATATATGTATCTTTGAATGGGAAATATTTTGAAGATTCTTGTTGGACTGTAATAAGTTTAGTTCTTATGCAATAAAGGATTTTAGTTAATGTCATGATTTGTTGATCAATAGTGTGTATTTCATATCTTTTGTGGGCGCAACATCTCGAGCAAGGGCCA
Source organism: Sequoia sempervirens (assembly GCA_007258455.2). NCBI lineage: Eukaryota > Viridiplantae > Streptophyta > Pinopsida > Cupressales > Cupressaceae > Sequoia > Sequoia sempervirens. The sequence goes on from VDFB02000017.1 coordinate 172,941,921, forward strand.
CTCGAGGTATTGCCAACCCATCCCATTTTTGCATTAGATTAGATATTGTATTGTTGTATCTATTTATCTAAATTCTCGCTTATATGTATGTGAATTCTATGAATGATGTATTGTAGCATGAATTACATTTTATAACATTATGTTGAGTTAGTCTCCAGAGAAGTTAAAATTCAGAAGTCAGTAGTGTTAGTTAGTTACAAGTTTAGATTCAATAACTTTAGCAATTACAACATTAAGTAGAAGGTGCTTGTAGCATAAGCAATAGATTCATGTTAGTTCCCTTGTTTTTCAATTTGATAGTTTACTTTCCTTTCTAGCCTTAATAGTTTTCATTACATGTGTGACCACCTATGTTTCATTGATTTAGGGTGTAGTTAGGATCTTGAATACACATATAGTGTTAGCACTATCAGAATCTTACGAGCTTTGGTTGATAATTTAATGAAGCCTTTGTGAGGTTTTGGTGAATTGTTCAGTTAGGAACCTATCCTTTGAATTGTGTGTACACTTATGAACACCAATTTGATTTAACATTAGAAAGGCTTTACATTTTTGGCGTCGTTGTTGGGGACGGTGCTATGTTCAAGATTCTCCTATGTAATTTCAAGCTTTCATAGCTTAGTGTTTTTTCTTTTAGCATTAGGGTAATTGGGTTGTAACCCACCAGCAACAACACACTTTACTAACAATGTGTAGGAACTATTGATCTCCAAAGAGTCATAATCATGTTGTATGTGGAGGCAATGAGATGCTTTGGGAAGATTTCTCTCCACATCACACAAAGGATTAGAGGATACTAGTGGAAAAATTGAACATAACGAGGGTATTCCTGAAGAAGAATCATCCCTGACACCATTACCCACACCAAATATAGAGGATACTTCCCATATACACATCAACATCATGGCTGATGTAGCAGTTGAAAACCCATTGTTCAGCATGTAACCTTTGAGTTCCCCATTTCCAAACAGGAGAGAGCAACTGCTTTGAAGAACATACTTCCTTCAACATTACCTATCTTATATGGGTTGGTCAAGGAGGATCCAGATACCTTCCTTTTTGAGTTTATTGTGCTATGTAGAAGTTATGACTATACCATAGATGCACATAGGCTTAAATTATTTCCAACAACACTGCAGGATGTTGCTTTGAGATGTTTTATGGGTTTGGGAAGAGATGTTCTAAATTGGAATTCCATGAAGACAAAGTTATTAGAAAAGTAGCAAGATTATTGTAGAGGCATAGATAATGAAAAGTTGGGAAAGGGGTTCCTTAAGGAATAAGGGGGTATTTTCATTTCATTAAGAAAGAGATCACAAAGAGTAGGGATCGATTCTCAACCTCAAAGGTGAGTCAATCAAACCTAGATCTCAGTCCTTAAGACAATAGGGCAGATCTGAAATCAAATTGAAATGATATGCAATGCTTAAACTAACTACACAATAAGACCTAAAAAATGAAATGCAAATTCTCAAAAGTACAGATACTAAAACCACAGTTTTTAGGCAGATCTAAGAAGGGTTAGGATGCATGTACTAGTCACCAAAAGTAGGTTTTGAGATATGTTGAAGGATAGGTTTTCCCTAGGGCGAATTGGCCATGGTTAGGGCTTCTGGAAAAAAAATTGTAGTCCTTTGAGGCAAGATCTTAGTTTCTATTTTGGACAAATTCCACTATCGAAAAAGATGGAAATAAATTTTGAATCTAAGTTTTCATGTCTTGACAATAATGATGACAACTTATGCAATAATGCAAAATTTCTCTTCAAGATCTTCAATCCTTCTTCAACCTGTAATCTACACATACAAAGATTGAAAATTTGTTGTGTTTGAATGGGGGTTTGTCTAAGTCAAATCCCATGTTTCGTAATTAAACCTTGATAGAAAGATAATGTCAATGGATAAGGAAATGATGAATAAACACTTGTTTGCTACAACTCACCAAACCTTTAATGGCTTCCCTTAAAGGACTAAAGACAAGTACATCACTCCAAGGAACTTGATCTTGCTTTGCTTGATGGATTTGGAAACTTGTAAATGCTTGGATGCTTTAGGATCAACAATGCATGTTAGCCTTGACAAGATGGCATGAGCACACATAAGGTTGAACATGATGATAGGATCTTGAATTGCTGCAACTAATGAATGCTAAATCTACTCTTGAATGCTCTTGACAATAATATTTGCTCATATGAAATTTACCTTAATGCTAGATGATTTCAAATAATAAAATGACTATGTATTTATAGGTGTTTATCTGATTTCCTAAAAATTAGATTCCAAAATCTGATAATTGCATATGAAATTTGAATCATTAAAAGACTGCCAAAATCATATTTAAAAATGGGTCCTATGACTTAAAAGGGATGCGTTGGGCAAATGGGTCTTGGCCTAAAAGTCCAAGACATTCACATTCCAAGGTGATTAAAATATTAATTACATTAATTAAATGTTGGTTTCCCTTTCAAAAAATGAGAATAATAGGGATTTGGAATGCATAATTTGGAAAATTAGAAGCTTAAAATTAAGTCCAATTAATTAAAGGCCCCAAACAAACTATGAAATTGTAAAGGATATACAATTTCCTACACTACATTTAGCCCCCACTTTAGTGAGAGTATGAACTTACACTTAGACTCACACTAAAGCAGACAAATATGCATCAAGAGAGGTCCAAGTGTACCAATGTTAGAAAGATAGGATGACAAAGATCTAGGAGGATGATCAAGCCCCCGGGACCGAATATCTCATGGCAAACCAACATAAGGACAAAGGGACACACAATATGTGTAATATACGTACAACAAGACAAGATACAAAAGCATACAATGGTCAAATCTGATGCAAAAGGGATGTACTAGCAAGTTATGTTATGCCACATCCATCAAACACACTCACAAGGATGTAAAATCACTTATGAAACACATGGCTCCACTGGTGAGCAAGCTATTTTATGTTAGGTGGCCATGAAATACACTCGCAAGGGTGTAAAATCACTTATAAAACACATGGCTCCACTGGCGAGCAAGTTGTGTTATGTTAGGTGGCCATGAAATATGCTCACAAGGGCTAGTGCAATCTGGTATACACTAGGTCAGCCCCAAAGGCAACATGAGATACACACACTAGGTCTACAAGGTGTGATCTCATAACAAGGGGGTGGCAAATGGGAAAGTCACACAAGGTCTGCAGGTCTCCCATCGTTAGCCATACCAATGGTTATACTCCCTAATAACTTTGATAAGGTGCCACAAAATAATCAATATTATGCCAACACTACACTAAGTCCAACCTCTATGAACAAAAGTGAAGCAAAAATATTAATATGTTCATGCCAAAATGAGAATTCCAATGTCCATGTTAAAATAATACCAGTGTAATAATGACAATGCCAATGTATGCCCCCACATTAAGGGAATTGCTAAACACCATATTATGAGCAATTACTTTAAAGTAGAAATGAGAAATGAAAATTGATAAGAGGGTCATGAGAGCTTATTTAGAAAGCCCTACACCAATCATATGTTTCCAAATAAAGCTGCATCATTAAAAAGGAAGGTGCCCCCACATACAATCTCAAACACATAAGGGATCCATAAATTTGGGGTCATTGCATGTCTTTGATACAGTAATATAATAGAGCTTGGAATTGTCATCATTCCCCAAATACCTTGTGGAACAACAAATGCAAAGGAGGAATGACTCATAGAGAGATAGAAGATAAGCAAGCCTTTTGGGTCAACATAGAAGAGACCTAAATGTCTCAATGCTTTCCATCATCCCTAGTTGACCAGCCCATAGAAGATAGCTAATGTTGAAGGTAGTATATTCTTCAGGGAAATTTTTCTCTCTTGGATGGCAATGGGGAGCTCAAAAGTCACATGCTATGTTGGGTCTTCTACTACAGCATCACCCATGGTGATGATTTGTGTATGGGAAGTCTCCTCTGTGTCTTATATGGATATTGGTATCAGGGACAATTCTTCTTCAGGAATACCCTAGCTTTGTTCACTTTGATCACCAGTATCCTCTAAAGCTTTGTGTGTTGAGGGGAGAAATCTTCCCAGAGCATCTTGTCGCCTCTACATATAATAGTTGTAACTCTTTGGATCATATGCTCCTACACAGTGTTAGTGAAATGAGTTTGTGTTGATGGATTAAAACCTAATTACCATAATGCTAAAATCAAAACATTTAGACTATGAAAGCTTAAAATTACACAACAAAACCTTGAATGTGCCACCATCCCCAACAATGGTGCCAAAAATGTAAGGCCTCTACTAATGCTCAGTCAACTTGGTGCTAGACACATAATTCAGAGGAGGAGTTCCTAGTTGAACAGTTCACTAAACCCTTATAAAGATTTCATTTAATTATAATCCAGGGCTTTGTAAGCTTTTGATGATCATGCTATCATTGTATGTGCATTCATGGACTCTATACTACCTATATCAACAAGTATAGGTGGTTTACACATATACAGGAAAATAGTAAAGGTTGGAGCAGTAAATAAAGTGTTAACTTGCTATAGAGGAGGGGGACCGACTGCTTTGAGACCCGAGGTCACGGGAGGGTCCTAAGCAATAGGCTACCTTGATCTATCTCAAGCTTCACTAAATGATTGGAAAGGTCAAATAGTTAAGGTAAAAAAGGAATAGCAATCTAGTTACTACTATCCTTCTGCTAACCCAGATGTTTTAGGAGGTCAAACGAGTGATTCTTCGAGTTCAATCTATGACTCAGACAACTCACTACCTGAGGACGACAGCATAGAACATGGAATTCAACATGGCACACCAACATCTCAGTGGGGTGTTGGTGTCCATACGAATAGATAGTACGAGGAACAGACAAAAACACTAGGGAATAAGCTAACAAATTGAATAAGAGGTTTTATGCTATGATAGAATGCAAAGGAAATATAGGAATGAAGTACAATAAGAAGAATACTTCTACAACACTAAACTAGAATTGATGAAAGAAGGGTGATAAAGACAAACCTTTGAACTTGCACGTTGAGATCTTCACTAGCTTTGCCTGAAAAATAACTTGCACACACAAGAACAAGAAAATGTCGAGGCTGTGTTTAGAGGACTGCCTCAGTCAGTCCCTCGCTTTGGTGTTTCCACCTCCACAGACAACCAAATAGCAATGATTGTATATAAAGATGATAAAGAGAGTATAGAAATGGAAATACCAAGCAATACTCAAACAACAATATGTTGCAGTACAAATACGATAATGCAAGGGTGAATGAAAATTGTGGATATCACCTTCTCTCTCTCAAGGCAAATGGAGGAAGGAGTGAGTTTGCAAGCTCTCCAAATCCAATTTTATTGCAACAATGGAGAGGAGGAGCTAGCCAAACAAAATCTTATAGCTATAATGGAGGTGGTGATGCAAATTGAAGGAGCTAAAAGTAAGTGTGTAGAGTGGACTTGATCAAGAAGTTGTCCAAAAGATTGAAGAAGCTCCATGGGATGAAGAGTTAAACAATTTTAAGGAAAAAGGAGGTCAAAAATCCCATTTGAAGTCCGTCAAAAGAGTAACAAATGTTACACCTCATGTCCAATGGAGGATTGTAATGCCTTTGCAGATTTCAAAGGCAGGAATCCTGTTAGGACAAAAGTGCGTTGTGTGGACGTCCCCGACAAAAATTCCCCCACTAACACACAAATGAGTTACCAAGTGGATAGGGAAAGGTCGAGTGGGTGTAGGGATTGCATCATCATATTTAATTCTCTAAGGTAGGGGGTAATGTAAATTTGGAATTTGCTTAGGGGTGCAAATTCATGCCATTACACTTGCAAAACAAGGGATATTTAACTTAATCTTTTATTGATGTTATGGGTACTTCAGTTTAACACTGTAACTGTTAATTGCTAAGTTACCCAAACTCTCTAATTCACTAACACTATTGAATCTTACTTCTAACTACTTAACCTCTCTAGATAATGATTCAAGGACATATTACAAAGAATAATTCATGATGTGATATATCATTCATGCCCATGTAATTGAGAATCTACTTGAAATGAATGTAACAATGTAAACATCTAATTTAACAACATAAATTAAGGTGGGTGAACAATACCTTGAGTGGCCCTTGCTCGAGTTGTTGTACCCACAGGAGAAACCAAATATGTGCTACTTGAATCAACTAATTATAATAGTAAAGTGGAACATCTTTATTGCACATAACTAAACTCTATAATCTGACAAGAATCTTCACATATTTCTCATTCATGGGTGCATAACAAAAAACTAACAATGAATTATTGTCTTTGGAACAAAACTATATTTATCAAAACATATATGATCTCTAAGTTCTAGATATGCTCCTCAACCACCGATCCAACTATATAGGCTCGGGAGGAGTTTTATTTGCATAAGGACTAAAAACATAAATTAAATGCAGATGTTCACTCTCCTTCAAAATAGAGTGAGAAAAATTCTTTGAAATTGAAACTATAACTAAAAAAGATAGAAGAAGACAAATAGGATTGACACTCTGCCCTAATGGTTTGATAGACACATTCTCTGGGTGATCCCACAATACCGGTTTACAATTTTTGGCCAAACTGGACACTGAAATAATTTTTTCTAACTAAATGTTCACTTTCGGGCACCTATAGCGGTAAACCATGAAGAATTTGAAGATGATGCAAACTAGTGATTTGTGACATTTTGTCTGTAGATTCTACATATATTTTTTTCAAAAATTTTGGAATTAGATTGCACTTCTTTTTCCATCTCCTTCGAAAACTAGTTTTTTTCAGTAAACAACATTTTTAAGGAGTGGCTTACCGTAAAACACATAACTTTTTCCATGAAGGATAAAATTCTAATTCTTTAATTTAGATTTGTAACTCTGATATCTAGTGCTTCCAATTGGTTAGATAGTTTTTTAATTTTTTTCCTTAATCAAGTTCGAAGTCAAACCAATTACAATTTAGGCGGACCATATAATGCGTACAATTTTTTGTATGTATCGAAATTCTTTTTTTTGTTGGATCAAGGACTTCAATATCTAGTGCACTCATGTTTTTCAAATTTTTTTTTGATAATTTGCTATTTTTCACATGTGCAAAAAAGAGAGCTTGATTTTAGGTGAAAAACCTATGTTTAATAAAACTAAAAAAATAAATACATAATAAAACCAAAACATATTAAAATTATATTCGTTAGATAGCTTGTTTGAGGACTACCATCATCCAGTTGGGTTGTTAAGTCTCTCCATTTTCATCCTCAACTTGAGTTTTGAAGGAAAAAATTCTGATGTTTTTATGTGCTAGAGAGTGGGAAGGTGGGAAAAGGGGGTTTGGGTGAACGGGTTTGATTGAACCTGGTTTCCTTTGGTTTTTTTGGCGGGAATGGTGGGAAGTTCATTGAATGGGTTCATTTGAACCCTGGTTCATTCAAACCCTCTTTTGGTTTATTTGAACCTATTAGGTCGTTCGAGCCCCAAAAATGATTTTTTTTGCATGGGGTCATTTTTTTCAACTTTTCCTTCCTCACTCCAATTGTAAAACCACTTTTGTAGGTTCACCCCTCTACGAGAACAATCAAGTTGGCTTCCTTATCAATATAGACTTCTTCTTCCTCACGTCGTCTTATTGGATGATCTAGTCACTCACAATTGACTACTTCAACAATCGCCTTCATTATTTCCTATAACTATATCACATCCTTAGTGTTCTGGACTCACTCCTACAATCTGCCTGAAATCCTTTAACTATGGACAAGTCAATCCAATTGATGTGGGCTGTAATTCTTCTGGTTGCAAGAGGTTAGTTTCATCTAAAGTATACACATCATTAGTCAACCACGAATTAACATAGAATCATATTGAATTTCATAAACATTCACACATTTATCCATGCAAATATCATCATATCATAAAATATATCTCCACATGATAAAGTTTGGTTCAGGATGCATAAAAGACATAAAATATATATAAGGTGAACATGATTGTCTGTGAGATAAGCAGCTCAAAATGTTAAAAAACATAAACTAAAAGGAAGAAAGCTATCTATTTCCTAGGCCCATTAGGTTTAACATATATTTCATTATTATAATTAAATGTTAACATAAAAACATATCAAACAACAATTTTAACATAAAAAAGCAACGCATGGAAGATAAGGGGATTTGACCAAGTCTTTTGCTCGAGAGACATGCCAAGTGGAAAAGTTGATGGAGGAAGCCATTGGTTTGTAGAATCCTTTTTGAATTTGTTGATGTGCATGGAGGACAGACTTCAGGAGGCTGCAACATGGTGCACAACCCAAATGAATACACCCGATGCTGATGAAGGCATTTGACCAAACCAAGCTAAAAATGAGGTCGTGACTTGCAGAATTTTTGGCACTTATTCTAGACAAATAGAAGAGGCACCTAAAACAAAAAAGGAACCTCAATTCTTTGGAAGAGTATACATACTGGAATAAAAGTGTATCCACCAGAGACTAGGTTGAGCCTTAGAGAGGAGAAATGTTGTAGATTTGTGCCTGCATACAGGTTGATAAGTTGGAGATGCCTAAATGTCTTCAATACCTTGATCAATTTTTCCCTTGAGGGGCAACAAGGATGACTACCTATTTGATCAAATGCTCAAATGGCCGCCTATTTGAGGTGGATGATGACACAATATGGAGGTCGTGCAAATGCAATTTTCAACACATAAAGTATGAAATGAATGCTACAACGTATTCACATCTATAACATATGAAATCAACTTCACTTGCACATTGCCTGCTAATAGTGAACCATTTTTTCTTTGAACATGTGAATAATGATTGATCTCTAGTGAATACAGGCTGTGAAGACTGTTGAATTTGAGGGAGTTTCCAGATATCAAGTTGTGTATGGGGTAGAAAGTGCACCTCTTTCAAACCTTTAATCTTCAAGAAATCTTCAATAACAACAACATTAATAATGATTGGTTTGAACCCGTAAATCCTCACACACAGTGTGAAGTCCTCATCTAATTGTGCAATGCCAATTACCCAAGTTGTAAATAGAACCCTGCACAAACAAAGGATGCCATGAAAAAGGACCAATTTTGACCTACAAATTACTTGCAAACAAGGAATTTGCAAATTTTTACAAATAGAAGAACCTACAAATTGGCCAAATTGGCCAAATTTCCTACAAGATTACACTATAGATTGTACCCAAACAAAGATATTTTTTTAAGGTTACCCAAGTTTTCGGGATGAGGACGATAGGGGACGGTGGGACGAGTCCCCAAGTTTCTGATTTTTGAGGCCAAAATTAGGGACGGTAAGGGACGACTATATAAAAATATAGGGAAATTTTTTAAAATATAGGGAAATTTTAAATATTCAATAGATAACATGAATAAGGCATGCATAATACACATTATAGAACATTAACATATAACATTTGTGTTCAACATTATGCCAATACTTAATACGCATTCAAAATTAACATACAGTTACACAAATCATGAAACAACCTCCAAGTTATAATTTATAAACTTATATCAAAATGCCCAAAGGCTACATTGCTGCCATATAGTTTTAAAGTTTTAGTTTGCTATGAAAATCAAAATACAATATCGTATGTCAATAATGAATACAAAATAAACAAAGAGCACTGCTGCCCCTAATCATCTCTCATAACTGCATCAAAATCAGAGTCATCCTCTGAGTCACTGCCACTATAATGCTCCTCCTCAGCCAATGGGACCCCAACCAAGCCCCCAGCTGTCTCATCCTCATCTACCTAAGCCACGTCCTCGGGATCAATATCCCACCGTAGAGTTGGAGTCTATCGATCCTGAAGCCGAAGAGCACTATGAACGACCACTAGCTTCTCCGCTCGTCTAGAGGTAAGTCTATTCCTCTTGAGGGAGTGGATAAAGCTATACGTGGACCAATTCCTCTCTACAGCAGAGGAACTAGCAACCTATGTTAGAAGGCGAGTGGCAAGTATCTTCAACTGCGGTGTATCTCTCCCATGATAGGTACACCATCCAATAGGGTTCGCTTGAGCTAATATAGCTCTATCCAACCCCGCCTGTGGTTTGCTCAAGTTTGGGTCATTAAGATTAGTAAATTCTAGAAATTGTGACCTGAAGTAGTGAAGCTTGCTCGGGTGGATAAATCTTTTCAATGGCCTGTGTGAACCCATCTAAAACCTCAACATCATCACATGGAGGCACCCTACCATCCCTTGGTGCATACCATTTTGGATTTAGAGCAAAGGCAGCCATATGAAGCGGGGTGTTCATTGTATTCCACCTCCGCGTCACAATGGGCCTAATGTGTTGCTCATATAAATCCAAAGTGGGGTCCTTTGCCCAAATAACTTGCCTAATCTTCCCAAGCATAGTGTCAAATGTCTCATATATCTCTCCAAGACTAGGAGAGTATGTATCAACATATCTAATGACATCTACAATGGGCGAGATGGAGCAAATATATTTGCAAAATGCAAACAAAAAGTTCAAAATAATTAGTTGACATGTTAGAAAATTCAAAAGTTGGAACATTGGACAATAAAATTAAAATATTAAAATCAGAAATTTAATATGAAAATCAGCCATCTAATATGTCTTACCTCACATTGGCCCACCAATCATCATCGAGGATCTTTTGTTTGATGTTCTTTCCTTGAGTATAAATTGCATTAGGCCATCTAGTCCACTCAACATTGACCATCATCAGTTGTAGAGGCTCATGCACCTCAACCATCCTCTCCAATAGGATGAAGTATGTGGCATATCTACATTCATTAATTCAATGATTCATTAAAAAATAAAAATTTAAAACAAAATCAGATTATGAATACAAATTGAAAGTGAAACAAAATGAAGTAAATGGCATACCTTGTATCAACAGGTTTGAGAAACTCCTTCTTTGAAAATGTCCTGAAGAGAGCAAGTGAGGTGTGGTGGTTGCAAATGAACATTTGAATTTCTCTAGCTTCTTCCACCGTTTTCTTCGCCCAATCCATCTTCCCTATGTATTTCAATGCATTATTCAATGCATGAACACAACATGGGGTCCAAAATATGTGCCTGTAAGTACCCTCCACCATCAACCCAGCCGATTTGTACACACGTGTTGAATCGGTGATCACCTGCACCACATTTGCAACCCCAACCTCCTCTATGGCCTCTCTCAAAATGGAAAATGGAAGTCAACATCCTTACGTCTCCCTGAACAATCTACGAATCTTAAGAAAATAAGAACCAACAGGGCATGTGACTATGACATTGATGAGTGGCCGATGTCTACAATCAGTCCACCCATCAATCACTATAGAGCACCCCGTCCTCATCCATGTTGGCCTCATCTCCTCCATTAACACATTAACTTTTGAGTACTCTTTGTCTAGGAGGGTGGTGCGTAGCTTATGATCTCCAGGGGGTACGAATGAAGGACCAACAGTGGCTATGTCTTTCACCATTTGTTTGAAATAAGAGGAACGAGCCACAGGAAATGGAATGGCATGGGCAAAAAAGAATTTAGCAATGGAGGATTCAGTGGTTTCTCGTGCTTGGTTTTGAAACATGGACTCAATTGAGGCTGCCATATCACTACCAATCACCTTCCTCTTTCCTCTTAAGATAACACTACTACCAACTGTGGAAGGACTAGGAGTAGGAGTGGGCATAGATGATTGTGAACTTGGGAACGAAGGAGACCCACCTTGAACCCCACCATCACACTCCATTTGAATTTTTTGGTACTCTATAAATAGTGCATCTGTCAATGCAGGACACACTCTAACTCCATGGCCCACCTCACCCAAAAAATGAGATCTAACTCTAGTGTAGCTGCCCCTAAACTCCTTTTCACAAAAATGGCAAAACCAAATCCTACTCCCCCCTGAATTTTTTTGTCTTTCACCCATGGCTGTCACAAATTGAAGGAATGGTTTTTTTTTGTCTAGTGGGTGTTTTGCATAGTCCTTCATAGTTTTGGTATTGGTTGATGAAGGATGGTGTTGGGTAGGGGTTATTTGCTCTCTAGTTTCCCTTCTAGCTTGCATTTCAACTTCACTATCGGGTCAAACCACAATAGTGGTTTACAAATTTTATGAGGAAGGAAATTTCATTTTTCTTCCTTTCCCCAAACTCAACGGGTTCGGTCGAACTTAATGGTTTGGTCGAACTCAATGGTTCGGCTGAACCACCTTATATGTTCAACCGAACCCCCAAACCATAAACAAAAAAAATAATATTTTAAGGGGTTTGGTCGAACATGGGTTCGACCGAACCCCCTCAAATAAGACAAAAAAAATGAACTTGTCACTGTCATTTTCACTTTTTTTTGCTTTCCTTGTGCTCTGTGCGTGTGGCGAACGGTGAACGTGATCTGAAAACGACAAATAAACTTGACTTCATCTCTCCGGTGAACGGAAAACTCGACTCCATCTCTCCACAATTCATCAACCCAACTTGCATATCGAGCACCAGGTTTGTCTAATTTGAATTTCATAGACTTCAAAATGCATTTGTTTGTTAAATTTTTAAACCCTAAATGCAAAAAATTTCAAATTTGTTGAATTGAAACTGCATTTGTTTGAAAGTTTCTAAATCCTTTTCAACATACACTATTTCTATGATACATTTTTACTCTGTCAAAAAATTAACATGCCCTGTCTATGCTTCCACATTTTGCATACATTTCTACCAGGGCACCTCCAATTTATTTGAGGCATTATATCAAACAGTTCATGGTAATTTTTGATGGAGTATGATAGAAATAGAGTTTCCATTGTATGCACCCTATATAAAACAATTCATTAACAAATTTATTTGGGGCATTATATCAAACAGTTCATGGTAATTTTTGATGGAGTATGATAGAAATAGTGTTTCCATTGTATGCACCCTATATCAAACAGTTCATTAACAAATTTATTTGAGGCATTATATCAAAAACACTATTGGAAATTTATTTGAGGCATTATAAAATTATTGTACACATCTATAAAACATAAATCAATGCAAATAAAAAAAAAACCCTAACCCTTAAACCCTTAACCCTATATCTTTCTCCCACTCCCCCCTCTCTCTCTTGAAAGTCTCTCCCTCC
>VDFB02000017.1:172957745-172971025 GCA_007258455.2 Sequoia sempervirens
TGACTGAAAATGCAAAAAACTAAAAAAAATCAGACTATGTATACTTCATATTTTGCAAAAAAATGAAAAAATGAAAATAGAGAAAGGAAATGCATACCTCTTTGATGGATTTGCACTCCCAACAACACTATTTCAACCTCCTCAACTCCTTCAAACTGCTGCTCCTTCTCCATCAATGGTTGTAATTTTTTTTCCTCTCAAACCCTTGGCTGCTCAAACAAACAAAATGAATAGAATGAAGTTTTAGAGGCCCTTTTTCTTTCATAAAAGAGTGAAAAACATTAGGGCCCACACATGCCACATAGGCAAGGCTTTTTTAAAAAAAAATTATGTTTTTTTTTTTAATGTTTGTGAGCTTCAAAACCACATGGGGCGACCGACTGGAGTCAAGGGGCCGGTCGAGGGGCGACTTAGCCATCCCTGAGATCACGGGGTGGTCAGTCATCCCCAGCACGAAATAGCGTCCCCATCACCGTGGGACGTTTCCCACGATTTTGCAAAAAAGGGGGACTGTCCCCCCTGTCCCCCCTATCCCCTTGCCATCCCCTGGTACCTGGGATGCCCTTGGAATCGGGACGAGGGATTTTTGGGGGGGATGCGTCCCCGGGTATCCCTGTATTTTTTACATGTAAATAAAATTACATGGAACTCTAAATTAGACTAGATGCAAGTTTTTGGGAAGGGTTTTGCATGCATGGATTCACTTAGATACCATGTTACGATTTCCATCCAAGAGATTCATTACAACAAAAACCTTGTACTTCCATAAAAAACCACTTGCACACAATGAGCCTAATTCACATTATCAAAGAGATTGATAAAAGAGTTAATTGAAATGTACAATATGACCTTGCATATATAGGAAAGGAAGAGACAATCCACCTATCATGTGGATTGACAAGTGCCCCATGATGTGACACAAATAAGTAGACAAGTGTCTTATAGGTGTTGACATTTGGATCACTTGGATTGTGCAAACTAACAACCTATTTGACCAAGTCATCAACCTTGGTAACATGTGTTGAATGATTACAAAATTGACCTTTGAGGTGATATGGAAAGTCTTCCAACTTCAAAAGGTATGCGCATGAGGTTTAGCAAATAGCTAGGTAATCTCTAGAGGCCTAAAAGGTTGCATATTCAGTTAGACAAGATGTTGTCTAACCTCATCACGTAAGTACACTTAAGCTATAGTGAATAGATAAATTATCCACTCTAACAAAAAGTACTAGACAATCTTTCACTGCCATGACTAGAAGTGAGGGAACCACAAGTGAAACCTCACAAATTTCTTCTTTTCTTTTAGAAATGGAGGCCTTTACCTTTGAGGATATTGATGAACATTTGATGAGTTATACATTTGAAAGGGAATTTAAAGATCAACTCCAAGTGAAAGAACACATGAATCATCAAACACCCATTTTTTGTTGTGCATGAAACCTGGATATGAAACATTCAAGTTCATTGATGAATTTTATGATAAGGAAATGTTAAGAATTAAGGCAATAAATTGTCCTTTCAATTTTTTTCATTTTGAAGATGTACTTCTACAAGATCTCCTGAAGCTTCATGTCAATCCTTTGATTCATCATGTGAAGTGAATAACAACGAAGCAAGGAATGAGGTAATGATAAATCTAATGAAGGAATCCAACAAAGTGATGTGTTACATTCTCATGAAGTCTACATCCCGAGTTGGTGCTTAAAAGCTTAAGATGATGATTTCCTCTATGGTGAAGTTGTCTACCTTAATCCTTTGAATCCTTTAGATGGATGCATTTCTATAGATGATTCTCGAGATACAAATGTGTTATCTTCTTCTTCACTTTCATATCATGTGGAGAAACAATTCTCTCAAATTCTCATGACAAAAGCTGAAGGAATTATAAAAGATGACCCTATGCTATTGGAAGTTGATATTCAAAGACTAGATTCAACATTTGCATCGACACAAGTTTCTTCACATCACAAATCATATGAAGGTTGTCTGATTCATGGGTTAATTTATTCCATCCTTGAAATCATCAAAAGGATCTTCAACTAGAGAACATTGGTATGCTTGACATGATGCAAAAAGATGTGACCAAGATCTTACAAGGCAATACCTATGTGATTCAGGAGGACTCAAAGGTCTATGATGAGAAATGGTTGTTTAGTTCGTTGTTCAAAACTCCTAATCTCATATGTTTCAGTACTGCCAATCTACTGAGTTCACAAGTGTTGCACAAGTACACGCCTCTTTTCCACAATATTTCCTATTTCTCTCAGCTTGTTAATGGATTTGTATGACCATCTTGGAGTAGCCTAAGGTAGGGGTACCTACCATGTACATATTTTAGGTAGAAGTTTTTGTTATGTATGTCCCTTTTTTATTAGCTTGTGTACTTCCTCTTCAAATAGTCTCCTATGTTGTCTCCCTTGACTTTGTTGCTAATGGTTAACACACTGATCTCCTTTGTAAAGCTTATGGGTTCCTATTGTGTCTCTTGCGATCCTTGTCCCCGGTTAGAGCCACTTGTTGTCTTGGGCTTTACCTATCAATTGCTCAAATTTTAAAAAATTCAAATTGATGTGTTAAGTCCTTATCAGGTGTTTGAGTGTGCAAATTATGTCTCTTGATCAAATTATGAAATCCCTTACTCTGATCAATGTTAGTTTATGTTGCACCATTCTCAAATTAATTGAAGTGTGTTTTAGTGATGTCAAATTGGTCTCACCTACTTTAACACAACAAATTTTTGGTTTAAGTCTAAAATCAGGTGCAGTGGCAAAAGGTGGTGAAATTCACAAAATCAATTAATTTTAAAAATTGGAAAAAGCTGGTACAAATTCCTTCAATGGGGATACTTGTGGGGGTATTTTAGCTAATGTAACTATTTTATGAGTCTTGACTCTTCACATAATGAGATATTTTAGTACTTCAATTTTCTATGCACGTGATTACAAAAATAATTAAATATGCATTTTCAGAAAAGCTGGGAAGATTTCACTTAATGGGCTTCTTCATATTGGTATTTGAACAATTTGAAAAGTTTTTAGTCAAAGATGTGTAGACAATCAAAACTTATGAAAATTTCTGTCTGGTGGGATCATGGATTTAACTGGCTTTCAGTTGCAAAATCAAGAATTTATTTGGGTTATTTTGGATCAAATGTTGTTGAAACATGATCAAGATTTTTTTGGATAGAGGAGGTGTATAAATTTCATGACATAATTTGGTTTTTCAAGATGTGGATTAATTAATTATTTATTTTAATTAAATAAGTATTTAAAAGCATAAGTGGGAAATTTAATTGGAATTGAAAGTGAGGTGGTTCAAAATCACAACTTCAACTTTTAAGTTAGAAAAATAGGTTGTGAGTTCGCAAACTTGCAACTCACAACCCAAAATTTTAAGTTAGAAAAATAGATTATGAAATCTCCCACTCACAACCCAAAATTCTAAGTTTGTAAATTTGTATAACTAATTTTAAATAGGTATTCCTATTTGAAGGAAAACTATTAATTGGCAATTTGGCATCATTGTTAAAAAAGCAACTAAAGGTGTGGACAGTTAAAGATCAGTTCAAAGATTGCATGCTTATTTCCTATTGGCAAGTAAACACAAGTTGCAGTTTCAAAGCAGGAAGAACGGTTCACTGAAGGTTGAGGACTTCAATTCTCAGGCAAAAACCTTAATTAAAGGCTACACAAGTTGCCAATTATCAATAAATTACTATGGTATGTAATTTGTAATGAGAAGATAGCTCTGCTCGACGTGTTTTAGTGGAGAGACTTCGATGCTTTCAAAGTCATGCATGCAAAAGTTGAAGTGAAGATGGCACCAGTAATATGCATGCGAAATCTGCCAGCCACGCCTCCATTCCCTCAAGTTGCATATTCGAACTATAAAATGAGTTGATAAGTCACAGTTCTCTTTACATGCACACGTATTCATGAAAGTATTGAGTCTCATGCAAGTTTGGCGCAATGTTAATCTATTATGTGAATTGCAGAAGAAGAACTCTTAGTTTGCGGATTTAAATTTCAATTGCAGACCTCCATTCGACATCACAACTTCACGATGGAAAAATTGAAATAGATTCAAGGCTCCAATCTGAATGTGCACAAGATGAGTTCGATGCGATGTGCACAAGATGAGTTCGATGTGTTAAGAAACTCTCATGCAAATGTGATATTGTTATCAGGATTCAATCATGTAGTTTTATGAGTCAAACTCATTGATCTATGAGAAAAACTCTGTGGTTAAGCACGCTTGAGTTGGAGTAGTAGTACTGGGATGGGTGACCTTTCCAGAAAGCCCAGTATTCACAGACGATCTATGAGAAAAACTCCGTGGTTAAGCACGCTTGATGGGTGACCTTTCCAGAAAGCCCAAAGCCCAGTGCTTCACCTCTGTGAATATCAATGAGTTTGACTTGTACACTATTGAATCCTGATAACAATTTCACAATTTGACATGCCATGGAAAATACCTCTACTTATCCTCAACCTTTGTTAACATCCAAGGGGCGACAAAGATCGTCTATGAATATCAATGAGTTTGACTTGTACATGATTGAATCCTGATAACAGTTTCACAATTTGACATGCCATGGAAAATACCTCTACTTATCCTCAACCTTTGTTAACATCCAAGGGGCGACAAAGATAGGATTTTGTTAGATGTTGTAGTTGCAAATACTTCGGTAGGGGAAGAGCACCAGTAGTCATTATAGAATTAAAAATCCACTAAAAAATTCCAAATGTATCAATAGTTATCCACTTTACCATCAGTGGCACAAAAATGGTTGTGTACATGTTTTCTATTAGGATTAATTTATTCTGTAAAATTTTAATGATTGGTCCAACAAATCAAAGGTGGTATGTAAGGACAATGAAATTAATGTATTATCATCGACAAATACGGAATGAGGCGCGGCTGCTTTCGCTATAACAACAGTTTCCACAATGCGTTGTTACTACCCAGCCCTGAGCGATTTTCTCGCTGAGTCTATAGAGCGGCTAAAAAAATCATTGAATCAATATATCGACAGGATCTGGGTCGCGTGAAGTTAACTATAATAGCTATACTGGTGCTCTTCGACAAGATATATGAACTATTTAACGACCAGCACCAAGGAATGTGATCTCATGGCATGCAATGGTACCAAGGACAAAACATACGAACTGTTTGACAGAATGTTTCAAATAAATGCCATCTTAAGGCACGCAATGATTGCAGGTTGCACACAGAAAATATTGGTTTCGGGATTTAGAAACTGTTTAGCAGATGCAATTGGTGTGTATAAAGCCAAATATTCATAACTTTTACTTGAATCCTTGTTGCCTGCACCAAAATGAAAGATTTTGAACAAGGGCGTGAACCCATCGTCAAAACATGGAAAGAAAATGATGAAATATTGGTTACCGACTAGTCTGATGAACCATGCATGCTGTGGCGGAAGCAGGAGAGGCATTATAGATGTTTGACAAAATTCCTCCAAGAAATTTGGTTTCTGCAATACAACGCATTCAGAAGAAGGTTCGTGCATGATGAATTGTTGCAAAGGCTTTTGAAAATTTTCAGAAAATTCACTCCACAACTTATGTCAGAACCCTTCAAACTTGTACTAGCATGGGTTATCTAAAATCGGGAATGGTTATGCACAACATGAGCTTATTGAAGATGCTTTAGGGAATTTTAAGTATATGAACACAGAGAGTGGAAAAATGTAGGAAAAATTGTCTTGATCGGGTCTCAAAGTCATTACAGTTCTAGTGGTTGCACGATGTCAGAGAGTTCCCCCGCTCTTATTCCAAACCAAAGAAATTCTGGTACTGGCGAAGGATAGCATTCCGGGTTTTGCTGGAATGAATCTTCGAACATGGATGGAACGGTACTGTTCCATGCAAAATTTCCAGCAGCGAATCGGAATTCAATCGAAATGCTGGCATTAAGCGGCTTTGATTCTCGGGTTTTACGCCTAAATTTTGATTCATCTTCAACAAAATTCTATCCTTCGATGATATCCCTTATCGAAGTTGTTAGCCGGCCGGGATGAAAAGGTGTTTCGGGGAGAGTATCAGGGGTAGATAAGGTGGAGAAGGGCTTCTCATAACTTATGTTCCAGGCAACTACGAAGAAAAGGTGACACCATCATTTATAATTGAGGACCTAGGTCGGGAGCTTTAGGCCGAAGGTGGCCATATAAAATATGAAATCCAGGATTATTGTTTTCAAATCCATTATGTTTCAGAAAAGGTAGTTATCAAGTAGTTAGAAGGTAGTTGTAACAAAGGAGTTATCCAAGAAAGCCTATAAATATAAGGCTTTACTATTGTAAAGGGGGGACATTTTGTAAAAGGGGAATTTTTTTGAGAACTATTCAGCGAGATTGTATCAAGACTTTTGGTTTGATACTTTGTACTTAAGGGCTTTTGATATTGTATAATTTCATGAAGATAATCAAGGATGCATTCAATTAGTATGTCCTCAATGTGTTTCTAGATTATTATTGTTGATTTCTCATATGTTAAATTGGCAATCCCTTTGTGTAATTGTAGAATCCATTGGTCATTTATTTGTGATTGATGAAACACAATCATACCCTAGTATTTTGGTTTGAATGTGCTAAGGTAACTTGTTTCCTTGTATGTTGAAATTCAGTATCTTTCTTTCATCAAGTATTACATATTTTGTGATAAGACCCCTTGTAATTTGTCATTCGTTGTGAAATCTCAGTTGATATTCATATGTCTATTGTTGGGGTTTCTGTTATTCATTTTTCTTTAGTTTTTCCTTGTGTCCTTTTAGGTTAAAAGTACACAAAAACTACAAATACCCCCATCATACGAGAGAGATGCCCCTCTCAAACACAAAGGAAGATTGTAGTTTCACAAGAAATCTATCCAACAGTTGGAGCATTATTGCCACTTTCCATCGGGTGAGTCAAGTATCATTTCAAGTGCCAATCCACTTACCAACACCCAGGAAACTAGTTTATCCAATTTAAAACATTTTCATACATTAGAGTTGCAACTTCCATAAATCATTGTATGAACTCCATAGGAGCCCGAATGAAAATATCATTCTAATAGAGATCTATAGGTAGGTGGTAGAGATAAAAAAGTTGATTTCCAAAAAAAACAAGACTGGAATTTCATTTACCATCAAGGTGGGAGATTGATCTTGCTCTATTATTCAGCATGCAAAGATAATAAAACATGATATTTAACTCATTTAACTATGCATCTCTATGAGGTTAGAGATAGGTATGATCCCATGGAAATATTGGGCCATTGATTGGCTCCCATTTTTTCATGTTCTAGTATTGGAGGATTATTAGATTCATTGCATAGATAAAAATGAAGTTAGAATAAGGGTTTATTGTTGGATGAATATCCCATTGATCAAGGTATGTATCCTTGAAAAACTTCCCCAATATAATGCATGGAGATGGAAAGGTCTTAGACCCTTCCTACAAATGGGACAAGGTCTTTAACCAACTAGGGGAGTGGATAGATTGGTTGATACTAAAAAATGCCTTAATTGAGGCTAGAAGAAACATGGTTGGAAATGGAAAGGTCCTAGACCCTTCCTATAAATGGGACAAGGTCTTTAACCAACTAGTGGAGTGGACAGATTGATCGATACTAAAAACTGCCTTAATTGAGGCTAGAACAAACATGGTGGTTACAAGATCCCAAAGATGGTTGACGCATTCTTACTAGATAAATGACCCTCACCCTCAATAGTATAAGCCTCTCAATGTCTAAATTATAACAAGAGAACAAGGGGAGTCATCTTCTACTACTGCATAATGAAAGGCCAAGAGGAAAAACAGTAGGATCCTATGGTTCATACTATATTGGGGTAGGAGAAAGAATAAGTATATGCACTACAAAGAAGAAGATGGAGAAGAGGTTCATCTCAAGAGGTAGCTCAATCACCACCTTTCCCTCCAATTTGAATACCAACTCCTTCTCCTCCTCCAAAGACCCCAACATATTCTCCTCCATAGACCAACATTGCAAAGAAATAGGTGGGGAAGATCAATAAAAAGAAGTACCACAATAGTATGTATTGGTATAGGGAGAAAATATAACAAATACTACAACACAAGGGAAAGATGTTGTGCATGAAATTGTGCCATATTCAAAGAGGAGTACCATACTCCAACTTATTTGGTGACTCCTTCACATCCTTCCTCTTAGGGGTCCAGTTCCTCAAGGATCCCTTCTCCTCCTCCAAGCTTGCCTCACTCCACTCCCCTTATAAAACTGTGTCCTCCTAGAGTACATGTTAGTGAAACATCAATAGGGAGTAGTTTGAGGCTTCCAATATAACTAATCTCCACTATAGGGAAGAGACAAAGAACATAATGAACTATTATAAAGGACTCAAGAACTCTAAGGTGGTGGAAATGTTCAAGGCTCAACCTAATCCAAAGATACCATGAACATTGTCTTCCATCACTATGGATGATTAGAGAGTTAGAACTACATAAGTAGCAACTAAAGTGGTAAACAAGGAAGAAACAAACATACTAAGCTTAGTTCAAGGCTAAGATTTTGGAGATGAAGGAGGTTGTGGAGTAGGTTATGAAGAATCTCTTTTCAAAGAAGGTATGAATTCAATACAATATTGCTCCCACATTCAATTCAATCTTGGAGGCATAAAAAAAATTTACACCTTAGTTCCCCAATTAGTGAATGGCAAAGAAATGACCAAGTTTTTATTAGGATGGTGAGGCAAAACAATCATATTCTCCTTCTCCTTCTCCATTCTTATTATTTTAATGATGTAATAAATGACTCCTTTCTTGAGTGTATTCTATTTTAATTATTTTCTTAGGACCAAATGATAAAATATGTAAATTAATTTTAGGGCCTTAATTATTAAAAAATGAATGTAGCTTGTAAATTTTACACCTAGTGCTCAATTTAGGCTCTAAGCTAACTTTCTCTTGTAGGTGTGGTTTCAGTGCCCAAGATTGGGAATTTAAAAGGTTGTCAAAAGAATTATAAATGGTTGAGAATTTTTGAGAGAGGCTATTTAGAATAAGAATTTTTAGTGTAGGCAATATTGTTGAAAGTTGTAGTACATTGATTACAAATCAATAAGATCATACCCACTTGTTGTGAATTTTCTCTTCCTTCAAGGTGGTGACGTATCTTGTTTTTTATGCTCTTTAAATTGAATTATTTGGTGAAGCTATATAAAGTGATTCAAAGTAGAGTAGTATGTAAAGTTTGCGATGTAATATGATGGCTTTATGCATTTATCTCTAATATTTTTATCAAACTCCTTAGAATCTTACATCTAAATTTTTTGTGATAGGGTAGAATATTTATCACTACATTTTAGGTTATCTAAATTCATCAAATATTTTTGAATTGAGGATAAAAATAAGTGCATCATTATTTTTTAATTTTGTGTTTAATCCTACTAACCCTAAAAAAAATTATTCTTTTTTTATAATTTGATAGATTAGGATTAGATTAGACGTAGTTTTAGTTAATATCTTGAAATATTTATCAAACGTTTAGTAGATTTAACATAATAGATACATGAATTTCCAAGCTGGATTATTTACTAGTATAGGCCCCTTGAACAAACAAATCACATAGACCACTAAGTTGTTCCAACACTGCCATAACTTGGCACATAAGACCTTGGAGTTGATTGATTATTGAGATCAATTAAATTTTTAGAAGTAGAGTTATCTTCACTCTACTTGAGTTGAATGTGTCATAAGTAAAATCAACAAGAGTCCTACACAATCATAAACAATAAAGAGTGGGAAGAGGTAGAAGAGTAGGATTCCTAGGTGAATAGGGTCTCAAAGATGATTGGATACTCCTAGGACATCTTTTGATTTTGATTTATGTATACTTGATGTGCCCCCTTGTATGGGAAGATTGATGTAGATGTATACTCATTATTATCTACAATTCTATCTCTCATGAGGAGCCTTGTATTGAAAATATACATATTTATGTATCATATTCAAATTATTATGATTGATACTAAAATATATCTTGTCATGGTTACTTTAATTTGTGTCACTTTCCCTTTGTGCACATGAATGCTTTATGTTTTAGATTTGATTATTTATGCATGTATTTATGTGTATATTATGCTCTTTATTTAATGTGTTCTAGATTTATAATGTATGCATGATGGATACATATGGATGTACTATGAGTCTCACATTGGTATATTGTATGGGGATGATGTACTCACATGGCTATCACTATCACACATATGAATTTATTTTGAAATGCTATTTATTTCATACATGAAATGGTTATGTTGTAGACATTATGATTGCTCTTTATGGGATTTTTGACTCAACGGATTATAGGTTGACTAACACATAGAATCTTCACTAGATTTTTGAGATGTGATAATTAGGGAACAAAGTAGAATGGGGAGGATGGGGGAATATTTGAACTAAATTTTATTAAGGGAAAAAGGTTATTCTATACCTAAATCAATCACTAAACTAACCTTATACATTAATAGACAACCTAGAACTTTATGATCACTCTATATACTTGAATCCATGATGGCCAGTATGTCAAATATTGGGTAAAGAAAAAAGTACCTAGTAAGGATAGATTTTCAAAGGTGAGAAAGAATCAAGTAATTGTTTTTCCTAGCTTGAGCATGTGCATGATTTACATATTTACTCTTTTTTTAATATCACCCTTGTAGTTTCAATTTAGGTCTATATTTGAGGCTATGAGTATTATGCAATGATTATATATTTTTTATTCTTGGAGTATGAGATTCCCTTGACCTAACCACATGCTACTAGAAAGAAATGATGGATCGTCACAAAAGTTTAGATAAAGTAAGTGAGGGGCTAAGCATAACCAAATAGGTTCCAACTAGCTTGTAAGACTTCCCTCTTATTGAGGAGAATTAGGGAGACTTACCAATTATTCTCCAAGTATTGTGATGGATTATATTACTTGATGTGACTAAAACTAGAAAATAGCCAATGGGGTAAGGATAATTTTAAAGTTCAAGAATAGTTTATTTATATTATTAGGAATGTAATGGGCATGGTGATATTTTATGATTAGATATTCTCTTGAAATAACACTGATAGGTTATATATTAGTAGCTTAAGAATCCTAGTAAGATATTTTTGTAAATAAGTAATAAAATGGGGCAAGATGGATAAAATGAAATGTATGTGTTATTTTATTTTGGATTATAGTTTTTTAGATACAATACTTATTAAGGTGAAAGGTGTTGATGGTTTCACCAAAATATTCACTTTCTATGGTGCATAAAAGGTAAGAATCACAACTAGCATATTCCTTAAATAGATATTGACCAACCCAATTTGGTTTAAACTTTTTTTCTTCACTAGCTCTTTTATTAATGAGGTTATTGATTCTAAACACAATGTCTCCAATCTTAAAGGGTTTGGTGATAACCTTTTTATTATATTTCTTGATAATGTGAGATAAATATGATTCATATCTTTGTACTACTCTTAATTTCTTCTCATATATCATGTCAAGTTATATAAATATGATAGCTTAGTATTCCTTATTATCAAATAATTCTTGTAGGGACACTTGAAGACTAGATATTTCCACTTCCAAGGGTAAAACTACTTTTGATCCAAATGTGAAAATATACAAGGTTATACTAACAGGAATTCAAATACTAGTAGATTAGGGTAAATGCAAGAAGATGAGTCCACTTCTAATGGAAGTTTCAAACTTAGAAAAAATCTGAAATCAAGCAAAATGAAACGGGATCTAGTTATTTAGCAAATGAGATCTCATTTCGCTTAGGGACGCCAAGCCAAAAATGAGATCCCATTTCATAAAATATTTTTTTTATGCTTTTATGAAACGAGATCCGGGTTTAGAAACGACATCCCGTTTCATTAAAAATTAAGTTTTTTATGCTTTTGTGAAACCTGATCCCATTTCATAAAAGCATAAAAAAATTATTTTTTTATGAAACGGATCATGTTTCTACAAAACAGGATCCCGTTTCTACAATTTGAATTCATTTTTTAAAATTTGAATTTTTGGTCGGGTTTGTGCATTGTTTTTCAATTCGAGAAAAGGCTTGGGGACCTGATCCTAAGCTTTGGATATGGTTTGACCTACAACTTGAAGGTCATGTCAATGTCACAAGAAAAGAGTAACTTTGGACATATGCCTGAAGACCTTTTTTGCAGATTTTTTTGATGAAATTAAAACCCATTATAGATGAGACTGTGTAGATTCCAAATATGTAATTTTTTTTACAATTGGATTATTTTTTCTATTTTTCAAATAATTTTTGATGAAAATAATCCATAAACTTGAAATATCATGGTTTTTTAGTATTTAATAACTTTTTAGCAAAATAAGTTTTTGGAAAAAAAATTATACGTCTAGGTGATCTTCAGACAATTCTTTTCAATTTGAAAAAAAATGATGAGTTTAGGTCATCTTTTTTTTATTCGTAATACACAACTGAGGTTGCATGCATTATATTAGATTCAAAAAGATGTTACATATTGCTATCCACCACAAGTGAGCATACAATAATTCCAAGATAAAAAGTCCCACCCCAAATTACAAAAGTGCCCTCAACAGAAAAAATAGGGCCATAGGCAAGATCGATTAATTTACATCCCAAACCCCAAAAAAACTATACATTCTAATTACAAGATAGTCAAGAGAATAGACAAAAAGTGCCACACCTCAACCAGCTTCATCGTAGAAGTGTACCTCCTCCAAGATTGCAACAAAGTCCGCTAGTCACTACACATCATCATCAACCACCATCCCCAGTTGTCCGCAGAGATAATTGAAACCAAACTTTGCCCAATGCCTGTGATAAGCTAGCTTGCGACCATCCATGTTCAATAGGAAGGGTTTCCGCTCAACGTCCACCACCAAGCAAAATATTTGTTCATTGTCGTTGGGCCAGGGGATTCCCACACCAAGCTCCGTCACAGTGACAATATTCATATCATCTTAAATGAAGGAAGCCTTAAAAACAAGATGCAACATCAAAAGGTATCTCACCTTTGGAGTCTCCAAATCAAGCAAGGAATCCAAAAACTGAGAGGGGATGTTGGATTTCACTCAATGTCGATTGGCAGACACCGAGAATTCATGACCAATAATCATTCTCATAGTCTTGAGAGAGAAAATGCCCTTGAGCTGATAGACTCTCTTTAGTCGGTAGTCAGTGATGAAGCCTAGAAAATCCATTTGCATCCTCGAATAGTGCAGCCTCACTAGAGTATCCATCATCTTTGCCAAGGATAC
>VDFB02000017.1:172971756-173032153 GCA_007258455.2 Sequoia sempervirens
AGGTAGTTTTTTTGCTGAGGTGAGGACTGTATTGCCCTGCCAGTCCCGCACAATACACCCCACGCCAGAAGGGTTGAGGTTACCTCTGGAGGCCCCATCAAAGTTCAGTTTGAGCCAACCCTCTACGGATGGTGTCCAAGCCATCTTCACCCTTTCCTGTTTAGCCACCAGGCTACCATTTCTTGCCCAGTCTGGTATCCGTAGTGAAGGCCAAGCAGCTGAAAGCCTAACATCCCATTCTGTGAATTTCTTATCCCTCACCATATGTTTTGACAGTTTGGAATTTAGAGGTTCCACCAGTACAACTTCAATTTTGTTGATCAGTGAAGTTGTGTTCATACTTTTCCCTTCAAACTGTAGAGAAGGGGGATTCACTACTCATGAGTTCTCTTCTTTTAGAGAGCCTCATAGGGCGAACTGCCCTAAACTACCTCAAGGAACAATAATGAGAGTTTTAGAATCAGAAAGAGTAGGTCACAAAGATTTTCTAGACAAACTATTAAGCTCTCAACCAAAGGACGAGAACGCGAAATACAAACGACAACATGGTGCATTGGCATCCCAAGTGTCTGATACAGACCAGAGAGCGAGTTTACCACATAAAATGATAGAGTTGTTGCTTCTACCCTAATTGCTAAGAAATCTTGGAATGTGAGAAAGTAATAGAATATAACAAAACTAAAATAAAGTGAAATAGATGATAAAGAGAATGAGAGATAGGAAGGAAATGCTCACAACCACGCAAGTGATGAAGCCTCCAGGATGTGAATGTATTCAATACCTGCATTTGTAAGATCGAGAGAGAGTGTTGGGGATGTATAGGGGTTTGCCTCAGTCAAACCCCCATTTTGGTGTTCCCACCTCCACGGACAACCAAATAGAGAGAGAGAAATGAGAAGTAACTGGAATGGACAAAGCGTGTGGTGAAAGCAAAACCAACTTCAAGAGTAGAACCCGCACCACCAAGTGTGAGTGATAAAAGCAATCCCCGCTTGAGGAGGAGAAACCATATCACAAAGTAGAGATGCAATAGATAAGGGATATGGAATCTTAGGATGCTTGAAAGCACAAGGCAAGGGAGATAGAGCTGCAAGGCTTAAGGAAGCCAAATGAGGAGAGAAATAGAGGTGCAAGAGCCAAGAGTGTTGTTGTAATGAGCTTGTGAAAGCTTGAGAGTGTTGTAAAGGGTGGTGCCAAGAAGTGGAAGAGGAAGCTAGAAGTTGGAATGAAGCTAGAGTGAAGCTAGAAGCACTTGGAAGAATGGAGCTAGAGAGACAAATGAATTGAAAAGATAGCATTTAAGGAGAGAAAGGAAGCAAAAAGAAGCTTCCCAAGTGGTTACAAGGCATCTCGAGCTGTTACCACAAACCAAAGGAGGTGACAAGTGGAAAAAATGCACAGAAACAACCTTGTTTGAGCATTGAAACATTGCAGGACGCTAGTGCGGCGTGCAGACATCCGTGCAACGCGCTAGTGTCCGGACACGTCAAGCTACAAAACAATGCGAATGGGAAAGGCACAAAGTTCAATGCAAAGTTGACACGTGAGGGTAGCTACTGAAAAGGGGTGGTGAGCATCTGGAGAAAGGAAAAAGGCTGATGTAGGGGCTAAAATGAGCCTACACAAGTTCTAAGGGAGTGGACACTAAAGCGGATACAAAAATGCATGTGAAATTGCAAGGGGTGCAATTTTATGACATTACAAAAAAATCTCCTGTTTCTTTCCTTCCATTCTTCCCATGTCATTATTGAGGGGATCATTGGCCAGATTTTGCCATGGACCGCATTCTTCTTAAAGATTGACCATGATTGAAACATGCATAAGAGCGATTTGGGGAGTGCACTGTACCAACCCAATTTAGCGCACAACCAATCCTAGCACTCCTGTGTAAAGGGGAAACTAAGTAGCAGATGGTCAATGGTCTCTTCCTCAGCTTCACACAAGATACATTTGGATAGGCCTTGAAACTCCATCCATTAAAACTTATCTGTAGCTAGGGTCTTGTTTTAGATAGCTACCCAGACAAAAATCCCAACTTTGGGAAGGCAAGCTCTATCCCAACATAATTGCAATGAAAAATCCACACCCCCCATATTTCGTCTACTGTATAAGAGATTGTAACTGTCCTTTACGTTATAACACCCAAATTTTGATCCAACCCAAATCAAACTATCAGTCCCATTACAAAATACCACAGTCATGTTGTTTAAAGCATCCTTTAGCGCTTGTAGCTCTCTTTAGGGAAAATTTAGTCCAAAGAAGTCTCTCCATTTCCATCCTAGGTAATATAGTTTCTGACATGACATCGCCAAAGTTGTTTTAATGTTGCTTTGACCTAATCGACCACAATTAAACTATCTAAAATCGGATAACTAACCCAAGAGTCTTCCCAAAATAATGCTTTGCATCCATCATGAATATCCCACGTTAAGAAGTCATAGACAACTGACTTGTACTTTTGCATAAAGTTCCAAATTTGAGAACCTGAAGGAAGATTAGATTTCATCAAGATGTCCCTGTTGTCCCCATTATTAAGATATTTATGGTGCAATATCCTTTCCCATTTTCTCTGCAATTCACAGTGCATCTGCCACACCAACTTGGCCTCGAGGGATTTATTTTGTAGATCCATGTGTCTAAATCCAAGACCCGCTTCGTCCTTTGTCCTGCGAAGCTTGTCCCATGCAATCAGGGTGATCTTCTTCTTCTCCTCAGTGCCTTGCCAAAAGAATTATCTGATTTTTCTTGTTAGGTCGGTCCCAACTCCACTTGGGAGTGCCAAAAATGACATTAGGTAGATGGGGAGAGCAGACAGTACCGCTTTAACCATTATTGTTCTTCTTGCCCATAACAAGCCTTTCCATGAATTTAATTTCACCCCCATCTTAATATTTAGGGGATCCCATAAGCCTTTCGATCTGAGTGCCTTTGCAAGGGGGATGCCCAAATAGGTGCATGGAAATGCACCCTTCTTGAAGTTCAAAATCTACAAGATTTCATGTTCTTTTCCAATGCTTGTGTTGAAAAAGAATACCTCAAATTTTTCTTTATTCACAATCTGCCCTGAGACCAAAGCATATCTCCTCAAGATTACATTCAACTACAAAGCCTCTTTCCTTTTCGTCGCACCCATTAGCATAGTTTCATCAACAAATTGTTGATGAGAGATCACCTGGAGTGTGCTAGTAACTTCAATGTACCCTCAATATGTTTTGATTTGATACCTGTTGTGATAGCTCAACTCAACACCTCTGCCATTAGTATGTATAGAAATGGGGATATAGGATCACCTTGATGCAACCCTTTGGAAAATTCAAAAAAACCTTCAAGAGAACCATTCAAAAAAACTGATAAACACATCATTGATATGCAACAATAGACTTAATTCAGCCACCGTCTGTTGAAACCAAAGGCCTCCATAGTGGCTTGTTTGGATTGCTGAATTGAATGTATGGTCTCCTCAACAACCACTATCCCATCTAGTATTGATCTTCTCGGAACGAAACCGGTTTTCTATTTGCTATTATGTATGGGAGTAGTACCTTAAGTTTGTTTGCCATGGCCTTAGTGATTATCATATAAATCGTGTTGCAAAGGGAAATTGGTCGATATTCATCTAGTGAACTTGATGCCTCCTTCTTTGGAATCAAACCTAATGAATGTATTATTTACTTCTCTAAAAAGATTTTCGGAGTTCCACGAGGCCTCAATGGCTTCCACTAGCTCGTCCCCAAGTAGTTCCAATTTTTTTGATAGAATCCTATGGGGAGCCCATCTGGACTCGAGGCTTTGTCTGGGTGGAGCTGAAAGAGGGCTGCCTTGATTTCTTCCTTAGAAAATTTCTCATCCAACATTTTATTTTGTGCCTCTATTACTAACTTTAGAATATTTTTTAGCATGGCCTACTGGTGCACAAGGTTCAAACCTTCATCATTATTGAGAAACTTTCTATAGTAGCCAACAGTCTCTTCGATCAATTGTATAGAATCCTCCACCACAGATCTGTCTACAATATTTAGACTAGTTATTTTGTTTACTCCCCTACATTGTTTTGTGCTGTTATGGAAAAAAATTGTGTTCTTGTCACCCTCTCTAAGCCAAACCTCCCTAGATTTTTGTCCCCAAAACACCTCTTTCACAAGAATTTCTTCATATTTTCCCATCAGTTCTTTTTCTTTGAAGTAACTTTGTTGGTTCATTCCATCCTGAATTATTTCCTCTTCCAGGCCCAAAAGATCTACTTCTAGAGTTTCTTTTATGTCAAAGATATTTTTAAAGTGTGTCTAGTTCCAGTCCTTTATTCTTTGTTTTAGCCATTTGAGCCTTGTTACAAGACATAGCATTTTTGATCTGTTTACTTGAAAACCCCTCCACTACACCTCCAACAACTTCAAAATTCAAGGGTCCTTAAACCACATGTTTTTGAACTTAAACGAGCAGCGTACTGGGCATCAATCCCCAAGAATATCTAGTTGTATTGAAAGATGATCTGAACTAGTGCAAGTAATGATACTAGCCTCCAAGACGAATAGGAAATTGGCCAGACAACCACTAAATAGTAATCTATCCAACTTTTCTGCAATCTAGAAAAAACCCCTCTGCCTATTTGTCCACGTATATGATCCATTTTTGAAATCAATGTTTAGCAAATGGTTCCTGCCCACACAATCACAAAAATCCTTCTGAGACTGAGTTTATTTTTGTACACCACCCTTCTTATCACTTCCATCAAGTATTTTCCTAATCATCTTGCCTCAGGAAGGATTATATTTCCTGCTACAGGGCCGTTTTCCTAATACAAGAGTTCAAATCATATATGTTCACCAATTCATTTATGTTAGCCTTGAATTGACTCTTCAGACTCAACAACCGATCCAAAATGAGCCTGTCTCTAGCATTTCAATATGAGCTACTTGTGCCTTCCAAAGTATAGCTAGGCCACTAGACGCCCTAGCCGCTTGGACATCCATGACATTCCACACCCTCACTTTTTCCTAAACAGATCTAAATCAACATTGGTCATTTTGGTTTCTTGGATTAAGAAGATCTTATCTTTCCCTAATTCTATTTTGTGCTTGACCAAGCATTGCTTGTTAGGGGAATTTAAGACCCTAACATTCCATGATACATGAGCCTCATGGTGACCTGGGAAGGCCCCCCCTTCCTTGACCTCAGTAGCATTGTTATCTTCGCTTGGCCTTTCGCCTCTCCATCCAAGGAACACAACTCTTGGTGAGATTTCCTCCCCCTGGATTTCTTTTTCCCACAATATGGCTTTGACTTCTTTGTTGTCTATTGATTCACCCCTAACTCGGGCTTTTAGGTTCCTCCAATTCATCTTCTGTGTCTACATTTTCCTCCATTAACATCTGGTGATCCTCTTCCTATAAGTCCCCACATGCTAGATCCGCCAATCCTTTTGTTGCACTGTTCAAGGGGAAGGCCTATGTCACTTCACCCCTAGCTAGCCATTCTCCTTCAGCCTCCATGGCTATTTCCATTATTCTATCATTTATCTCTTCCTCATTATTCGATGCCCTCAAATCCTCTACTATGGTTGCTTCCTCTACTTTTGGTGGCAACTGCATAAGAATGATCTTGCTTTTTCCTTTCCTCCACTCACCATGTTTGATTTTTCTACTGCTCCAATCTCTTCTTGAGGAGAGATTTTCCTCTTTTTGGAGAGCTCCATGGGCACTGTCATGAAATTGACACCTACCCCTTTATTTTTGTTTTCCATCCTTCCATTTTTCTCATGGCCTATTGCCCCACCATTGTTAGGAGTAGATTGCACTTATGTCACCCTCGATACCTAAATGGGAGAGGCAGGACCACTTGAGGCCATCTCTGATCCACCAGCACCCATTTTCCTTTCTGGAAAAAAATTACCTTTCGATGGTGTTTGATCAATTACTAATTTTTGGCACCATAGTCCATTTGCCATCATAAGAACAAGTTTGTCCAAAATCCCATCCTTCAAGTCCACTGTGATCACTACTCTAGCCTTTGCACCCTATTTTCCATTCAACAAATTTTCATCCACTCCCAAAAAAGGCCCTAGGGATTCCCTAATTTCCTTTAGAGCATCACAGCTCCAATACTCCGCTGGCAGACCCTCCAGACACACCCACATGGGAACAACTCTGATGCTGTGATTTGTTGGGTCAAAGTTTGTTAACCACTCCATGCAATACAAACAATGGTTTTCAAAGAAAAGAGGATCCCTATACATAATTTCATGCTTTAAATTTGAGTCAATGCATTCAATCATAAAATAGTCCTTGGCCAAGGTTTAGAAACTTACTTTGTCTTTGAATTTGTTCAACCATCATTGCATTATTTGATCACTTGATGCACCTTTTTCCAAACCATTTGGCAATCAAAGCGCGATCCCTCAATTGATCGATTGTTGCAGAAATTTTTTGAGAAGGGATTGCCATCGCCTGACTGTGCATCGCCTTCATTTTGTTGCCATCCATGTCGGGCGCATCCTTTTTTTTCCAAAACCCCCCATTCCTATCAGCATTTAGGTTCTATTGCCTTCATCAAATCGCATCGACGATTGGTTGGAATTATTTTTTCTAAACTCGCCTTGTCGCATTCTAATTGAATGAGCATTGGCACCAGTCCTTTGTTTGGGTTGCTTGGGAGGGTAATTCCACCATCTTTGAAACGACCACTACCAATTGTTATGCCTATTTCTATAGCTCCTTTCATTCACTTGTGGATGCCTCTTGAAGCCCTTGAAACTGTCCTGGCATCGCCACTCTGCACCACCAAATCTTCCCTAATTTTTCCACTTGCTATTTTGCACCATCTCGCTATCTGAATAGTGATACTAGTGATGGGAACTATCATCAGACATATTTGATAATTTTAGGTCATCTTATGCGTGACGTGTACACGATGATTTTTTCAAAACAACAAATATGGCCATTAAAAAATTAAAAAAAATACAAAAAATATTAGAACCATTCTTAAGTGTGTTACAAATCTTTTCCTGAAAGGATTCAAAAAAATATGATTATTTAGGTCAAAATATGGATGACGTACACGTGCATGGTATGGTAAAAAAGTCTTTTAAATAGTAGTTTTTAGACACGCCTATTAAAAATCAATTTGTATCATCTAGGTATTAAAATAGATTACATATTTGGAAACTAGACTCCGAGTACTACATTTTATGATTAGTGACTTTTTTAAGATTACATCTCTAAGTGCTTCAAATGTTAAGGTCAAATGTGACAAAATTTGAAAATAAGGGAAAACACTTCGACTTTCTGGCCAAAAAGTGGACTCAACTTCTTGCACACACCCATTATAAGCCTAAATATTAGGAATATACATCTCAACCTTGCATCTTAGTCTTAAGAACAAAAAATGTAAATTTTGAGCTATAAAAAATATAAATACAATTTTTAAGGCTCTAAATGTTGATTCTTGAAAAAATGTTGAAATGTAAGACTTAACCAAAGGAAGTAGGTTATGAAAACATGGATCTCTTTAATATATTCAATTTAAGAAAAATGAGGGCTCAATCAACTTTACAATTAAAAATTTATGACCTTTAGAAGTTACGCCTCTCATATTAAAAATTTAAGATCATCTATGATGCATAAGGTTTTGGAGATTTGCTAGATTGTTGGATTGTTGGTGTTGTCATTAGTGTTGTCATTGATGTCAACCCCTAGTTTGTGGAGATTGTTGAAGCTATTGAAGAGTGTTGCATGAGAAAGAGTTATAGGTCAACCCCTAGTGTGGATGTGTTGTGGTTTGATGTCACATTGATGTCAACCCCCAGTATGGCTAGGAAGATTGTTGTAATGTTGTCAGCAGTGAGTGTGTTGCACTATGTTGACTTTAGTGTTGTCACTTATGTCAACCTCTACTATGGTGTTGAGTAGGTATTGTAGATGGGGAGTTTTTTGGTGTTGTAGATGCTATAGATATGTTGATTAGGTGTTTGTGGTGTTGCTGATCCAGCTGGTTCACTTGGTTTCCAAGTGCTTTTGAGAAAAAAATGAATAAGAGAGTGTGTAGTGTGATAGTGATGTGTTTAGTGTTGTGTTATGCATTTCTTCATGGTTGAAGATATGCTTGTGCAGTTTGGATATGATGATCATATGTGTTTAGAGGTACTATATCCAAAGTTTCATGTTTTGGATCGTGTGGTAGTGGAAGTTGTGTTTAACAGTATGTTGAACTATGTAGAAGGTTGTCTGAGAGAAATAGAATTGCTCTACATTTCTTGTGCTGTTGTTTCCTATCTTGCAGATTTGGGAACATACTAATAGTGCTTGTATCTACCTTCCCTTGGAGTTTTGTATGTTCAGGTGTTCCACAAGGTTGGATAGTATGTTGCATGCCTATGATAGCATTGTTGGTTGCACAAAATGATGGTGTTCTCAGTTTTAGGTGGTTGTGGCAATATTGTAGAATATTTTGATGATGCTAGAATATTCTAAGATGTGTGGATTTTGTGAAGTGTTGCTTTGTGGTCCACATGTTGTTTTCAGACCTAGAGAAGTGTGTATGTGGTCGCTTGTTAGTGTTAGTGTAGGTTTGGCCGACCTAGGTGCTAGCACTAATTACATAGGATGTTTGATGTTTGTGGAAGTGTGATGAAGTGCGTCCGTGTAGCTTTGGGTCATAGTTAACCCTTTGTGTGGTCTACCTTCACTTCTTTCTAGATCGTGGAAGAGTTTGTGCCAACCTATTTAGTGGTTGCAGGTTTGAGGTGCATACATTTTATTGTAACCGACATTGAGAAGATTTTTGAGGTTGTGGAGGATATATATAAGCAAGGTTAAGTGTTGGAGATGTGGTGTGGAAAAGTGTGATGTGTGGAGATATGATCAAGTGTGGTGATTTGAATGCGAACTTAAAAGCTTAAAGCTACCAAATGAAGTAAACAAAAGGTATCTACATTTTCAGTGTGCATGAGTTCTGGGGCAGTGAACCAAAGGTTGTGGAGGTGCAAGTTGCAGTGGTGGATTTTTCCCATTTCTTTGAGATAGTAAATCTCTTTAACCTCTTTTATTCTTATTTCTTTTGGGTAGTGAGCCTATTGTATTCGATGTTTCTATTCATATATATGTGAGCTAATCCTCACCGTGGTTTTTCCTTAATTAGGGTTTTCCAAGCAAAGTTGGTGTTCTCTTGTGTATGGTGTTGAATGTGTTTATATTTTCATATGTTTACATTCTACTGATGGTTAATAAGGGTTTGATACTTAATGAGGGTTTAAGGTTTTTAATGTACAACTAATTCACCCCCCTCTTAGTTGTCTTGTGTCTAATAATTGGTACAGAGTTGTGGTTCCTTGGAAGAAGCTTAACAACTTGAGGTAGATCCAAATGGCACACAAGAAGGGTGTCAAAGATCCTATGTTTGATGGAACAAATTATGCTTACTAGAAGCCAAGATGGAATCCTTTCTTGTCTCTCTAGGGTTTGGAGTTAGGAAGTCAGTTGAAAAGGGATATACTATGCCTACTAATGGTCCAAAAAGTAATGATGAGGTCAAGGATTATGAGAGTAATGGAAAAGCAAGGAATGTTATCATGAGTGATCTTTTTGATTCTGAACTTGGAAAATTGATAAGTCTCAAAATTGCTAAAGAGGTTTGGGTGAAGTTGTACAGAATTTATGAAGGAAATGATAAGGTCAAGCAAGAAAAGATGCATAATTTCAAAGCCAAATTTGAAAACCTAAGGATGTCAAAAGATGAAGACATTACAATCAAAGTTGCAAATGATAAATATAAGGATCATAAAGGTAAATCTATTACATGTGTAGTGATAGCTATTGTGAATGCAATCATCATTAGAGGAATTTGACATAATTATAAATCTATTACATGTGTGTTGATAGCTCTTTTGAATGGTTGCATATATGAATTCAGATAGTTCAATGATAGATAACTAAGTAGATAGGGTTGTGAATGATATTTGTTGATGCTTCAAATAAGTAGATCCTCAATTTCTCACTTTTCTATTTCTATTTCTCTTTGATAATTGTGACTTTACCACCTTGGAACTTAGGCATTGATCTCTTGTATGTGTTCCAATTCATCCATATTTAAACAAATTCCATAAAATTACTTATTTTCAATTCCAATTTGTGAGTGCATGATATCATTATTTACATGGAGTAAAAAAACCTTTTATATGAATCATGGAACTCACCCCCACCTTGGATTAATTTCCAAGGTGTTTATCAACTACATAGGGGTTAAAGATTGTAAGGCATAGCTAGTATTATTCTAGAGATTTTGATATGACTTTATATTTATATAGTTTGGTGTTTTGGATTTGGTTGATGTTGAGATTTTGGTTTAGGGATATCATTATGGACATAAATGTTTTATATGCATGCTTAGATATTTATTTGCTTATAAATGAAATAATATGTTCATTGAATAAAATAATTCGATTATGAAGTATTATGGTTATATGTTTAATTTCCACAAAAATAATTATTTTTAATTATTATGATTATTTGATGTTAGAAATTTTAATGTTTATATTTATTGTTTTAGATATAATTTCCAAAATGTACTAATGTTTCTAATGAGATGTTTCAGGTGGGTAGTCCAAGTTCCTTAAGAATTGGAGACAAAATCCAAATGCTAAATGCTTATTATTGGTTTTAATTTTTGTCAAGGGGGTTTAATGTTTGAGTGTATTTTGATTTTCATGTCTATTTATAAATGGAAGGAAATATATTTTTATTGAATTATCTTTTTATTGGGATCTATTATATTGAGGGAAATTGAAGAGTTGGGAGTTATTTTATTTTAAAGAGGGAATTAGAATGGTTGGGGGGAGAAGAAATGAGAGTGTTGTAGATTGTTTCTTTATTCATTTTCTATTTATTAATTTCTTTTTTGGGGAGAGAGAAAGAGGGAAAGCAAGATGGAGAGGGTTGGAAGGAATGGATTCTAAGACATTGTTGGCTAGAAAAATAATCAAATAATTTGCTCAAGATTTTTGGGTCAATCCTAACTTGGACAACCAAGGCATGCTTTAAGTTTTATTAGAGTTGTCTATGAATTTTTAAATGAAAGTGATATTGTGTCAGAAAAATTGTAGTTAGTATATGTTTTGTGTGGTATCATGTGTTGTGTAATAGGGGTATGGGTGTAAATAAGGAGCTAATATATCCTAAGGGCTAAGAGCCTCCTTCATTTGGGGTTGAGAAGGGCGCATAACCTCTCTTGGAGATATTTGATATAATAAAGAAATTGGAGGAATGAAGGGTGGAATTGAAGTAATGTGTGAAGTGTGATTTGATATTGGGAAGCTGCGATTGGAGGGTATGGTTTTGGAAGGATGGAAGTGGTAGTGTGTTGAAGAATGGAGTTGAATGTTTATGATGGAGAAGGATGCTTATGCCCCAAGAGGGAAGGGAATCCCCATTCCCCCCTTACAAGAATTATAGGACCAGATTCTTTGTGTGTGAGTCAATGTTTATGCTTTTTTTATTTTAATCTATGTTGAGTATTTAGATTTTGTCTCCTGCTCAGGGTGGACTTGATTTTATCAATCCTATGATTGGGAGGAGAACGAGACTGGGCTGCTCTATTCGGTGTTTTGTAGGTTTCTAAAGAGTGATTTAGATTTGTGTCACTATAGAGCAAGAGTTATATTTCTTATGATAAACTTTGCAGACTTCGATGTTAGTTGACATTTATGAATGTTTATTCAGAGCAGGAAATTTAATATGTATAAGAGTAATGATAGCAATATCTTTGTGGAAAATTCTATTCACATGACTCATGTTTACATATGGTTATCTTGGCTAGTAATCTATTCTTCATTAACATGCAATGTTGCTCAGTAAACTTGTTTGGGTTTTGGATTTGTATCAGTTATGTTTTAAATATACATTTTTTCTTTATTCGACTATGTAAATATTTAAATGTATATATACCGAATGATGGGGAATTTCAATTACTAAATTTTTGAATACAAATTCATTCATTAAGTACACGAAATTTTTTCTCAAACCATCACAACTTATAGTGTATCACAGGCATAATATTCTATCAACTGTATGAAGGCTATCTAATTGCATAATGTATTCTATCCAATTTTAGAATGACATTTATACACAGGCTCAAGAGAATGATTTTCAACAATATAATGAAGTGATAACATTATTCTTGAGTCCAATATTAAATGATGAAAATAACTCACTTACCGATTTGTTTACAATTACTAAATGTTACCTTATTCATAATTACCAAGCATTGAAGTTCATTAGTATTGGATCATACGTTTAAAAAAATTGTAACCATTTTATTTCAATAAATCAAATGTAAACTTCATCTTACTCGATCAAATAATGTATAGTATATATTTATTTATGTTAATAATAATTACATTCATTGTAGAATGATATGATTAATGTTGGCCAGTATTTAGATGAAACAGTAATGTTTAATATCCTTAACTGGTTTAAAATATCATTGTAATGGTACAACATCAATATGCATTTCATTTAATAAACATATATTATTATCTCAAATTAAATTCTTTCCATGATTGAAGGATTTCCTTTATTAGTGACATCCACACATAATCCAAGCATAGACCTAGACTTTCTCATAGAGTCGACCCACTTTTGAAATACTAGAAATGCAATTTTGAATTTGTAATATTCCTATGTTTGCAGTTCATGCATTTCTAGCCTTTCTTCTACTTTCCTTAAAATTTCAAACATAGATATGGCATGTAATCCCCAAACAGGACAAACAACCTGCACAAATCCATCAAGGGTATACATAGATAATTTATCAATCTAAAATAAGTTTACAATAAAATAAATACTATCTACTATAAAATAAACATGTAAATGTATTTCACAAACTATATCTATAAGTCCTTCCATGTTCATTAGATTGCTAACCTTTGTCTTCATTAGTAGCCTTTCTAGGTTCGATGGAGCACCATCTTTTCCTTCCATATTAACAGCAACCATGCCATCATCCCCATATAGAAATTGTATAACCTCATAGTTTGCATTACGTATTGTACCATCATAGTGTGTAGAGAGGTCCTTCAAGGATTTCATCAACCTTCTAGACATATATCCTTTCTCAATTGTTTTGACCTAACATAGTTTTTTTTTAATCTTATTTTATTAGTTATTTTGTTTGTGGAGGGAATTACAAGATATCTAGTTTTCTTAGTGAAGTGACAATATTAGGGATTGATCGTAGAAAAGTTGGATATAGCTATCATTTAGTTTATTTTTATTTATCATGAGTGATTCCAATACCTGCTAAGGTACACCCCTAAGAACAACCTCTCAAGTTTAAGATGACCTTAAAGTGTAGAAGATAAAACCCACTCTTATTGAGTTAGCTTAGAGTCCTCCACAGTAATGTTGACAAATAGATTTTTCACATGTTAAAAACCTTGGCCTTATGAGTTAAATTTTGTTCTAAGAAGTGGAGCAATTATTTTGAGACCAAATAGTACCCATACAATGTTCTTACACCATTTCATATTTAAATATGATAACCCAGATGAAAACATTGTTGCATCACTTAGACATAATTAAACATTGGAAACACTCCAAGAATATATCATAAATAATTAAGCATTCCTCAAATGTTCAAAATGATTATCAAATATCATTCATCCATTATCCATCATTGGGGTAGCCTTAACACATTCCAAGGTCCTTGTATTTTCTATCCTAACACATTGACCACTTAATAAATTTCATGAGATTATTTTGAAAATCTATCAAATTGTCCCTACTTTTAAATTTCCCCCATACACTATTAATTCAAAAATATTCAAGCATATACGTTTGAAACTCGACAAATAAATAAATATCATCAAACAAGTCTCTTAGACAATATTATAACAATTCAAAAAAAATTACATGATCATTTAAATATACTTATAGAGTAAACCATCCCTTAATCGAACAAGGTCTGAAGAGAGTCCTTATTCTTAGGATTTATCCTACATGTCTTTTGAGGTCCATAGTTGGGTCTTTCTTCTTAGATACCAAGAAACCCTTGACAGTTTGCTCAAACACTACCATAAAAAACTAACTTGTGTGTTCTATTTGGTGCATACAATCATACAAGTAGAAAAAACATACATCAAGAACACATCAAAAATAGAATCATCAACCAAGATTCAATATCAAAATCATAGAGTTAATTGTTATTACATCATTTAACAAAATAACAACATTGACAAAATTTTCAATATTTTTTATTACTCTATTTACTTTATTACTTGTGAATCTCAACTCATTACTTGTTTAAATTTTTATTGAATTCTCACTTAATATTTAAATAAAGCCACTTTTATCTCTCCACTGTATAATAGTATTAAAATGCACATTTAGTACATAAAATTTTAACCTCTTTTCTTAATTTTTTCCCCTTCTTTGTAATAGATGTGATATGTGTATGTGGAAAAAATGTTTTGCTATTATTTATTTAAAAATTTCCAACACAAAGTAAATTATATTATAATACATATTTTATTGTTAACAATATTTTATTCTAATATGATGCCACTATGTGGCACTTTCTCATTTTAATGTATATTTTAGTAATATACCTCTCACATGGTACAAATATGAAATAATTATATATACTAGAAATTACTTACAAATTAATGTCAAATAAAAATATGAAATAATCCCGTATCATAATCTATAAACAAGTGTCGATACTTGGATGTGTAGTAATGTAATAATAGTATTTGTTGGCTAGATGATAGATGAGAACTATGGCATACTAATTCGAGTGAATAAAAAATAGTTTTAAATCAATAGATTCTTTTCAAGTTGTATGCATGACAATTTTATTGTGATTTATTTGTAAAGAGACTTCATAGATTGATTTGTTGATTTGAAATTTAATATTAAGACCATCCTAGTGTAGTTGAAGTTGAGTTTATCTTTTATAATAAATATTCATTAAGTATTGATGACTAAGTGATTCATTAGTAGAGTGCTTTGTAGATTGATTAGTTGATTTATGAATATTAAAAGTATAATTAATAGTAATTAGTTAAAGATAAACAAATATTGATTGTTGTAAATATTTAAATAACTCTTCAAATAAAAAAAAGTAAAATTATAAATAAAATCTAATTTTTTAACAAATGTATAAAAAATTATATATATTATTTATTTAAAGAAATATTAAAAAAATTCAAAACTAAAAACAAATCAAATAAATAAAAAAATCATATATGTATGTATGTATATATTTGTGTGAGGAGGGATAGGGGGAGGGCCATACATGGAAGGTATTTAAACTATCTTTTATTTTATCTATATAGTTTAAATATTTAAAAAATACATATATATAAAATATTAATTAGGCGCATCTCTAGAAACCTCGGGATGGCCATACACCATCAAAGGGTTTGATTTCTTCCCCATGTCACCCTCCTTCTACCCTAGTCCTTTCAGTGTTTGATAGTGTAGAGTGCATTATTACTCTATATGTTAAACTTTATGCTTCGTTTGCATTTTTGTTATAACCCTGGCTCTCTGTGTGTGTCAAGGGCTAGGGAATCCTTACAAAGATATCTAGTCTTCTTATAAAGTGACAATATTAGAGACTGCTCATAGACAAAATGGATATAGCTATCATTTAGTCTATTTTTGTTTATCATGAGTGATTTCAATACCAGCTAAGGTACACCCCTAGGAACAACCTCTCAAGTTTAAGATGACCTTAAAGTGTAGAAGATAAAACCCAATCTTATTGAGTTATCTTAGAGTCCTCCATAGTAATGTTGACAAATAGATTTTTCACATGTTGAAAACCTTAGCCTTGTGAGTTAAATTTTTTCTAAGAAGTAGAGAAATGATTTTGAGACCAAATAGTACCCATACAATGTTCTTACACCATTTCATATTTAAATATGATAACCCAGATGAAAACATTGTTGCATCACTTAGACATAATTAAACATTGGAAACAATCCAATAATATATCATGCATAATTAAGCATTCCTCAAATGTTCAAAATGATTATCAAATATCATTCATTCATTATCCATCATTGGGGAAGCCTTAAACACATTGAAATATATTTTAATAAAATTCCAAGGTCCTGGTATTTTCTATCCTAACACATTGACCACTTAATAAATTTCATGAGATTATTTTGAAAATCTATCATAAATGTCCCCACTTTTGAATTGTCACCATACATTATTAATTCAAAAATATTCAAGCATATATGTTTGAAACTTGATAAATAAATAAATATCATCAAACAACTCTCTTAGGAAATATTATAACAATTCAAAAAAAATTACATGATCATTTAAATATACTTATAGAGTAAACCATCTCTTAACCGAACAAGGTCTTAAGCGAGTCCTTATTCTTAGGATTTACCCTACATGTCTTTCGAGGCCCATAGTTGAGTTTTCTTCTTAGATACCAAAAAACCCTTGATAGCTTGCTCAAGCACAACCATAAAAAAATAACTTGTGTGTTCTATTTGGTGCATATAATCATATTAGTAGACAAAACATACATCAAGAACACATCAAAAATGAATCATCAACCAAGATTCAATATCAAAATCATAGAGTTAATTGTTATTACATCATTTAAGAGAATACCAACATTGACAAAATTATCAATATTTTTATTATTCTATTTACTTTATTACTTTGAATCTCAACTCATTACTTGTTTAAAATTTTATTAAATTCTCACTTAATATTTAAATAAATACACTTTTATCTCTCCACTATATAATAGTCTTAAAATGCACATTTAGTACATAAAAAATATTTTAACCTCTTTTCTTAATTTTTTTCTCTCTTCTTTGTAATAGATGTGATATGTGTGCGTGGAAAAAATGTTTTCCTATTATTTATTTAAAACTTTCCAACACAACACAAATTCTATTATAATACATATTTTATTGTTAACAATATTTTATTCTAATATGACGCCACTATGTGGCACTTTCTCTTTTTAATGTATATTTTAATAATATACCTCTCACATGATACAAATATGAAATAATCCCATATACTAGAAATCAATTACAAATTAATGTCAAATAAAAATATGAAATAATCTCGTATCATAATCTATAAACAAGTGTCAATACATGTCTATGTAGTATTGTAATAATAGTATTTGTTGGCTAGATGATAGATGAGTTATGGCATACAAATTCGAGTGAATAAATTTGAAATCAATAGTTTCTTTTCAAGTTGTATGCATGACAATTTTATTATGGTTTGTTTGTAAAGAGACTTCATAGATTGATTTGTTGATTTAAAATTTAATATTAAGACCCTCCTAGTGTAGTTGAAGTTGAGTTTATTTTTTATAATAAATATTTATTAAATATTGATGACTAAGTGATTCATTAGTAGAGTGCTTTGTAGATTTATTAGCTGATTTATGAATATTAAAAGTATAATTAACAATAATTAGTTAAAGATAAACAAATATTGATTGTTGTAAATAATTAAATAACTCTTCAAATAAAAAAGTAAAATTATAAATAATTATTATTTTTAACAAATATAAAAAAAATTATATATATTATATATTTAAAAAATATTTAAAAAAGTCAAAACTAAAAAAAATCAAATAAATAAAACAATCATATATGTATGTATATATTTGTGCGAGGAGGGATAGGGGGAGAGGGTCATAGGTGGAAGGTATTTAAATTATCTTTTATTTTATCTAGATAGTTTAAATATTTAAAAAATACATATATTTATAAAATATTAATTAGGTGCATCTCTAGAAACCTCAGGATGGCCATACGCCATCAAAGGGTTTGACTTCTTCCCTGTGTCACCCTCCTTCTGCCTCGGTATTTTTAATGTTTGATAGTGTAGAGTGCATTATTACTTTGTATGTTAAACTTTGTGCTTCGTTTGAATTTTTGTTATAACCTTGGCTCTCCCATGTGTGTTGGGGGCTAGGGCATCCTTTACTAACCATCTCAGAGCCCCTACAAATTCACCATTATGTTTGTTGAGGGTGGTGGATGTACGACAACCACAATGGGAGATCTGGGTAATCATGGGGAAGAACCCCCACAAATAGGGGAAGCAAATATTAAAGGAACCGCGATGGAGAACATGAGCATCAAGCCATGGTCCTTTAAAGACATTGTTGCAGGAGAAAACAAGATTGTGACCCCGAGAGAAGCAGACTTCATCAACGTGGAAGATGGAGCCATCTATAAAGAGGTGCAACTCGGAGGAGAAGGTAAGAAACCCTCCAAATGCCTTAAAAAATATCTTCTGATTCCTAATGATGACATGGTTGTGGCAATAAATAGTGAAAAGTGTAAATATAAAAATATTGCTATCTTCTTCTCTACTCTTGACATAAATAAAGTCTCGTCAAGAATTTTTTTGATCAATGGTTATGTAATGTGTGGAATAAAAAAATAGGGATTCAACAAACATTTTGTAGAATGATACAAAAAG
The DNA here is from genome assembly GCA_007258455.2 of Sequoia sempervirens. Classification (NCBI taxonomy): domain Eukaryota; kingdom Viridiplantae; phylum Streptophyta; class Pinopsida; order Cupressales; family Cupressaceae; genus Sequoia; species Sequoia sempervirens. Next base: position 172,990,230 of record VDFB02000017.1, read on the forward strand.
GATTTTTTTAATGTTGTTTAAAACAAAAGAAATACAATTAAATGTTGTTTCAAAAGAGTTTTAGTTTGTGGGTAACACAGTCTTTAGGGCTATCCCATGGTCCATGAATCAACTCTACAATGAGGTGGCGGCCCTAGCTTACCCAAGATGGATTACCCTAAAAAACCTTCCACTCCTACTATGGTCATTTATCTTGGCTTGTTGCACAGTTTGGGAGGGTGTTAAAATTTGAAGAAACTAGAAATCCTCTCTCGTACATGGATGCAAGGGTCTTAGTTTCCATTTCACAGGGGGGTGGATATTCCAGAGGAAGTGGAAGTTGAAACTGATACTGCCATTATGACCTATAAAATTGAAATCCTAGAGGGAATTAATGCATGTTTCCTCTACAAAAAGGAGGGACACATGAGGAAATTTTTTCCAATCCTATGGAGCCACGGGCAAGGAAAAATAATAATGTTAAAGGGTTTGCTAAAAACCCTAGTTCTTCACATCTCCCCATGACGGAGGTCAACAATAGTATTTGAAGGGGAAGTGATGCCCCTTAATGAATATGACTGTGGATGAGGTCCCTAAGGAGGCCAAAGTAAGTGACTATAGGGTGGTGGAGGATATCTTGCTTGCAGACGACAATGGATTTGATAATTCAAGCCTCAACCATTCCCCCGAGGAGGAAACCCTAGTGTCGGGAAAAGACAATCTCTTTAATGGCCCTACCATTAAGGAGGCACCCACGAAACCTTTACAAGATCCAAACCCTACAACCTTGTTTAATGTTGTCTTGGCTGAGTCCAAAACCCAAGAGAAAGGGATGGGGGCACCTAAGGAAATTAATCTCCATAATCCCGACCAAAAGAAAAATGCTCAAGAGCTTGTCATGGATATAATTAAGAAGAGTATTGAAGATAATAAAAGAAATGGGGCCTTGTCGAGGGGTGGTAGTGGGGTAGAAAATTTGTCATGGACTTAGAAAATATATTTGAGAGAAGTACTACCCCCTAGCCCGAGGCAACCCAATAACATGAAGATTAATATAAAAGAGGACCTCCTGAATAATGTGTAAAGTGGAAACAAAAAATAATAACACTAACAATAAATGTGAGAACAAAGAACCTCTCTCCTGATGTAAATTGTAAATCAAATAATGAAGATGGTATTAAAGGAATTCCCTCAGGGCCACAAACCATGATTCTAGAGAGGATGATGCTAACCTAGATATTACCCTTGAGGAAGCTGATTTAGAATAGCTAAAGCAAATTCTTTGTAAAGACTCAAACCCTACAAATGATAAGGGGAATGTAGAAAAACAAGAGGAAACCATAGTGTTAGAGTCCCAAGAGAAGGAAATCCCTAAGTATGACATAGAAAAGGAATCTCGTACCAAGAAAATGTTGGGTCAAAAAAAAAGGGGAAGAAGACAAAAAATAAAAGCAGAGTGCATCCCATATCTCAGGGGCAATGTTAAAAGAATATAACTCCGTAAATGATTTGACAAGTTTAGGAGTAGAGAAGATGAAACCCAAGATATGGATGCAAATGACTCTTAACTGCATATCATGGAATATTAGGGGGCTAGAGTCCCTGGACAAAAAATACAGTGTAAGAAGGCTCCTAATGCAGGAGAAGCATAAGAACATTGTAATGTTACAAGAAGTTAAAGTTGTAGGATTCACATTGCAAACCAACCTCAAGTTTATTTGGAAGGACTCAAGCTACTACACCTCCAATCATGAGAGATGAAAAGGTAGAATTTACCTTCTAGTTTCTAATAAGTGGAGTCAATGGGTGAAAAATCATGGAACTTGAACCCCATGCAATAGAGTTGTATGGATACACATAGAAAAAGAAGATCTAAAGTATGGAGTATGTGCCATTTATGCCCCAAATGAATAAAAATCAAGATGTGAATGATGGGATTGGCTTAGAAGGCTACCTAAGATGCCATGGATAATAAGAGGAAACTTTAATATGATAGAAAGTACTGATGATAAAATAGGAAGTACAAATATGGGATGAAAAGAAAATGAAAGGTACTTCTAGTACAAGATGAAAAATAGCCTCAAGGTATTAGACCCCCTTGAAGGTGCAAAAATAAAGCTATTTGGTTTACTTGGTGCAATGAACAAAAAGGAAATAGGAGAATCTACTACAAACTCAACAAATTATATGCTAGTAAAGAAAACTTTCAATTTGATCAAGTTGAAGGGGCAGATAGTAGAGTAAAGTTAAACCTTGGACTCTTTCTGAGGATCACCCTATTATGGTCAAAATTTGCATCAATAAAGAAGTAGAAAGACCTCACAAGAAGGGGCAAAAATTCATCCTCAACTTGAGCCCACTAAAGCTTGATGATATCAACTATGTTATCTTCACTTTAAGAGAGATTAATAGGGGCCTACATGCAAAAAAAAGCCCCATTGAAAGATGAAACATAAATGTTAAAAGCTGGCAAAGAATCTTCCAAACAATCAGTGAGCAAAGGGCCAAGGAAAGCAGGAGGGCTGAGAATCAACTTTAGAATGCAATCCTAAAAATTGAAAATAGGATGTAGAATGCCCTGGAGGATGCATAACCTAACAATGAACTAATATACATTAAGGGGCAGATAAGGAGGATCTATAACTACAAAGACCAATGCCTAAAAAAGAGAGCAAAAATGAAATGGTTATCCCAAGGGGACAGAGGTTCAAAATTTTCCTTCAGGTTCCTTAAATCAAAAGAGGCCAAGGAGACCATTGGATGTATTTGGGAAGAAGGTGTTATGACCAAGGACCTATAAACCATTAAGGAGAGGTTCTATCAATTCTATAAAAACATTTTTACTACAAAATGCTTGGGACAAAAAGAGGTGGAAGCAAGAGACTTGTGTAAAAAAAATATCCCAAAGAAAATCTCTAGAGAAGAGTATACCAAACTAAACCGACAGATAAAAAAAGAAGAAATCATTAGTGCAATCCTATCAATGAGCAATGATAAGCCTCCGGGTGCAGATGACCTAACTATAGAATTCTATAAAAAAACATTGAATGGATAGGAGATGACATCCTCCAAGTCTACTCTAAAGCCATTGAAAATGGCTCACTTGGAAAAGATAGAAACCATGGTATAATAAAAGTGCTTCCTAAAGAAGGTGACAAATCCCTCCTAAAGAACTAGAGACCCATAACTCTACTCAATGTCTCCTATAAAGTGCTAGCCATGAAAATTGCTAGGAGGATAATTGACATCCTCCCAAGGATAATCAATAACACCCAAATGAGATTTATTAAAGGTAGATACATACTAGTAAACCTGATTACTAGCTGGGAAACCATGGAAAGGAGTAGAAACACCAATTAGGAAGTGGGGATGCTATTGTTGGACTTCGAGAAATCATATGACAAAATTGAATGGCCATTCTTTATGATGGTACTAGAGGCTTACATATTCCCCAATATCTTTTGTCAAATGATTCAAATTCTCATGAACGGGGCCACAACACAAGTAGAGGTGAATGGGGATCTATTAGAGGAATTTCAACTATAGAGATCTATAAGGAAAGGTTGTCCCCTTGCCCCATCACTATTTGTTATTGTAGCCGATGCCCTTCATTACATATTAAGCTCTTAATATACAGTTTGTAAGCCCAAAAGTCCAAGGGCTCATATCGCCAAACAATGAGGAACTAATTAACATACAATTTGTTGATGATACAACTCTATTTGTAAAGCTAGAACAAGAAAAATTTATGAACCTAATGGAAAAAATGGAACTCTTTAATCAAGCTTCTAGAGAAAAAATATCAAAAGGGAAATCAATTATTCTATCTTGGGACAAGCAACCTAAATGGATTAAAGAACATGGATTTCCATGGGGAGATCCGAACAAAATTGTGAGGTACTTGGGTATCCCTTTTGAAATTGATCCCAACCTAAAGGAGATGTGGGAGTGGATGAAAGGAAAAATAATTAAGAAGTTTGAAGCTTGGAACAATCAGTACCTATCCATAGCTAGGAGAGCTCAGATATGCCAAAAAGTTTTGACCTCATACAATATCTACTATTCCTCAATGTGGCTATTTAATAGCTACCAAATTGAGGAAATCCAAAAGAGGATAAGGCATTTTCTTTGGTTAGATGGCAAAGGAAATAAAAAGAGACATGTAGTCAAGTGGGAAACTTGCTGCATTGAGAGGAAAAAAGGGGCTTAGGTCTCAAGGACCTGAAGAAACAAGGAATAGGCCTTGCATTGAAATGGATTTGTAGAAGTCTAAAAGGGAATGAACCATGGAAAATATTGGTTAGAAATAATATAAAGAATGTAGTCCCCAAAAAAGCCAAAAATTGGAAGAATCTACCCATGAGTGATCTTATGTTTGGAAAATTCTTCGTATCACCTGCAGGGCCTAATGTTTTCAAGAGCTTGAGGAAGGCTTGGGAAATCAACAAAGAAGCTATTCCTAATCAGTTCCCAGTGGACAAGGATCTAGACACTATCCTCCCCATGGGGTCTATCTGGTGAAACCTCTTCCACAATAACAAACCCCTAGCACTCCTTTAAGGGTGTTCTACTAAGGGTTAGAACATGAAAGGTATCTCCACCTTTCAGGATGTAATCTGCAATGGTAATTTGTTGAGTTGGGATGATCTCTACAAAAAATTTAATATCCCCATAACTCAAAAAGGAAGTTATGAAAGAATAAAACAGATAAGGGAAAGAATTAAGAATTATAAAAAGGAAACAACAATAAAAAACAAGATTTTGAATGGATAAGTAATGAGAACCTAATTAAAATTAAAGCTAAAGAAATCTACAAGCTTGTGGCGCCCCCCTGATCTTGTGGAACAACTAAATAGTTGTTAGAATTTTAATCTTAACCAACATGATTGGAATAGGGTCTTCTTGGAGATATGGAAAAATGTACTAGAACCCAAGAAATCAAGCTTTAAATGGATGTTGATACTACAAAAACTGCCTAACTTTGATCCAAAAGGTAGTACCATCATATGTGAAATCTATAAGGAAACTAAAAGTATCCCACATTTTTTTTATTGCTATTTTGCTAAGGAGGTCTAGAACCTATTTGTAATTGATCTTGCAAGTTACGGTGAATCAAAAGAGAAAAGGATTTATTTTTTTTGTTGGAAGAATTGTAGGGTTAGGAAAAGGAAATAATATGTATTGGTTATTGCTAACAATTGAAATACTATGGTTTCTTTGGAAAGCTAGGAATTATGAAAAGTAACAGGGCATTAGGAGGGCGCTTACTAAGTCTAATAGAAGACTTACTTTATACAATGTCTTCTTGCAGGTATCCCTAACGATGGAGGTATCCAAAGCCAAGTACTAGAAGTTGATGGAGAAAGGAAAATCATAAATCACCAAAGAGGTCATAAGTGCAAACTAGTGGTTATATCTGAACTTGAACTTGAAGAATCTCATAGAGAAAGATCTCAGAAATAGTAGCAACCTGCCCAAGGATGGTACCAAAGAAAAAGAAGACTAAAGATAGAGCAAAAAGGATCAGTTTTGGCATAGTAACAACAATTTTAAAGGTTGATGCAGTAGTCTGTAAGAAGCAAGGAATAGTATTATAAATAAATCATAATGTTAAAACATGTAAGTAATAGGATAGAAATAACAAAATGTAAAATGTAATCAGCCCTACGAGGCCAATCACAAGTAGGTGATCCCATGGTTCATTTTTGGAATTTGAAAGGAACAATGTAATTATCTATTTACGACCATGAATACAAAAAAAATTGTTAATTAAGTTATCATTATTTAATATAATATAATATAATAATTATATGAATATAAATAATTTATACATAAATTATTAACATTTGATTAGTTTTATAGATAATTAATAAATATTTTATGTTATTCTTTATTTTGAAATTTTATATAATTTAAATATTCAAAAATCATATACATAAAATTAAAAATATTAATGACATTATCATTATTTAATATAATAGAATAACTAATAATTATATGAGTGAAAATAATTTATAGGTAAAAATTAAATTAAAAATAATGCAATTGAATATGTTATGAGTTGAATGGTTAAATGTTTAATTGGTTCAAAAGAATACTGATTCAACCCCCCTCTTAGTATTTTGGGTGTTCAAAAATTGGTATTAGAGCCTGGTTCCTTGGAAGGAGCTTAACTGCTTGGGGAAGATTTTGGAGGTTGAACATATGACTGTTAGAAAATTACCTACTCCTCTGGAAGAGATTCCTGCTATTGGATCTACAAACGAAGATTGCATATTTGACATAAATGGAGAACTCAAGGTTTCTCTTGAAGATCTGGAAAGAACTGAAGGTGAAAACATAGATTTGAAAGAAAATGTTAAAGAAGTAGATGAATGCATCAGAAAATTGAGAGAGCAAATCAAGAAATTTAGAGAAAGGCATAAGGAGGTTAGTGAATAGTTGAAGCAAGCAAATGAAACAATCACTGAACTAATGGTGCAAGTTGAAGAAAGAAATATTGTTGAAGAATGCTTGAATGCAATGGTGAAAAGAAAATATGAAGAATGCACAAGGGCTGAACAAAAAGTGAATTTGAGATTAGATCTAGAAAAATCAAGAAGTCATGAAGACAAATTCAAGATGAGTTCTACAAAGATTGATGAGATGATTGCAAATCAGAAAGGCTCCAAAGATAAAGAAGGATTGGGGTTTGAGATAGGAAAAGTCTCAAAGACAACAATTCGACCTAAAAAGAAGACTAAAGAAAAGAAGAACAATGGAAAGCAGATCTAGAATCAAAGGAATGAAGCTAGAAGACCACCAATCAAACAACCAAATGCATAAAGGTACCCATATTTTAATGGTTTTTGTTAAATTCTTGCAAAAAAATTGGACATAAGGCTATGGAATGTAGAAGAAAAATGAATCAAAATGTTCCATATTTTCCTAATCAATGTTTTACATGCAAGAGATTTAGTCATAGAGCTAGTGAATGCATAATTCAAATGATGAATGGTTATAACAATGGTAGAATGGTTTAATCCTTTAATGACTATTGTTATACATACAATGGATTTGGGCATAAAGCTAATCAATGTAGATCTAGAATGAGTGGAAACAAGCCAGTTTAAAAGAATGTTATATGCTACAATTACAATAGGCTTGGACACATTTCTAAGTTTTGCAGAAGCATAATGACTTGAAACATAATCCGGTAAAAAAGAATGATCCAGTACAAAGGATTGATCTGGTAGAGACAAAGAAGGAGATGGACAATATTTAGAGAAAGAAGGAAGAGACCAAGGTTAAGGATGAATTTGTACCAGCATTCGATGCAGATGTTTCCTCCAGAAGCTAAGTTGATAGTTTTGGCTCAAGGGGAGATTTAATGGAAATCTTTCATAACCTATCAAAGAAAATGGTGCAGATGCTTCAACATGAGGATATGTGGTGTAGATCAATATGTTTGATCTATTGAAGAAAAACTAGGTAGAAAATATCATCATGGGGAAGATTGTGGAGCATTTGAAGTTGACTGTGCAACTAGTTAGGGTTTTTACCAAATTTTCAATTTGAGTATTCAATGCAAATTAGGTCACGAAAAAGGGTTTATAAGTGATTACACTTAACAAAAATTCATTTGCAAACAATTTTTCAAGCGAAGAAGAGCAGGGCAGTGCAGTTGAAGTGATTGAGTTCTAGTGTGTGCAAGCCCTAGTTGAAAACTTGAAGTGAAAGATATTTGCGAACTCTATTGCCCTAATTTTTTAGAAATTTCTTTGAAATATGTTTAGATACTTGTGCAATGGATACACCAAGGGTTTTGAATGTGTTTGAGCAACCATGACCTTCATTTAAGAAGCATCTTGACAAATCCATCGTGGTCGATCTGAAAGGTGCTTTCTCGAGGGTTTTGTATGGAGTCCTGCATATAGAGGACATAAGATATATATTCATGGAAAGATTAAAGATTGTGATCACTCCAAGCTAGGAGATGTGTGGATACATTAACTTACTGGTGATGAATTTTTGTTGAAGCTAGAATATCAAAATTTGGTTGTGAAGGGGCTCAACATTTGGCAAGGGTTTCCTAACATTATTTCTTGACTATGCTTGGGTAAGGATTGCTTTGAGCCACATCCATGAGAAGTTGGTATGGACAAATATGCCCAAACTGATCACAAAGGAGGTGATATGGGAAGTTACAGGGTTGTGTGCCACCAAACCCGTTCTAGTACTCAAATATGTTAAGAATGAGATTGTAATAGAGTGAACAAGAGAAAAGTATGGCAGGAGGGATTTGACCATCAAATACATAAAGAATCCTCCTGTGAAGTATGCCTCCATGATGATAGGTTACAAGTTGTATTTCTCCAATATGGAGAATTCCATATCTGTCAGGTTTCCATTAACACTACCTATGAAATGGTGGAGAAGGGAGCTAATTATGACCTATATGAATTAATGAGGTAGCAAATCATGGAGAATCTACAAAAAATAAAGGATACCAGGCATCCCTTTAAGTATGGAACTTTAATTGTGTGTTTGTTATTTTACTTTTTGAAAGAACTCATCGCAATGAAGAGTGTAGTGTGGTTGAAAGGGAATCCTATTGCTCATCAAATCAAAAAATTCTTAAGAGGTCTGGGAGATGTGAATGCACAAGAAGATGCCCTTGTGGAATTCTTTGTATTTTTTAAAAAGAGGATGCAAGAGAGGGAGAGAATTCCTCAAAAGATGGTTGAGAAATATAAGAAGGATATCATATTCCTAGTTTCCAAAGATGAATGTATCATACAAGTAGTAGAGCCAAGAATAGTGTGGATCCTAAAAATGAGATATGAGATTACTGAGAATGAGATCATGGCGTCCACAAATTATATGTTGAGCAAACCTAAGGAAACCACAAAAGTAAGATATGGGATTTATGAAGAAAATAAATGGAGGTCCATTTGGACCAAAGCCAGTCTCAAATGTGGATAAGATGACCACAACATTTGCAAAGGCAATGGGCCTCACACCGAAACAAGTTGAGGTGGGTAAGGCTAAATTAGGAGCTTTGGGAAGCTCATCAAGTGTGAGGAGATCTAGTAGAGAAGCTACCATTCCTTCAGATGCTTAGAAGTCCTTTGGGACTTCCCCCTCATCAAGTGGAACTAAGAGGAAGGAGACTAGTTCTCCTGCAAAGCAAACTAGTGCTCTAGTGAAGGAGAAGTCCTCTCCGATAAAACAAGCAAAGAGGCCCACAAAAGAAAAGGTTGCTCCGATTGTAAAACAATTTGGCTATGTGAGGAGAAGGCTTAAGACTAAAGCTACACAAGAATAGTATTAGAGTGTCAATGTTGAGGAAGAAGAGGAAGAGGAAGAAGGACCACAATTGGTCTAGAAGAGAAAAGGTGAAGCTTCACAAGGTGAAGTTGGTACAAAGAAGAAGTTTAATATCATTAATACAAATAGTGAGGTTGAGGTGGAAAAGGATAAGAAATCATTTGTTATTCATATACGAGAAAAGAAAGAAGAATCAAGCAAAAAGAGGACACTAGAAGAAAAGAAGAAGCAAAAGCAAAAGAATCTAGTAAGAGCCCACAATCCAATGAAATTTGATGCACTTTTTAATGGCATTGTACATATGATATGTTAGCAGAAACTGTAGCACTGTATAATGAGGTTGATGAGGTGGATAAGGCCACCATAGTAGAATCTATTATGAAATATATCATAGTTCTTGAAGTAGACATGTAGGATATAGAGAAATAGTTACCTAAAAAAGCTTTAGAATGTTTTGATTGAAAGGAGATAGGAAGCAATAGAAGAAGAGGCCAAATTGAAGGTCTATGCATTGGAGAAGATAAGTGCTCCTCTATCTGAGGAAAATAAGGCCACATTGGCCACATTGTTTAATAGAGAACTTAAGACAAAACAAAGGGTGACAACCCTTATGGGTAGAGAGAAAAATTATCTTGAGGGCTTAGGAAGGAGAGTATTGAAAAAGCAAAAGAGCTAACACAAAATTTGGGGATGAACCCGAAGAGCAAAGAGGAAGTGAATGTGGAGATGTATGCTATGGGATAAAATGTTGAAGATGATGTGCAAATGGATGATGCTCAACATGAGCATGAGGCAACTGAAGAAGATGTGTAAGATATTATTCTTCCAAAAGTGGAAGGCATAGTAGAAGACAATGTGGAGGCTGAGAAGAATGTTTAGAAGAATGTAGCTATCAGAGAAGATGTAGCTAAGGAGGATACTATTACTCCTCCTCTGGTGATTGACACACATGGTGAGAGCATACAAGACAAACCAAAGACTACCCCTCCTTCGGATAACACATACAAGTCTACTAGTGAAGGAGATATAGGAAAAGAAGATGTGTAGAGGAATGAAGATGCCTCTGGAGATGGAGGAAAGAAATAAGTGGAGACACCAGTTAATACTGGTAATAATGAGAAGGAGAAGGAGCTAAAAGAAAATATTGCTAAGGAAGAGGTAAAGGCAACTAGTGAATCCTCTAGAACCTTTGAAAATTCTCTATAGAATCTATTGAACATGCAATTAAAATTCCAACCTATTGTGTCAGCACAATTGTTACAACTGCCCATGCAAGAAGGAAATGTGGATCTTGCTAAGATTTAACCACTCCACAAGCTATGGCTAGGAGATGTCTTCCATGCATCTGCACAAAAGGAAATCATTAAAACACATCAAAGAGTGGAGAATTGATTGAAGAAGTTGTGAAGACCTTATAGGAGGTCATACTCGGAACAACAATTGATAATTCTCTATCAGGTATGGAAAATCTTAAATTTTTGATTGATTAGTTTAAAGAGTATGCCTCTAGTTTGAAAGAGAAACTGTCTACAAAAATAAATAGACAAGAAAATGGATGAAAAGAGACTATTGAAGATTATAGAGAAGTGTGCACAAGCACACAACAAATTTCAGGATAGTCTCAAGGATGCACAGACTTGTGTGGCTAAGGCCAAATCCTTATTTTAGTTTTGCATCAAGTGGGCTAGGGCCACAAAGAGCATCAAAGATGAAATGGACTCAATTAAAAGTCACAGACAGATAGAGCTTCCAATGCATATGACCCGACACAAGACCTTGATGGAAGCATAAGATCAGCCATCAAAGACCTACATGAGAAATACTTCCAACAACAAGGTTAAAAAGAGAAAATCATTATGCAATCCAAAAACATCAAGGACCCGATAAATTCAAAGTTCAGATCTATTTCTAGTGCCCTTGTAAGTGCTGATAAAGCTACCAAAATTAATTTGGTACCCAACACTCTAGAAGAAGGAAAATAATTCCTTATGGAGCTTAAGACACAATATATAATGTTTGGCATAGCCAAGAAGATCTGGGAAGAAGGCAATCAAGAATGACAAGTTCATGTTATGAAGCTTCAAGAGTCAACCTCCTCTGGTTGACAGTAATTCTTTCTTTTTATTCACTTTTCAGTTTATTGTTCATACTTCACTGTATATATGCAGATGGTGTACCGTGATTTCCGATATAAATTTTGATCTAGCATAACACTTTTAGGGGGAGTTAGTTTAGTTTTTCAACTTGTATATATGAACATCCTTGTCAGGGGAAGATCCACTATGAATGAAGATTGTTGTATACACCCTTTTCCCTTAATTTCAAAGGGGGATAATATTTTTGGAGATAATCCTGACATGTTGTCATCAATGACAAAAGGGGATATTGTTGGAATAATAAGGAGATGTCATTAATAAAATTGTTGGCAACATGAGCATGTGGAATTGACACAAGGTATATAGTTATGGACTGCAGTGTTGTCATTGATGTTAACATTGTATCCCAGTACAAAGACTGTGGTGCAAATCAATTTGGGTGTCTTGAGTATGTTTGAAGATGATTATATAAGACAATTTTTCAAGAAGGTTTGATCCGATGAAGGCAATAGTTGTGGAATTTGACTACATATCAATTCAAGTGATTTCGTGTATAGGGGATTTGGTATTTAGGTCTGCACTAGTCATTTGATGAAGTTTTTGCTATGTTCTTCTAACATAATTTTTTTGGTTGATAGAGGAACCTAATTCCAAAATTTCATCTTATTTTGGTTTCTAGTTTTGGAGTTATGAGTAACAGAAGTTTGGCTTGGCAGTTTCAGACATTCTCTAGTTCAATACATATGCTTTGGTGAGTCTGCACTTCTCTGTGGATTGGTTTTTGGCTTTGTCATTTTGTGGAGATATTAATAGATGTCAGATGAGTGTTTGGAATAGATTTTGGAGGTCCGCACATTTGACATTACCGGTGCCAACCTAATGAGTTGGATGTATTGCAGAGGTTGAGTATGTTATGATTTGTTATGTGGATGCTATTTTAGGTCCATGCCAACCTATTTCAATTTTTATAAGGTTTAAATCTTAGCACAAAGAGTGTGCATAAGGATCTTGAGTCAAAAAACTACATTTTGTATATTACATCTAATTAGGTTGACCTAATTGATGTTATAGGTGAAGGGATATATAAGTTAGATATTTTTTAGTATTTTGAAGATGATGAAAAGTGACAAGAGTTAGTGGATGCAAATTTTGCAAATATAGAGTGAATGTAGAGTAGAGAAAAGTGTTAATTCAGATCAGTATGAAGAGTTTTGAGTCTGTATTATGATCTTCATTGGAATTGTATTTCATGCTTGAGTTAGATGCAATTTTAATAGTTCAAAATTTCCTTTAAGACACAATCTCTTCTATCTCTTATTTCTTAGTGGGCAGTGAGTCCACTTAGATAGTGAGTCCACCTGCTGTGAGCACTTTTGTAATATACTATAACCAGTTATAATATATTGTGAGCTAATCCTCATCGTGGTTTTTCCCATTTTGGGTTTTCCACGTAAAAATTCTAGTTTTTATGTGTTATGTGATGTTGTTGGATGTTTTCATGCTTTCCTTGATTACTACAATTGAATATGTTATGCGTTGAATGGTTAAATGTTTAATTGGTTCAAAAGAATACCGATTCACCCCCCTCTCAATATTTCGGGTGTTTAACAACTTATACATAATTAAACATTGGAAAAAATCCAAGAATATATCATAAATAATTAAGCATTCCTCAAGTGTTCAAAATGATGATCAAATATCATTCATTCATTGTCCATCATTGGGGGTACAGTCTTAAGCACACTAAACAATATTTTAATAAACTTCCAAGGTCATTGTATTTGATATCCCAACACATTGACCACTTAATAAATTTCATGAGATTATTTTAAAAGTATATTATAATTTTCACTACTTTTGAATTGCCCCCATACATTATTAATTCAACAATATTCAAGCATAGTATATGTTTGAAACTTGCTAAATAAATAAACATCATCAAACAAGTCTCTTAGGCAATATTGTAACAATTATAAACAATTACGTGATCATTTAAATATACTTGTAGAGAAAATTATCTCTTAATCGAACAAGGTCTTAAGAGAGTCCTTATTCTTAGGATTTTTCTAGCATGTCTTTTGAGGTCCATAGTTGGGTCTTTCTTCTTACATACTAAGAAAACCTTGATAGCCTGCTCAAGGACAACCATAAAAATTAGTGTGTGTTCTATTTGGTGCATATAATCATATTAGTAGATAAAACATACATCAAGCACACATAAAAAATAGAATTATCAACCACTTGATTCAATATCAAAATCATAGTTTTAATTGTTATCATATCATATAACCGAATAACAACATTGACAAAATTATCAATATCTTTTATTACTCTATTTACTTTATTACTTGTGAATCTCAACTCATTACTTGTTTAAATTTTTATTAAATTCTAATTTAATATTTAAATAAAACCGCTTTTATCACTCCACTATATAGTAGTTCTTAAAATGCATGTTTAGTACATAACATATATTTTAACCTATTTTCATAAATTTTTTCTCTCCTCTTTGTAATAGATGTGAAATGTGTGTGGAAAAAATGTTCCTATTATTATTTAAAAATTCCAACACAAAATAAATTCTATTACAATACATAAATTTTGTTGTTAATAATATTTTATTTCAATATGATGCCATTATGTGACACCTTCTCTTTTAATGCATATTTTAGTAATGTACCTCTCGCATGATAAAAATATGAAATAGTCCCACATCATAATCTATATAAACAAGTGCCAATACTTGTCTTTGTAATTGTAGACATCTAATTTGACCACTTCCATATGATCAAAGACGTCTCCTTATTCATCCAGCTGCTTATCCCCTCTGTTAGTATTAATTAAATCATTGGTTTAATTAATACCTTGCATCTTACATAGGGTTCATAAAGTATTTAATTTAATAAATACTTTACCCCTCTTCCTCCTCTAAATTAAATAAATACACCATTTTATTTAATTTAGTCATATTCCCCTTTTGGAATTAAAATTCATTTTTTTAATTCCTCTTTTCTCTCTCATTGTCACATCCTCCAACTTTTGCAAGTTGGTCTCTAATCCATCTTAATTCCTTCATCTTCTTCTAATTAACTATGGTTAGCATGTGCACACCCTTAATCATCATTAGGGTCACATCCTCCATAATCTCCCACTTGCTTCTAATAAGTCATTAGTCCATCTAATTAAGTACTTGCACAACCTTAATCATATGGTTAGTCCAACCTAATCCTCTTCCCATTTATGGCATGTGTCCTTAAGTCAACCTTATTAAAGGCTTTCTCCTTTTGGGCAAGGCACTCCACTTCCCCATGTGAATTTTTAATTCACCTTTTAATCCCCCAATGCACTCAAAATGAATTTTTAATTCCTTCACTTCTTCCCACATGTCCTCTATTTATTCTTTATTCTTTCCCATCTCCCCATGAGGATATTTGAGGAATTTTTAATTCCTCACATGTCCTCTCACCCACATGGGGACAAGGACCTCCTTTATGAGGAGATCTTGTCCAATCCCAAGGTACTTTGTACCCCCTCCATGTCATGTACTATCCTTCCACCTCATGTCCACTTCACATTTTAGGGCTATATCACATGCCACATGTCAAGATGTGAGGGCTTGTGAGTTCTCAACTCACCTTAGCCCTACATCTTGATCATTGGTGGCTCAATCTTGGTCATCCATCTTCTAGGAATTCTCAAAATTCCTATAAATACCCCCTCTTTTCTCTCATTTTGGGAGAGATCATTTTGCTAGCCAAACTCTTGCAATTTTATTTCTCAATCTACACTTAGCCATTTTCATGCTTTCATCCATTTCCATCCATCCTCACATCATAATCTAGTTTGCATATCTTGCCATCCAAGGAGCATACACATCAAAGATCGAAGGGCCAACCAAAGGATCGATTCGACACAAGGTATAAAGTTCCATTTGTTATTTTTATCTTGTGTTGATTCCAACTTAGGCTAATCTTGAGGTGTAGGTTGTTTTGGTGTTTATTTGCACTCTTTAGTTTGCTGCTTTATATTGACCTATCTTAATATAATAATATATTGACTACATATTAAATATTATAAATAATAGTTTGAAATCAATAGATTCTTTCAAGTTGTATGCATGGCAATTTTATTATGATTTATTTCTAAAGAGATTTCATAGATTGATTTGTTGATTTGGAGTTTGATATTAAGATCCTAGTGTAGTTGAAGTTGAGTTTATTTTTTATAATAAATATTTATTAAATATTGATGACTACAGGATTCATTAAAAGAGTGCTTTGTAGATTGATTAGTTGATTTATGAATATTAAAAGTACAATTGATAGTAATTGATTAAAGATAAACAAATATTGATTATTGTAATTAATTAATTAACTCTTCAATTAAAAAATAAAATTATAGATAAAATAAATAATTTTAACAAATGTATAAAAAAAAATATATTATATATTTAAAGAAATATTAAAGAAGTGAAAACTAAAAATAAAACAAATAAATAAAACAATCATATATGTATGTATATATTTGTGTGAGGAGGGGTAGGGGAGAGGGTCATAGGTGGAAGGTATTTAAGTTATCTTTTATTTTATCTATATAGTTTAAAGTTTAAAAATTATATATATAAAATATATTGATTAAGTTATCATTATTTAATATAATAATTATATGAATGCAAATAATTAATACATAAATTATTAATATTTGATTTTTTTAGTAAATAATTAATAAATATTTTATGTTGTTCTTTATTTTAAAATTTATATAATTTAAATATTTAAAAATTATATACATAAAATAAAAAATATTAATAGCATTATCATTATTTAATATAATAAAATAATTAATAATTATGAGTACACATAATTTATAGATAGAAATTAAATTCAAAAATAATGCAAATAATATAATATTTTATAATATATTTAAAAAATAATTATAAAATTATAAAAGTAAATAATTAACATTAATAATAAATAAATAAATTTAAATTAATTATTTGACTAATTTAATATATAAATAAAAACATATCTATACAATAAATTGAATAATACATAATTAGTATTTATATAAATTAATATCAGATAGATATTAAATATAAAATAAATTTATTAACATATAACAAATATATTATATAAAATAATAAATAATAATTAAAATTAATTAACTAGAATATGACATTTTTTTCTACGATGCCTCTGGCATTGACTGGTGTCACTAAGGCATCCTCTGGAGCTTCTACGCAAACCTTTTCAGGCCCAAATGATGGGCAACAACATTATCTTCATTCGACAATTGTTGTAAATCTTGGTCAATCTATACTTGATGGGGGTGGGAGGACGTGAAATGACAAATTGTGGGCAAGATAAGGAGTAGAATCAACTAGCCTCGGGCCCTAATGGCAGGCCTACATCTTCACCAGGAATTTGGAGACAAGGTGATGATAGGACTGTTCGACCTTAGTCTTCGTAGAGGAAATGGGAGATGACCAATGGCTGGGTGGGGGGTTCCAAGGAGGGGGTGACTGATTGTGGAGAGCTTCAGGTTCCTTATAGGGTGATCTGTTGCACAACCTCATCCCTAATGGTGTCCTTTGAGGGGGATATTACTGATGAAGTGGTTGAAAATATAACTTATTTTGTAGGACAGGGGCTAGTTGGTAGATTCTGTGGGTTTTGGCCAAGCTCTTGGAGTTGCATAATTGGATTGCAAAAACCTAGAAACCTATTTTAGAGGGGGATGTAGAGATTTACCCCATCGCAAGGGGGTTTTTGGTGTTGGATTTTGATAATGTGAAGGATCAAAATATAGTTCTATGTGAATATTAATGGTGCTGGAAGGACCAACATTTATTAATGTTGAAACCATGGCATCCCTCATTCAACCCTCTTATAGAATCCTTTAACATGGTTCTAGTCTAGGTAAGGTTACTGAATCTCCCTCTTTAGTTTTGGTGTGAATCCTATTTTGAGGCCATTGGCAATTCGTTGGGGAAGTTTTTGGGGGTGGATGAGGGCTCCTTAATTTTTTTGCACACCACCTATGCTTGCATTTTAGTGGAGATAAACATCACCAAAGATCTCCCTGCGAATGTCCTAAAAATTGTGGGTATGGAATGGAGTCAATTGCTCGAAGGTTTACCGTTTCGTTGTCGCTGTTGTTTCAACACTGATCATATTTTTGCACATTTCTCAAAATGTTGGCATACAATCCATGCTACTTGGTGGAAAGAAGTTGCTTCCCATCATTACTCGGTGGAAAAGGATGGTCATAACGGTTAGGAACTAGATGTGCCACCAAAAGTTGATGATATTGTCATGGGCATGGCTCCACTAAGCGAATCATGTCATTCCAAAGGTATTGATTACATCCTCTGAAATGGTGAATATCACTAATATTGGTGATGCTCCTTCACCTAGTAAAACCCCCATTGCTGCCCCAAAGAAAATAAACTGGGCCCAAGAAGGAAATATTGTAGATCCTGTGGCCTCAATAGAATCTCCTCATGAAGATCGTGAGAATGGTAACTCATAAATAATGTCTTCAAGGGGAGGCCAAATAATCAAAGGCGAAGAAGAGGAAGTCGGTGGTGGCATGCCAGAGCAAAATTGGATGAAGGTGTAGAGGAAAAGGAAGAATAATGAGGTGAAATTTAACATGCACCTCTGTTCCCACTCTAAATGTGGTGAAAGGGTGTGAGATGTAATGTAAAATCTCCCAAAGAAAATAGGGGCTTGTAGCAAGTCTATAGTCAAGGGTAAACTAGTTTTTGGTGTGTGAGGGAAAACTTGTATCTTGATAATGTTCTTTTTTGATGATCAATAAACGAGTTGTTGCCCCTTAGCAAATATTTAACTATAAAAAATAAATAAAAAGAAAATAATTATTAAAAGTAATTGCCGATAAGGGCGTGGTTCGGTGGTCAAGTCAACCGCTTGGTTGTAGTGATGGCCACCAGGGTTCAAGCCCTCGCTGGGCTAATGTGCTCGCAGGCCTTGTGCCTTCGTTGGGCCATTGTGCTCATGAGTTTGATAGTTTCTTGTAGTTTCTTGTACTCGATTCATAGCTCCGGTTAAAAGCGTTTACCCCTAATAATATGGGTGCATTGTACCTTTTAAATATTTTTTATTAAAAGTAATTATTATCAAATTTAATATATAAATAATAAAAATGTATAATAATATAATAAATTGAATAATATATCTTAATATTACATGTATACATTAAATTTATTAACATATCACAAATATTTTTTTTGCTATGTAAGGATAGTAATTTATATTAACTGGAAGAAAATTTACACCCGTTTGCAATGTAGGAGAAATGGGAGCCATAAACAAAAACTGACCATCTTGGTCTCCCAACAAAAACCCCATAAACAAACCAAATTGACACTTAACTGCACCCAACCAACCATCCATCATCACCAAAAAGAGCATGAACCCGCAACCATACTGAACATTACAGAGCCAAAGAGGGGACCAACACCAACACCCAAACCCCAACACATATAACCCAAATTCACAAAAAACCATTTTCCTTCGCAAAGGCATCAAAATCCCTTACCCATTCCATGTCATTCACTTTGACCATACGAAAAACCTTTTTTAGGAAAGGAACGACCACATCCACAATTATCTTGTGGCAAACTAAACTCATTCCTTTCAAATCCAGAAGGAAAGGAAAATTTTGAATCACCTCACCGGACTTCTTTACCAGCTCCTAGTTGCTTGGTTGCGACACACCTTTACCCAAGATGACCATCTTCAACATTTCTTCCAGGTTTCCAAGCAACTCCTTCTTCAATAATTTTCCCAAAAGAATTTTAGCCTCCACCTTTGAAATCCCATTGTCCAGGATGGATGCCAAGAAGCGCGACACCACCTGCAAGTTGACCCGAAAATATTCCTTGTGCTCTAGGTGCTTTTTCCCGAGTACCATCTTCACAACAACCACCATTAATGGATCAATATTGAGAAGGATCCGCTTAAGACACTGGTTCGAGACTTCCTTGAAGGCGTTTCAACGATCCTTGCAGTTTAAAGCCAAGAGTGTATTAACCCCAAAGCAAACAATGGAATCCACCAAAATCTCTACTGTAAACTTCGTCTATTCCGCGAGCAAAGAGAAATGAATCTGCACCACACAACCAAAATGAAATAAGGTCGTATCGAACACCACCTTTATTATGCTAAACAATACCAATGTGCCCAACTATCCACCATGCACCATAATTAAAGTTGCCACCACTCAGATGAATTGGTACATGAGGAAATGAGGCGAGGGTCATTTCAACAATCTTGGGAAGCCAAGCCTGTCCTTCCCAAAGGTCTCCAATCGCTCTAATAATGATCGCCAAAAAATCCTCCCTTGGAATCTGCGAAAGCATCACCACCCTGCCACCTCAAACCACCTTGGACCACCTCTTCCAATCCTCGAACTTGCCACAGTGTATGTGGCAAGTCACCCACCCTTCCACCCACAACATATCACAAATATTATTTTAAATAATAAATATAAATTATAAAAAACAAATAATTATAATATAAATTATAAAAAACAAATAATTATAATATAAAATTTTAAAAATAAACTCAATTGATAAATTAGTTATTTTAAGGAGAAAATGCTTTTGAAAATCAATGAACCTCATCCCCAATTTAAACATTCAACAATTATACCCCAATGGGGTTTGAACCTTGACCACAAGAACAACACCACAACAATTTAACCATCATACCATGCCACTATTGGCAATTCAATTGATAAGTGTTGATATTATAAATATAAATATTAAGGGTGCATATCTTTTTCTATGGTATGTTTTTTTATAACTTTATTTTTTTGATGTAAAGATAAATATTTTATTTATAGAAAACCAATGTTAAAGATATTTTTGATTAAAACTAGTGCATAATCAAGACAAAGGTTAGAAGCGGAAAGTTCTTGAGAGAAAGTTTTAGAATAGTTTTGTTTGTATTTGTTGAGTTTGTTGTCTTTTATGAACAATTGGTCAAGATTGTCACCTAAATTTAGGAATTTGATCATTGATAGAGTCAACTTTGTCTTTCATTAGAAAATGACCCTTATAACAAAAGAATTTTGGTCACTTCAAAATTCTGAGATGCTCTGGTTGTGCTTTTAGGCCATGAAGAAAGCACAATTTACATGTTGTCAGCATTATTTAAATATTTATGAGTTCAAATATTTCCTTAACCATTCAACATATATGATAAAAAATCCTCTTTAAAAAAGCAACGATCTTTAGAACTTTCATTGTACATAGAGTCATGTATAACCACCCTGCTTAAATGTTACAATTTTCTACACAAATGAAAATGAAAGCATATAGTCCTAAGTCCTCTTATAGATGCCTAATGTCTGCAAAACTCAATAAGTTTAGAAACTGATGAGCAAAAATATGAATGGATTCCCTCTATCAATATT
Organism: Sequoia sempervirens; assembly: GCA_007258455.2. Classification (NCBI taxonomy): domain Eukaryota; kingdom Viridiplantae; phylum Streptophyta; class Pinopsida; order Cupressales; family Cupressaceae; genus Sequoia; species Sequoia sempervirens. The sequence goes on from VDFB02000017.1 coordinate 173,011,058, forward strand.
TATTGTTGCATCTTTCTAATTAATGTTGATCACTATTTTCTGTCAAGTATTAATCGAACCTCATTTAATATACCTGAATTACAAGCAAGAAACCACTAAAGGTTAGCATGGGAAACCAAGGCTTTCCAGCTGATCAATGGATTGTTGTTCAAGCTGGGGCCCAACTAGGTATTAAAGTGTGTGGTGCGGTAAGAGATTGGGAATGTACTTCAAGAGGCACATGAGAATCTTATTGGAGGTCATTGGAACTTCAAGTTCATGCCGGAACATGCAATGTACTCTTAGCAAGTCTATGGTGGCCTTGATGCCAAAGAATAGGTAATGAAATATTGAATTGGAAAACCATTAAAACAAGACTTTATGCCCCTTTGGTCATCCCAACCACAAGAAATATTTGAAATATTTGGCATATATTAGAGCCAAATCATGCAATGAGACTATAAATTAGTTTATCTAAGGGGTAGATGAATGAGGGTAGAATCAGGCTAGCTCAATATTTTTAGACTCTTATTATTTATTTTTCTTATATCAACAAAAACCAAACTTAATCAAATATAACTTGATTGGCTTTCTCCTGTCCTGAACTACCTTTCCCAACTCAAAAATCTTGATGATGCAAACCATGTCTTCAAGCTCCAACAAAATTCATGCAAATTGGATTGAAATTGATATATTCCTTGTCTCTAGTATCTAGAGATGTTAGTTTCTAGCATGCCAAAAGCAAAAACAAAGGAAAGAAGACACCCCACCCCCTTCTTGCCAATATTCATAAAGAAGACACCCCACCCTCTTCCCGCCAATATTCATGCATACTGAATTACACTACATCTCAGTTTGATAGAAAAATTTCCCCTGAATCCCTAATTATAGCAATCACTCCTCACTTCCCAAAAAGTATTCCCTTCATAAAAACATATCCATTTGTTTACCACACCATCTATAGTTAGATTCACAAAAGTATAGACATGCTGAATTGGGAGGAAGCAGACAATTTTCAAACCTACTTCTAATCTTCATTTATATTCATGCAAATTTTTGGGAGGAAGCAAACAATTTTCAAACCTACTTCTAATCTTCCTTTCTATTCATGCAAATTTATACTATGAAGTCAGAGAGCAAAAAAACCACCAATCCTAACTCATTGGGCCTAGCCAATGTATGAAGAAAAAAATTAAGATTTTTAAAAATTTATTTAAAAGAAACATAGATTTTTTTTTCCTACCATCTTTCTAATATCATACATGGGTGGAAAAGGATAAAAAGGAAAAAGGCATGATTCATCCATCCTACTAGTCAATTGATGATAAGCCACTATCTACTTTCAAGTGCAGTGAAATTAAAAAATTGATTTCTACTAGAAACTATCCATCTAAATGCTCCAACAAAAATAATGGGAAAACACAAAAAATGAAATGTAAAGAGAATTTAAGAAAAAAACTATTTTAATTATTAACCACCAAATTTAAACAATGAAAATAAAAGCCATGATTCTCATCCATTATTCCACCTTTGAAACAAAAAGAATGGAAATGACAACAAAAAATCAATTAAATTTTAAAGAACTCAACAGTAAAAAAAAACTTCTATGCAAAAAAAAAGGAATTGATGTCAAAATAAGTAAAAAGGTTACAATGAAGTAACAATAAATTTGAGAGAAAAATGTAGTTGACATAACCAAAACCATTAAAAATAAATAACTGCCAAACCGTTGAGAATTTAACTAAATGGTTTGAATTAACTGGCCACATTTTCCATGGAGCCCGAGATTTGTGCAGATAATTTTTTGTATTCATGTTATGAGAAAAATTATTTGAAAAGTAGAAATTTTTATTTAAAATGATTGAGAACCATATTTAATTTATAGATAAAACCAAATATTTATCATTTTGTATGTTAATTAAATTTCCCTTTAAAATAATAAATTAAGAATTTAGATAAAAGCCTTATCATGCTAAAAAAACCTTTTGAAAATCACAAATTAAGAATTTAAATAGAAGTTTATATTAAAATTTCAAAAAAGAAATTTAAAATAATAACTAGAAAAAATCATAAGTTTATAATTGTAATAGAAAATAAGGAAAAAAAATTGGTTGTTTTTTTAAGAAATATTTGATAATAGACCAATAAACTTTAGAATGATACTTAAATTAAATGGATAAGGAAAAAGATTTAGTTAATTTTTTCATTATTTAGACATAGATTTTATTTATCTAGATGCAAAAGTATATTAGTTAAAATTTTATTTTATAAAGGGATTTATTATTTATTGACAAAGTAAATAGATTTAGTAAATTTATTTTTTAAATAAAATAGATCAAACTAATTTAGCATTTAATTTAGTATTAGCAAAAATAATATAGTTTAATTATTAAAATAATCAAATTATTATAAAAGTAATTATATTAAAACTATCTAGAAATTAATTATTTTCATATTGTATTTTTTTAAAAGAAAATTAGTTTAGTTCAATTTATCAAATTTCAAAAGATATTAGTATTAATTGATTTTATATTATAAAAATAGATTTCAAGAAATATATTTTAATTTATCAAAGGCAAATGAAAATTAATATAACCAAAAATTAATCTTAAAAAATATAGTTTGAATGTATAGATAAATTTATTTAACAAAAAAATAATCTTCAAAAAATTAGCATACTTGAATTTATTAATATCAAGAATTAACAAGGTTTGTATTGCATAAACAAATTGAATAATTAACCTATATAATTTAAATTACATAGAATATTTAAGAAATTAGTATAGGGGAATTTATTAGCATTTAGACTTAGTTAAATTTAGATTACAAATGTTAATAGAATAGTTAAGTTAAAAGTAATTTTAATTTTCTCCTGTCCTTTCCATCTCCCACTATAATCGCAACTTTGATAATGGATCCGGGAAAATCGCCCTTATCGCTCAAAAGTTTTGAGCCAATAATATTCAAGAGAAATAATTTTGAAAATTAGAAAAGTTAAAAAAAATGCATTTAACTTTAGAAAAAAAATTAAATATAATGTATAAAGGAAAATAATCAATTTTGATTGGTTGAAGTTCAAAACATTAATAACTAGTTAAGGAAGAGGCGTGCCTATAGTTCCTTGGCAGGAACTAATAAATATAAATTCTAATCATAAAAAATATATTTCACTTATAAAAAATGATGCATAGGTATCTACACTGACTAAGACAAATATAAATATAAATTTTAATCATAAAAATAATAATAAACAATTCTCATTGATAATGGATGAAGTTTGATCTAAAACGTTGAGAAAGAAAAAAACTCAAGAATCCAATCTAAAAGTTTCTTGCGAGTGGTAAATCCTAATACTAATTACCTATTAAATCAATATTTCCAATACCTTCCCTTCCTTTTCCCATTAAAGCAATAAGAAGTGCTCTTTTAGAAAGCTTGGCGTAAGCATAATATCAAGGAAGTTCCCTCCGAGAGGCAATGTGATTCTAGTCTTGTTCATGGAGATTTTTGTCACTTCTCGCCGCCCCCGTGTGCACGACTTCAATTAAAAACGCGCAAATCACTATAACGCTGCCACGCAGACAATTAACCCGATATTATAGGCCAACTGTTTCCTTGGTGCGCCCGACGTCTAAAGTCGAATTGCAAGCAAAAGAACAAATTCGTGAGTACAAAGTATAAAAATACAAAGTCCGGGATATTCCACGTCATCGCAACATGCAAACCAGAAGAATACATGCAGCGGGAAAAAATATCCACAGGTCGTGCATTAGCAAATCTATTGGTGGATCGAGCTAAGGGTTGCAAACGAAGGAGCTGGAGTGACAGTGCCGTCGGATTTTATGGGTCTTGATCTTTTCCGACGAAAAACGGAGGATAATTTTACCAGGTACAGGACATTCGAAGGGTTTTGCATGAATTTTCTGTATTAATTGGAAACTGCGTTGAATGTATGGTTTTTGCTACAATTTTGCATGTTTTTAATTTATTTGCTAGTGAAAATTGTTTTGGAGTGGCTGTGTATGGAGACTTAGGGGTTTGGGGTCTTTTTTAGCGATGGGCGCAGATGGGTTTTGAGGGTATTGCGATAGAAGACGTTTTCTTATCAGGTATTTAGGTAAATTTAATGGAACTGGGAAAAATTGAAGAGGATTTTGGTACACTGACGGAATAGGAAGTCTTTCGAGTTGTAATTGGGTTTTTTAACGTGTGATTCGTGGCGGTAGATTGTTTACTGTACTGTGGTAGATGTCAAGAGGGGAAGCATTTAAAGGTCTGTAGGGTACAATTAGTTTTCCTGTTACTTTTGTAAAAATAGGAAGAATTTATAGTTTTCTATGTTTCTTGTAGGTGGAATTTTTCTTCCTATTATTCATATTAAAATTGGAGGAATTTTTCAAGGTTTGTAGGTTTCTGTGGGAGAATTTGTTTTCCTGGTATTTATTTTGATAATTGGAAGAATTTGAAGGTTTTCATGGAAAAATTGTTTTTCTGTTTTTTATCTAAAAATTTGGAAGAATTCAAAGGTTTCTTGGGAAAAATTCGTTTAGCATTTCTTTAATTAAAAATTGGAAGTAATTCGAAGGTTTTAAAGAAAAGAGTTTCTAATTTTAGATTTAAGCGAAAGTTTGTTCATAACTTTATAGTGTAATTTACAAATAACATTCTGGGTTCAACTAGAGAGTTTGTTCAGGTTCCGATTTTTGGGGTCTTTCTACTGGCTCCATCGTCAGGGAAGAGATTAAAAATAAAAACCATTGCAAATTTAATTTCATTTTACGGATGAGAGACTTCGATAGTTTGTGTTTAGTGTAAACACTGAAATTGAATGTCTGTGGATTTCTTGCAGATCTGTTGATTTTGTGAGGTCATCATTAGTTTTTTTTTTAAATATCAGGAGAATTTTGGAAGTTCATAGGTCTTGAAGTCATTGGTGATTTAAATTGCAGGGATTTTGGGGTATTGGGTTGAATTTTTTTGTTTGAATAGGCATTAGGGTAAATTGTTGGAAATTGAGAGGAACATTCTAAGCCGGTTTCTGCAAACTGGCAGAATACAAAGTTTTTCCTGTTCGTATATGTGGTTCAGGTTGGAAAAATGGACACTCTAGTGAGTGAGCAGTCAAAAGTGGAAGAAACTTTTCTAGGGTAGAAACTGTTTTACACTTTTTATGTTCTGTTTCAACTTTCAAGTCTTCAGATAAACTCTTCGGCATTTTTTATTGTGAACAGTGAATTTGTGGGCCATCTTTTTGGTTATCTTCATTGGATTTGTTAGAGATTTATTAATTTTATTTGTAATTTGTTAGGTCAGCTTTATTTCAGGTTTATCATTTATGCATATTTTGTGGCAGAAATTATTAATGCGGAGGTTTTGAGTTGAATTGTTCAGGGATTAATTAGGTCAGCTTTTTTTCAGGTTTCTGCATATTTTGTGTTAGAAATTATTAATTCGGAAGTTTTGAGTTGAATTGTTTAGGGATTAATTAGGTCAGCTTTTTTTCAGGTTTCTGCATATTTTGTGGCAGAAATCATTAATTCGGAGGTTTTGAGTTGAATTGTTCAGGGATTAATTGAAATCAAGCTGGTAACCTTTGCCTCTTGTTATTATCTCATGGTCATATTAGATAGCTTGAAATTGTTCTCATTCTATCTGCATGTTTTCCCTGGAAGCCATCAAGATTTTCTTGTTTCTGTTGGAAACCATCAAGATTTGCTTATTTTCTTTGCCAACTATCAATAAAAATGTCAATGATCCAATCTATTGTATCTGAATTGAGATTTTTATAGCTAATTTTTCTTTCCTTCTGTGAACAGGCCGCTGATGTCACAGGTTTGCTACATTTCTGGTATTTAACAACACAACGCACAGTAAAAATTGTTTCTCCTTCCTAAGCTTTGGTCGATTCTTGATATCCACCTCATTCGGTGGATAATTATTTTGGCAGTCGATATACTGATAAACAGGATTGTTGTTTCTTATCTTGCATCTGGGCAATTCCCCTAAGCAAGGAATATTTGTTCTTAACAATTGAGGAAGCTTTTCTATTGAGATCTCGCGTAGCATGCATTTCATTAATCTCTGTTCTCAAACTTCTCTAAATGTGGTGAAATGATCAAGAAGAGCCAGAAAATATGTGAATAATAGCATGTGGAATTCTCATTCTGATGTAGTCAGATTGTTTAGCTGTATTCTTGGAGAGTATCATTGAAATTTCTTTCAATCAATCCAGTTGGTCGAGTTCAGGCTGCAGTGTTTTCTATTCCACACTTGAAGGCAAGGACAACTGCATTTTAGAGAGTGGTTTGAGTAGGTATAATAATGCAATTTAGCCTAGGTATTAATTAATCTGTTGAGGGCATTCTCTGTTTCAGAGTGAAGGTTGTTAAGTTGCTATGGGTGCCATTTGGAGTTCAGCTAGAAATCAGAGCTTGGAGTACCAAACAACACCCCAAGTTGATTGCCATAAAAGACAAAGGCTATCAACTTTTGATGTGGATGGGAGACCAAGGATAATTTCTGGCCTTCCTGATGAGCTATCTATTCAAATTCTGGCCAGGGTGCCCCGTGGATGCTATTCCCGTTTGAAAATAGTGTGCAAAACATGGAATTATGTGCTAAGGGACTCGGAAATTTTCAAATTAAGAAAAGAAATGGGTTTGGCAGAGGAATGGTTATACATTTTGTTGAAAGACGAAGAAGAAAAGCTTTTATGGCATACGTTGGATCCCTCATCAGGCAAATGGCAGGGCTTGCCTCCAATGCCAGATATTGTGCATGAGGTAGAATCTAATCAAACAGGTCTGGGATGGACTTTGTGGAATGCACTAGGAAATTCAAGTAGCAGACTAACGGGCCTTGTGAAGAATTGGCTTGGACGAAAGGATTCTTTGGATAGAACACCTTTTTGTGGCTGTGCTGTAGGATCACTTGATGGATGCCTTTACGTTTTGGGAGGATTCTCAAGAGCTTGTGCTTTGAGGTGTGTATGGCGATTTGATCCTCGAATAAATGCATGGACAGAAATTGCATCAATGACCACCGCAAGGGCTTACTGCAAAACAGCCAGTTTGAACAACAAGCTTTATGCAGTTGGTGGAGTGAATAGGGGCAGAGGTGGTTTGACTCCACTTCAATCAGCAGAAGTTTATGATCCAGTGACAAACACTTGGAGGCAAATTTCTGGCATGCCATTTGCACGAGCTCAAGTTCTACCGACAGCCTTTTTGGCAGATATGCTCAAGCCAATTGCAACTGGGATGACAACTTTCAGAGGGAAACTGTGTGTGCCGCAGAGCTTGTATTCTTGGCCTTTCTTTGTAGATGTTGGTGGTGAAATGTATGATCCTGCTTCCGATTCTTGGGTGGAGATGCCAAACGGTATGGGAGAGGGCTGGCCAGCTAGGCAGGCAGGCACCAAATTAAGTGTTGTAGTGAATGGTGATCTGTATGCATTGGATCCTTCTAGTTCGTTAGACAGTGGTAAGATAAAGATGTACGATCCTCAGGGAGATACCTGGAAAGTTGTTCTGAGAAAAGTACCTATACAAGATTTCACAGATTCAGAGTCTCCTTATCTACTCGCTGGCTTTATGGGAAAGCTTCATGTCATCACTAAAAATTCCCAGGATGACATTGCTGTTTTGCAGGCTGACACAAGTGATCCCACACATATATCTTCTTCATCATCACCCTCATGTAGCTCATTGGTTGCCTCTGATTCTGAGGGTGACGGATGGAAGACCATTGCGAATAAGAGTTTTGGCTTTGTTGAGCTAGTTAACTGTCAGGTCCTGGATATCTAAGGTTATACGCTGCTGATCCCTTTCTTTCACGATGGTGGTTAACATGGCCGTTGTTACTGTGCAAGATGATTTGCATCATTTAGGAGTTCACTTTGAGACATACTCATTTCTTCGGTTCCACTAAGGTCTTGGAACTCATATTCTGAAACAATCACTATTGGGTAATTCTTGCTGCCACCTTATATCGGTAGCTTAATGTATTAATAGGCATTTGCTTTTGTTGCAGACAAGGTTATTGAATGCCATCCATTATTTGTAAGCACATGCCAGTATTTCATGGTTAGGAATACATTTCTCCGTTAGATTAGGACACAATACTAAATAGTGAATACCTGTAAAGCTTTCATCTGGGTACAATCTTCAATACCTCAAAAACCCAAGTCTCACGTGACTTCAATCGAAAAAAATCACATTTTAAAATTAAACACTTCTGCTATAAAGTAAAACCAAAAGTCAGTCATATCTATAGTATGAACTCATTCATGCAATAGTGTCAGCAAATATTTCATGTCCTTTTTCTGTGTTACTAAATATTTTGGCTCTTAATTGATGGTATATAAAAGTGTATACACAAATACATTGCAATGTTCCATGGGGACGCATCCCCCCCCCCAAAAACCCTGCATTTCCTAGATGGGGACGTCTCAGAGACTTGGGGACTTGGAGGGGACGTCTCCCCACTAGCCCACCACCAGCGCTACCATCCCACCACCAGTGTGTCGCTGTCTCCAAGATGCTACTAGGACTTCAAGGATGCTGGGGTGTCCTCAAGATGTCTAGGGAACTCCTAGTTGTCTCCAAGATGTATAATTCTTATACGTCTTTTTTATAACTATTTTTTCAAGTACTAAATATATTTCAGCACCTTGCCGTTCCCCTGCCGCTGTCCTCCCGCCGTCCCCTCGCCACCTCCAAACCTAGACCCCCCATCCCCGCATCCCTTGCCGTCCCCCGTCACCATCCCCGAAACCTCGTGGAACATTGCATTGAACAGGAGAGTAGAGTTGGCTCATTTCTATCATTTTGCATTTCATAAAATGTCAGCCTCGGAATGGATGTCCATTGAGTTACAGGTTTTCGAAGAGCAGGAAATTTGGGCCAGATGTAATTAAGAACAATATGGCCCTTGCAGAACATAGATGCAAAAGATGGCTACTGGTAAAAGAAATTTAAGTTTTTTCTATTATCGTGGTCAATACCATTTGAATTTGATCTTAATCTCAGTATTTCTGTTTTGCTCTGTTTCCTTGTGAGTTGTGGGGTTTCATTGTTGCCCCTCCATTCCATTTGTTTTGGCCAACATGTTTTCTACTGTTGCAGTTATGTTCCACGATGGGTGTAAGGCATCAGCATTGTTTTATCTAGGTCAGCAAGAAAGTCAGAAATAATTCCCCTAATTTTCGGCTAGGTTCCTAATCCTCATTATACTAAAAATGCACGGGAAAACTTCAAGAGGCTCTATCACGCACGCTTTGTATTTTCATGTAGGGCTGCGAGAAAGAAAGAATTCCTTTAAGGTGAACTTTGCAGTTAAGTTCTTCGGTTGCACAAACTTTTTGTAAGCTAAATGAGGTAGTCCCAAGTAGAGAAGGCTTCTCCATCCTCATCTCTTATCTATAGGAAAATAATTGAAGATTTCGGAATTTCATATATTATAAAATTGAAAATCAAAATAAGACTAGTAAAAATTAGAAGTGCCAAAATTTGCTTTATCCTTTTGGTTTCTTGTATCAAAATGCTTCAGAAATTTCATGTTTGTCTTTATAAACAATTAAGTTGAAAGGTTTAAGATGGTGCGTGTTCTTATATCCTTCCCAAAGCAAAAGGACTAGAAAATTAAAAGCAACTATGGCTGTTGGAATATTTTCCAACTTACAAAATATTGAGAACAAGTGTCTGAGAAAGGAGATTTGATCTGTAATCTCCTCTAATTTCAAGTAGAAGTCATGAAAACAATTAAAACTATTGTACTACTAATTGTTAGCAAATGACACTGAGAATGGAGGAATTAAAAGTGCATGTTGTAAACAGAAATGGAGGGCTGAAATGAATAAAAATGCAACATAATAACATTTATTTTTGGAAACCCCGAGGAAGGAGCTAAGCCCAAATGGTAGTGGCAAATTCTCTTGTGTCATGGTGCATTTCTCAAATAAACAGTACAGCTACAACGTATTAGTTCTGTCGAGTCTATATCTCAACTTTCAGTTTTTCTTAACCTCCTCGTTACAACTTCAATTCTCCTCCTCGTTTGTCTTGGGCTGCCAAAGTCTTTTTATGGAGTACTATAAGACTTTAGACGTGTGTTAGAGAGATCTCTTGCATTTACTTTGGAGAGATAGGGTCAATTGGAGCATTTCACATTTCTTGTTACGTATGTTGGGACAAAATTCCCCGTTTCTAAATATTGGCGGTTTCATTTTCATTGCATCGTCTACGAAATTGACAAGGTGGTTATAACATTGCCCCCTAACGGTTTTAAAATTGCCATTTGAAAAGTTGGTGCTTTTGCATTGTTGAGTTTTGGGTTGATTTTAGAGCTTGAAACTTGTTGAAGGGACTTCAGCTAATGATTATCTTTCCTCCTAGATCCTATATGGATCACACCACCCTTCTTAGAGGGCTTTTTTGGTCCTAGAAGCTTATTTTCAAAATATAGAACTTATCCCTCCATTTCTAAAACTTCTATGCCCAAATTATTCGAACAAAACATCATTTATATCCCCTTTGGGTGATTCTTTGCATTCTGAGTCCCTTGAGATAGAAGATAGAAGGTAGTAGTTCTTTGTGTATAGGTCTCTTGTGTTTAATTGGTACAAGATCCCTCTACATCTCCGAAGTGATGCTTGACACCAATAATGCTATAGGGAAAAATGTAGTGATGTTCTTATTATGCTTCAAACCTAGAAATGTGAAAAAAACCCAACATGTGTCCTTCCTATGATGAAAATCTATGGTAGCCATTGATTTCACAAAAAAGTCACTTTTTGATGACTCTTTAACCCTTTAACATGTATGTAACATGTTATAGTGATTTCCATGGACTAGAAATCATGTGACAACATTGGTCTCTTAATGCTGCAATGTTTAACCTTGCTGCTAGGAATGACTATCCTTGCTATTGTAACCCATATGACAATAAAGGTTATATTGTAATGCCATAAAAGATATTACTACTTGTAATAGAACATGCTATCAATGGTTCTTCCTAGGGTGTAATTGTACAATAAAGGTCATACATCATCACAATGTTTAAAATTGACTTGAAAAATGAGTTCTTATCTTACAACTATGCACATGCTACAATATGACATTTCTATAAGCTACAATTATAATACCATTTGCTTGATGCTTGTAGTTGTCCCTATGCTCATATATGATAAGTGAAATGCCCCCCTTGTCCATATGATTAGTAATAGTTCCCTTATTATATCATATAAATGAAACAAGTTGTAGGAGTTAATGGTGAACTCCCAACACCCCAAGATCACCTGCAAAAGACAAAAATAACTTATACAAGAGAGATATGGCAAAAATACCATGTTATGATTATGGATGCAATATTGTCAGATTGAATATATGATGTACATATGATGTCTTGCTTATAAAGACAAGTTGTGAGATAGAATTAGATAAGACCATGACATGTGTCTTAATCATGTACAATGAGACAATTATCTCAACAATACTAAATGATTTAGGACACAAACATTAAATAAAAAACTAGATAAAATATGATCAAATCTTATCTAGACAATTAAGACTTATAGAAAAAATCACCTAGGACCTAAGTAAACTTAACATGTAAATATGACCTATTAATGATTAGATAGGTGAAACTTATTTACACCAACACCCCCCTTAAGTGCAACTTGGGGAGTAAATTATTATGCAAATGATGCAAATATGGGTTCTGACTGCGAGGCCATGTTAGGTACTCATGTATAAATGCAAATGCAATCTTTCACAAATAGAGAAAAGGAAAAAATCTAGTGGGACAAAACTCCTCTAAAAGAGAGATGAAAACAAAATGTTCTCAATGATGAATGCGAATGACAAAATCCCATGTGAGGAAAAATACAATCCGTCCTCTCCTTGTCCCTTCGCCTCTCACCACCTACCCCACCCATAAGAGAGAAGAAAAGAGACCATGTAATCCACCCTCAATGTTGAGTCTCTTACAATGATGACAAATGTTTGACATTGAATGCTAAAGATGATCCAATACTATCGAAAAATGTTCCTTCCCTTAGGAAGAAACAAGACCAACATGGTATGCAAGATGTCTTTCCATTCTTGAAAGGAAGATGCAGGAAGAAGGGTGATATGTGATATCTTCAAAGAATGCTCAAGTGTATCTATGTCGATGCTGAAAGCCGTCATGCTTCAAACAAACATTCTAGGCCACACTATAGAAGATGACAATCCAAAATCTCCTAGAAATGATTATGGAACATAATTTGAAGACAAAGTTACCTCTTTTGGAGACAAAGAAGCCTCCAAATGTTGTCCAAAAGAATCCACAATTATGTCAAATTGCGAAGGATGATCATGTACAAAATGAACAAGAGGGTCAGAGTGTTCACTCACGACAACCGAAGAAGGATCATCTCCATCAAAGATAAGATGAATGAAATCAATGATGTCTCCCAAATTTGAAATATGGAACTCACAAAACAAACCAATAGTGTCTGTCAAGTACTCATCTTAGGTAGCTATCTCTAGAAGACGATGTATTTCCTACTCTACAATGCCATAAGGAGCCAAAACTATGGAATCACAAGCATCCTCAAGTACAACAATAGATGAAGGAGATGGAGCATCAATACATGCTACTCGATCCTCAAAAAGAATACCAAGATTCAAATGACCATATTGAATTTCCTCAAAAGTGTCCACACTAGATGCCTCAATGTGAACATCTATTGAATTATTAGGAGTAAAATGTGAGAAGGTGTAGACACAAGATTGGTGATCAACCTCTTTATACAAATCTCAAATTATGGTAGAATCTGGTGTGAACTCAGCACTTGTACCTACTCCACCATGTGTGATCTGATAGATAGAAAGGATAGTGGTTGACAGTGAAGGCACACAAAGAACATCATTAAATACTCTGTCATCCATGTTAATGGATCCCTTCCCATAAACACACATATATGTGTTGTTAGCCATCAAGATGTGTGGTGATGAACAAGACTCAAATGAAGAGAAAATACTCTCGAACTCAAAATCTGCAACTACGAGTGATTGCCCTTTATGCCAATCAAACTTTTATGTAGAAGAAGAAGATGAACCCTTTGATGATGAAGGAAAATTGATTTGATTCTTCTTAAGAAGATTCTTCCACTCATTAATCTGTTTTGAGTGGCATTGATGTTCATCATGTCAACTTTTCTTGCAATATGCACATGTAGACTTCTCCTCCTGAGATGATTCCCCTTTAGAGGGAGGATTCCAATTTTTTATGTGGCTTGTTCTTTTTATTCTTTTGCTTCTTATCAAGATTGCCTGATTCTTTCTCTACCTTAGACTCACTAGCCAACAATGCTTGGGACTTAGAAGAATTGATTAGACCCATATGCATTAACTTTGCTTCCTCTTGGATTAGGAGATTTGTAAAGTCATCAAACTTAGGATCAACATATGATGCTCCCATAGAAAGCCGATGGGCATGAAAGCTAGAAACAAACATTGAATACTTAGGACCAAGCTTGGATAACACATAGAATCAATATTTATCAATATTGTAATCTTTTAGTTGTGTTCTTGGTTTGATTTTGGAGATGTAGTCTTGAATGTGGTCAAAACATTTAGGATCAAGGGTCTGTGTAGGATCATGGGGGGCCAAGTAGTGGCAATGTTACAAAAAAAATGCTACACGAGGAAGGAAAAATTGTGGAATTCATGTTTGACTTTTTACTTAGGTTGGTAAAAAGTACATTTGCTATGGTAAACACCAAAGCAAAATGGATATTTGTTATTAATGGATATCCACTTTAAAAAAAAAGGATATCCAATTTATAAAAAAAATATATCCATTACTTAGCCTAATATACAGATATTTGTTATTGAGACAATTTTCTAGAGATCGAGCCATGTATATTAATTATAATAATATATTTATAATTGTATATTCTATAATAATAATATATTGGTAAGACATTAGACAATCGAATCCAGGGAATTTTAAGGGCTCTGCAACTCTGGGATTGCTTTGCAACTTGGTCGCCATGCTAATTTGTGGGCTTCGTTTGCATCGTGGTGGGGGAGGTGTGGCCCTCCCCCACGAAGGTACTATCCCTCTATTCCCCACGGTAGTTGCCCTCATTTGTTGCCTTTTGTTTGTTCTTGCATTTGGTTCTTTTTCTGGTTTCATGTTGGCTTTCCATGGCTTGGTCTTTCTAGCTTCCGCTGGCCTGAAGGGCTTTTCGCCTGTGTAAACTACCATGGTGGGGGGTACACTCCCCCTCCCCCCCAATCCCTCTGGGTGTAGGCTGTTTGAGGTGGGGGAAGTCAATGGCAATAACAACCCTAAATCCTTTTGGGATGCCCTTGTTGTTGACGCTTCTATATGTTAAAGGATGCAAGACAATTGAGAGGGGGGGTGAATCAGTTGTCTTAGAAATTCAAGTTTAAAACTTCAACACATATCCATTTCACAAACATACTATTTTGTAATTAAGCATAAACAAGAGATACAAAACATAAAGCAAGATAACACACTGAACACTAGATTTTATGTGGAAAACTCAATGAGGGAAAAACCATGGTGAGGATTAATTCACATTATAAAGTTCTAGAATAGAAAATTGTAAGGCTCATTGCCAAGGGCTCACTGCTTACAGGGAGGCTCACTAACTACAAAAGATTTATAGAACAAAAGAAGGCTTTACAACCAAAATGAACTGAGAATAGTGCACCCAACAAGTGTTGATACAGTTCTGGTGATGCTCAATATACTGACTTGACACACTTCATTATATTGGCTCACTTTCGCACTTTCTACTGCTCCATCAATCACACTTCTTACTCACTCCCACTTCTTCATTGTTGTCTCAAAACTTGTTCAACATTCGCATATATATACTCGATCTATCCACAAGCATCAATTAGGTCGGCCTAATTAGATGCATTTCATATTTACTATAAATACCAACTGTCGGCACCAATCATCCACAAAATATTTTCAAGAAGTAATTCAATCTTCCAGCATGCTATATCAAGTTGGCCTAGACCTAGGATAGGTCACACAAATATCTGCATAGCAAAATTAATTCACCATTTTATAATTACTCCAAGAAGTCGGCTAGGAATAGACTTCAAGCAAAAAGCAATAAACATTCTTTTGGTTGCCACAATGCTGTACAAGCACCATAACATGTAGTATTTTGAACATGTATGCTTTCAACAATCATAAGCAATTTTCCAAAACCGTGAGCAATAACTGTTGACTGTGGAGGAGTGTGGACAAGAATACCAGAGGGAGTAGCATGAATACCGGTTCAAATACCAGACCAAAATACCGGATTAGCTACAACCTTAAACTTGTAACCACAACATGGTGACATCAATGAAAACACAAAAACTGTAGAGATAATCTTCTTCATTTTTCCAACAATCTCCCCCTTTGTCATTGATGTCAACATGGAACAAAAAAATCTTCAAACTTTTAGCACAATCTCTCCCCACTACAAAAACTCTCCAACTCCAATCTCTCCTCCTAACTTCAATCTCTCCCCCTTTGACATCAATGGCAAAGGGTGGCCAAAAAGGGTGTACAAAAAATTGAACATGGTGACATCAAAAGTCATAAAGATTCCAATTTTTTTTTCTAGATGACCAAAAATTTCTTCTCCCCTTTTTCTCTTTTCAGTAGAAACAATAGAAATAGAACATTCAGGATTCAAGTAAAGATAACACTTTTCACCTAAAAAAATCTCTTATATCTCTCCTCAAGAACTAGACATAGCTTCTTCCAGTTAAATGTAGCAGACTCCATCCAAGTGCAAATGCTTTCCAATACGCCCAACAGAGTAAAAGACAGCGAACAATATGAACTCTTTCCTTCAACATCTTCTGCATTAGTAAGAATTCCGAATAGATGGTCTAACCGAGCCTCAACAATTTCCTTAAGGAGCCAAAAAGTCTTAACTAGATCATCTCTTTGCCTTTGCACAACAATCAGTTCAGCTTGAAGTTCACCAACTCTCAATCTTTGCTTTCCTTCTTTATCTTCAAAGATGTCAAAACTATTTCCAATACTGTTTATTTTTGAGTCAATTGCATCAATTTTACTTATAAAATTTTCTACTATAGTAGGCCATCAGAGACAATATTTGTAAATGTCAGATATTTCTTTAATGCACTTCTTTGTTTCCACAATTAGTTCAGATAATCTCCCTTTAGCTTTATTACACCTCTTTTCAACCAAACCTTCAAATTTACGTCCTTCTGGACCTTCAAGTAACATTCTTTCTTCAATAATCTCAACAAGATTTTGCGACAAGAAACTAGAAACAACTGATACATCAATACCTTTCCGAAGTAGGTATTCTACCAAAGCATCATAAATTTTTAGTTTGTCAATAGGAGATGCTGCACTCCATACTTCACCAAGCTTCTTCATCTTTCCCTTAACTAACATAGACTGGATGTCATTAGAGAATACATTCTCCTTTTCTTTTGAAATGCCAATGATATCTCTAGTTATAGCTTTCTTCTTCTTCGATTTTGGAGGGAATTCACAAATGACAATCTCCAATTTCCTTTCACCGGAGGAAGAGCCCTCCTCAAACTGACTCAAAGTAGATATACCGAAGCAAATATTTTATTTCAAATATGTGAAATAAGACTTACACATATTTCCATTGTCTGACAATGCCTCAAGATATTTGTAAACCTGTTTTCCAATAGGAATTCTAGATTCCCATACCACATTATCTTTTCCTGACAGGGAACACAAAAAGTAAAACACCAAGCATACCAACAAAGATCCGAAACAAAAGGGATAAACCCTCAATTATTGACATTCAAACATTTTTAGAGAGATTCTCAAGCAACAAGCTACACAAGTCAAATTTCCTATTCTCCTTAACCATCATGTGCGCAATATGAACAACAATGTATGTTGTGGAACCTTCACGATTTCCAAAATAGACCTTGTAAGAAATGTCGTACGCCACATACCTCATAGCCAAATCTTCAAAAGTATTTATCAATAAGTATCGTGGGTCTTTGCTAATCCCAGTCAATTCCTCCACATCTTTATACTTTATAGTTTTCTTTCCAAGAAGGTCACCGATACTGCATAAGCTAGTGATAGCCTTGATCGCTTCCTTCGTAACCAAGTAGGGTTTTTCCAATACAATGCTTTCATTTTTGAAATGATTCAATAAGAACAAGATAAACTCCTTATTGACAACCCACAAAAATTGGCTCCACAAATCCATACCTAGGGTTTTGATGTTTTATAATTCATCTTTATTTAGCCCTAGTTCCATTTCTTTCATTTTTCTGTGGTCAAATTCCTCTAGCTCAACTCCTTTCTATTTCAGAGGGAGGACATCACTCGATTCTTTGTCCATTTCTACGCTTTCTTTAATTCATTATTCGAGACTTCTTCGTTTTTCTTTTTCTATCCTCTTTACAAATAGAGAAACAAATTCTATGATTACTTGAGTTAATTACTTTGAATTCCTTTCAGAATTGCTTCAGCTTGCTTCAAGATCGCTCAAATTCTTCAAATGCTCAATTAACCAAGAAGACTCTCAAAATTTCAACCTATACATCATTGAATTTATCCTAACCACACATTAAATGCAACAAGCATCAAAAAGCTGCTAAAAACATCCTTTCCAACACATAAAACCCTAATTCAGTCCACAAATTTCCATACCGACATGATTTCTTCCCGTTCCTTTTCCAGGACTTCTAAATATTCATTTTTCACATTTCATCTTCGTGCCAGCCTTTGACACACCATACAATAGGGGGTTTTATAATTTTTCTGATAATACTTCCCCTAAGGCCATGCTAGGCCTAATTGCTGAATAAGTTGTCTGTACCAAAAGAGAGCACAAACACATCAGTAGATTCAGGCTTTTCTTCTTCATTCTTTTTCTTTTTCCATATCTTATTCATCCCTTGTTTCACCTCTTCCTTGATAATATTATTTACTAGATCATTCTTTTCTACCAGAGCAAACGACTTTCCATTCTTCTACAAACCTTTGAGTATGTCCAAGTTTATTATAGTTATAACAGACAACACTTTTTTGATTAGTATTATAACCTCCATTACCTCTCGACCTACACTGATTTGCTCTGTGTCCAAATTTATTGCATGTATAGTAGTAGCCATTAAAGGATTCATTCATTCTATCTCTAGGAAATTTGTTCATCATCATCCCACTGAATTGATATCTGCACTTAGTAGCCTTATGTCCAAAATTCTTGCATGAAAAACATTGTCCAGAGAAAGAGCCAGAAAATTGATTCTGATTGATTCTGCTTCTGCACTTTGTTGCTTTATGACCATATCTAAATTACAAGAAAAACAAGTACCATTAAAAGAGGGATACCTTTATGCATTAGGCTGTCTCATAGGATGTCTTCTTGCAAGCTTCCTTTTCTACTTACCCTTGTCTCGAGTCATTTTATTTCACTTAGAACTTTCACCTGCATCATTTCCCAAACCAGTTTTGTCTTTACTTGATTTTTGTCTAGTAATCAATTCTTCAAGCTTATCAGAGCTAGATTTGAACTTGTTTTCACAGAGCTTTGCCTTCTTCAGTTCAATCCTCAGATTCACCATCTCCTGTTCAAGTTTAGTGCATTCATCAACTTTGTTATGTACCATTGTATTCAGACATTCTTCAATTCTTTTCTTTTCTTCTACCGACATCTTCAATCCAATTATCTCTTGTTTCAACTGCTCACTTACTTCTTTGTGTCTTTCCTTGAATTTCTTCAGTTGTTCTTTCAACTTTTGGACACATTCATTTGCATCATCAAGATTTTCTTTCAGATCTCTATTTTCTCTTTATTGTTTGTCAAGATCCTCAAGAGTAGTCTTGAGCTCTCCTTTATCATCCATCTGATCAATCTTTAGGATCCACCTCAAGTGGCTAAGCTTTTCACCACAGAACCAAAGCTTTGATACCAATTGTTAAAGGATGCAAGACAACTGAGAGGGGGGGTGAATCAGTTGTCTCATAAATTCAAGTTTAAAACTTCAACACATATCCATTTCACAAACATACTATTTTGTAATTAAGCATAAGCAAGAGATACAAAATAGAAAGCAAGATAACACATTGAACACCAGATTTTACGTGGAAAACCCAATGAGGGAAAAACCATGGTGAGGATTAACTCATAGTATAAAGTTGTTCTAGAACAAAAAATTGTAAGGTTCACTGCCCAGAAAGGATTCACTTTCCAAATACAAAAGCTCACTGCTTACAAGGAGGATCATTGCCTACAAAAGATTTACAGAACAAAAGAAGGCTTTACAACCAAAATGAATTGAGAATAGTACCCAACAAATGCTGATATAGTTCTGGTGATGCTCAATATACTAGCTTAACAAACTTCATTATATTCGCTCACTTTTGCACTTTCTACTGCTCCATCAATCACACTTCTTACTCACTTGCACTTCCTCATCGTCATCTCAAAACCTGTTCAACATTCGCATATATATACTCGGTCTATTTGCAAGAATCAATTAGGTCAGCCTAATTAGATGCATTTCATATTTACCATAAATACCAACTGTCGGCCCCAATCATCCGCAAAATATTTCCAAGAAGTAATTCAATCTTCCAACATGCTATATCAAGTTGGCCTAGACCTAGGATAGGTTGCACAAATATCCGCATAGAAAAATTAATTCACCATTTTATAATTACTCCAAGAAGTTGGCTAGGAATAGACTTCAAGCAAAAAGCAATAAACATTTTGTTGGTTGCCACAACGCTGTACGAGCACCAGAGCACGTAGTATTTTGAACATGTATGCTTTCAACAATCATAAGCAATTTCTCAAAATTGTGGGCAATAACTGTTGGCTGCGAAGGAGTGCAGACAAGAATACTAGAGGGAGTAGCATGAATATCGGTTCAAATACCAAACCAAAATACCGGATTAGCTACAACCTTAAACTTGTAACCACAACATGGTGACATCAATGACAACACAAAAACTATAGAGATAGTCAATCTTCTTCATTTTTCCAACATTATATGCTTGGAAAATGCCAAGTTTGTTTTTGAAATGACAAAGTCGAGAAGTATGTTCCCTCCCGACACCACTGTTGTTGCTCCCAATGAGAATATGTTAGATGTAATCCACTGTGAAATGGGTAGGATGTCGAAGGTTGTGGTGTTCTTTGCTGCAGTTGACCCTAATAATCTCACTGCCATGAAATACTTGGATAACTGGTTCAAAACTGTTTGGAATCAAAAATTAAATGTTCAAATTCCTCTCTATAGGAGTATACAAAAAGGAATGTTCTTAATTTTTTTTAAAATTCATGAAATGCAATTGAAGGTGTTAAGGAAACCCTACTGGAGCATAGGGAAATCCGTGTTCAAGGTGTTTTCGTGGTTGCATGGGGAAAACTGTGAAGACATTCTTGCCCTGTCAAGCCCTAGATGGCTACTTCTAAAAGGGGTCCCCCCAGGACCTCTGGTCCTTCATTCCCCAAGTGTTGGTGCCATTCGAAAATGTGATTTGGGTCAATAGTCCTCAAGTCATGCTTCCTGACATGAGTGCACGTATCTTCATTTCCCTTAACCCCGAAGTTGAGCTTCCTGTAAACATTGGTCCGAGGATTGAAGGAACCCTCCATGTCTATTTGGTGGAGATTCTTGGTGGTTTGGGGGCATGTTACCTTTGTAGAAGGGAGGGGAACATTTGAAAGAATTTCCTACTTATTCATAAGCCCGTTGGTGGTTCTTAGTCCAAGCATGTTGATGTGTCCCCAAGTGTGGAGCCCCCCTTCAGTGGTGTGTCTAGCCCCAACGATGCTGGCTCATCCCCTCTCGCATCGGTTGGGATCTGTCCTGGTTCTCCTTCAAATTCTATTGGTGTGTCCCCCCCACTGAGCCTTCCTTGTCCATTCCCCCTGACCAGTTGTCCCCCTCTTTTCCCCCTCCCTCTCCTGTGTGTCACTCGTTGGTGGCCTTGTGCAACTAGTTTGAGCCCTTGTTGTCTACAGACTCCGCCCTCTCCCTGCCTTCCCTTGTCCCCCCACCTAGCTCTAGTTCCATTCCTCCTTCCTATGCTACGATGGTGGTCTCCAAAATT
>VDFB02000017.1:173032253-173101654 GCA_007258455.2 Sequoia sempervirens
CTTTTCTATGAGTGCTTCTGAGATGGTATCAGAGTCTAGGGTTTCGTTCTAAGGTATTTGTGGTTCTTTAGCTTGAATTTGCATGGAGGTTTTAGGTGATCCAAGTATATTAGTGTTCATGGCTAGATTTGAGAGGTATTCTGAATCTTATCGATCAGCTTTGCAACTACAAGTGCATCTTGGAACGCAATGGAGAATTTTGGGATTTTTTTAGATTAAAAAAATCTGCTATTGCCATCAATACGTCACCATGAGAGGGCCTTAAGTCTCTTGTTTTGCAACTCCAGGGCTCACAGTTCTCAAATTGCAAATTGCACACATCTGGGGATCGGTGCTGCTATCTATAGATCTGGAATCCCCCAAAAAAAAATCAGGGATCAGATATATCAATTTAGAGCATGAACCATAAAGCTTAATTTGACATCCATTTGGGTATCATAGGGCAGTTTGTTTTCCTTCTGCTTGGGGAAAAGCTATTGGAAAATGATAATATCTTGGAATTAAGATGTGTTCCTGTTTTATTGCCCTTAATAAAGTACTTTTGAGCCTGATGCAGTGGTAAATTTGCAAAGGTGGTCATGCTTGTAATTAGCATGGAACCCTTCAATGGATGAAAATATAGCATGTGGGCAATTTGAGTGGAGAGTTTTCTTTGCCTTAAGGATCTGTGGTATGTGGTTGCTGCCAATAGAGCAGATCCTAAGGAGAAAAGGCTAAAGTGGAGTTCTTTTGCAAGGATGATCAAGTCACTGGAGTTCTCAGACTACTTGTTAAGCTGGAACAATTGCACCAAATCATCAATCAACCTTCAGCTTATGCCATTTGAAACTACTTGTGATCCATAAACTTAATGTATATTCTATTGCTAATCTCACTAACATGGAGTTATTTACAATGTTTTATTGCTCACAAGTTCTATGCTTGTTTGAACTTTTTTAAAGGCTTCAAACTATAAGATGTTGGTACATGCCCAGAAAGCATGCACAAGAAGGTGATGAAGAACATGGCAGCACAAGAACAAAGCTGGGGAGCAAAGCACAGCACAGCAGCAAAATCAGCAAAATTGAGGGTAGCACAATCAGTAGAATTGTGCTTTAGATAAATTTTTATCTTGACTCTCAACAGTGGTGTTCTTGCAGTGATGCTTCCCTCCTACTGTTATGGTATTAAGTGAGAAAAACTGTCAGAAAAGCCTTAACAACAAACCGTTACAGCAAATTACCCTGCCCCCAATTAACATATTGCTCGAAGCTTAAAGTCTTGACTAGCAAAAAGGCTCTAAACAAAAAAGCCTTAACAGCAAATTTAAGAATTATAAACAATGTTGGCTGGAAAAAATGAAAAACCTAAAATTGTAATATTTTTAATCAAAAGTGAAACAAATTTTATTTGGTAAATTGAAACGAATTTTGTAGGGTTTTTGAATAAATTTGCATGGACAAATTTAATGGATGAATTTCAACATTTTTTGGGGGTTTGCAAGACAACCCTAAGGCGAGCATGCATATGGTTTAACAATCGAGAATCCATGGATCACATATTACATTTCCCCTACAGTCCTATAGATATATGGGGCCTTATGAAGAACACTGCCCATTGAATCCGATTATGACAATTGATTCATTGGGATAAATTTGATGAATTTCATTTTTTTGATGGAATGCTGCAAACTCTGTGACTTAAAAGTAGAGTATCACAGAGCACATGCAGAAACTAGGGAAGTGTGTTGGATCAGGAATTCGCTGAGGAGATTGGATTTCCCTAGATGTTGGCAATGACACTCTTCAGCAACAAGCAAAGTACCATTAAGGTAGTTGAGAATTCTATGGGGCATTGTCACACCAAACATATGAAGATTCATGTCTATTTTCACTCAAAAACTTCATGGAAAAAAATTATCTTCATGCCATACTATCCAACAAGGGATATGAGTGTGGATATCTTTATGAAGCTCTTTCTGTTGATCCTTTCACTTGTCTTAAAGGGAGATGGTATATCTTGATGCTGCCCTTAAGGGGGGATGTTTTGATTCTGGATGTGATGTTAGTGTTGTGGTCCACCAAGCTGTGTTTAAGGGGGGGAATGTTAGTGGTGTAATCCCCTTGTAGCGGACTGCTTTGACTTGAAGTTGACTTTGATCTGTTAGGAACTTAGGATGGCTTATTGTATTTTATTAATTCTATCTGATGTATTGAGGTCAGCCCTGACTTTTTCCAACCATATTTGGTTTGCCAAGTCAATCCCAATTTGGAGTCATGCTACCAGGATCAGTAACTTGTTTTTTTTGTATAGATACTAGTGTACCCAATCCCCATACCCCGACCTGAACCTGAACCAGTAACTTAGTTATATATAATTGATTAATTTATTTATTTTTGCAGTCCCCAAGCAAGCATCTACCATGTTTTTTGAAAATAGCATACTAGCATGCATCCTTCTCTCCTGTACCAATACCATTCCCATTCTCCTGGTAACTATGTGTGAATAGCATACGTTGTCTGTATATAGATGCATTTCTTAGAGCATTTTCTTGCTGATTTAATTACACATCACAGCTTTTTGAATTTTGCATTCTTATTGCTTAGTTTATTCATTTTCCAGGTAGAACCCATTCGGAATCTATTTGCAGCTTTATTCCTTTCTAGCATTGGGATGCTAATCAATGTACAGTTTCTATGGAACCATGCTGATATTTTGATAGCATCAGTGATTTCGGTTATCGTCATTAAAACTCTTGTGATTGGTCTTGTTGTCAGAGGCTTTGGCTACAGCATCAAGACGTCTTTTCTTGTAAGAAATATACCCTTAGAAGTTTTAAATTTTGGTAAATATTCAAGTTAATAATAAGCTAAAGGACTTATTTCCCTCAATAATCGTTCAAGAACCTGCTTATATCTTTATGTATTTTGTAGGTTGGCATGTCTCTGGCCCAGATTGGGGAATTTGCATTTGTCCTCTTGAGCCGTGCTTCCAATCTTCGTCTTATTGATGTAAGTCCGTATTCTTTGTATGTGTCTGCATAAATGCATGGGCCTGTGTTTACCCATTTTATAAGGCACTAAGAACTTGGATATCAATAAAAATTAAATTATGCTTTCCTTAGCATTTATTTGCTGTTACATGATGTGTATACCACCTTTAACGAAAAGGATAAAATTCAAGGTTCTACATATTAACATTTTAATCTGTGATTTTGGAGAAATCACAATGATAAAAAGGGTAGGGTCCCACATGAACTGCATTTCAAAGTAACTCCATCGGAATGCAAATGCCACTCAAATGAGAAAGCATTTTCCAACCATAATTCCCTATTTGATCAATATCTTTGATCGTTATTTTGTTTGCATCTTCCACCAAAGTCTATTAAATTTTGTTGTGATACGTCATTGAGCACTTATAGATCCAAGCTGACTCTCATAGAATCATATGTGGGCTATTGTGTGGTTGATGTATTACTCTTCTGCTGTTTGTTTGCAGATACTTCAGAAAGTAGTATCCATCAAATCAAATTATCAATCATATGATTGATATTATGCAAATTTACCTTGATTATAGTGTTAGCAGGAAGTGGTATTCCATTTCACTTTTCAGTAAATTTATTGTGGTGTTTATTTTTGCAATAAAACAACCGTGGCATGTTATTTTTTAGAACTAAACTTTATTCTTTATCAATGTAACTTTGATGCAACTTCTTTTATCATTTATGTATCAGACGAGCACACTTTTCTTGCTGGAGCTCAATTTTTATTTATTAGTTGCCAGTTCTGTGGTTGACCTGTAATCTCTCAGTTGTCTTATGCTTGCTGTAGATTTATAGATAATTTACTGTCCTGTCTGAAATGAGCTTCAAATTGACAGGTTAGAATGCAATCTAGTGCTAGAGATTGGTTTTTAAGTTGCTGGAATCAACAGTACAGTATTTGCATGACGCAAAGGTGAACAACATAAGACAAAAATCACAATAAGCTCAACATAAAATGTTGTAACCTGGAAAACCTCGTGGTGAAAATCAACTAGATGTGCCAAATGTTCCTCTTATTACGGCAATCTTCCTAGTGCTATGGTCAGCTACTTTCTGCACCATCAATTCCACTCCGACCAACTGGAACTCTTCAATTCTCTCTTTACACTAATATGTTCCCACTGGGCAAATGCCTCTTTTCTATATGATCAATGGGGGTGTTCTTTCTTGCACTAAAGAACCTCCAAACTCCAAGGAACTCAATAGGCATTGTTTTCTGCCGTTACTGTTCTTTTTTGTTTGAAAAGGCAAAACTGCCATGAGCATCACAATGAAAACACCATGACACATGCACATTTACCACTGACATGCACAATTACTGCTGATACATGCACAGCTGCATTTGATATATATGGAACCACCATAATAGTAGACAAATGCCACCCTGCTGTACCTGGCAGTTTTTTCACTGTACAAAATGCTCTGATTTATGTATAGTTACCTAGAGATTTGTACCCAGACCCCTGGTACTTGTCATGTCCCCATTTTTGGCGAGCATCAGTGATCGTGAGATTGGCCTATCATGAGACCCTCGTAGGCTGACAGAGTGGTTAGAGGGTCGCTTCGGAGCTTGGCTCAGCTTCGGTCAGCGAAGTTTGATCAGTTGTCTTTCGTTCTGGCTCGATCGGAGACGTTTTGCAGAATTGCTATTTTTAGCAGTTCCTGGGAGGCAGTGTGGGACCACTGCTATTTTTAGCAGTATGGCTGTGGCGGCATCAGGAATCACTTCAGAGTTCGTCAGCATCAGACGGATCAGTCATCGGGTTAGAAACGAGGAAGATATTAATGTTTGACCGTATTGATTAAATATTAATTAATTAATGTTTATAATATAAAGTTATAATTTTAAATTATAACTTAAGTGTTTTCCTTGAAGGGTGCGCCCAACATCAGAAAGGGGCCAAAAAGTGATTATTAAAGTATTTAAAATATTCAGCTGAGGACTATTGAAACATTAAAATATTAAAACGTGAATATTTTAATGAAACCCTATTTTCAAGCAAATCGCACTTTTCAGCCTATTAGTGGTTTTTGCCTTGGGAATTGTGCATTAGGAGATTATTGAGTTTGAAATTCTCGATCAAATTGATTCCAGCCCCAGACTTAGGTCGCTCGATTCCTTGGAGAACGAAAGCCATCTCTAGCGAAGCAACTTAGAGTGTGCAATATCACTGATTTATTGCTCATGTGAGGTTTTCTTTATTCGCAGGAAAACTACGTGAGCTTCTAGATTATCCATTGACGAGATTTTTTCAAGGATTGCATTCAGAGATCATCTATTAGCCGGAATGATCAACACAGAGGATTAAATATTGATTTTTGTGAAGCCGCATACTTGCATTAAATACGCGAAGAAAGTCACATTTTCCTCGACGTGACCGTATCAAAGTTAAAACGTGTTCCTTTGTCTTGGATGAAACGCCTTTGAGATCCTCTTAATACTTACTTCATTGGAGGTGCCTATCATCTGGAAGTTAGCTGGAAGCCACGTTCTGAGGGAGGAGTGCATTTATTGAAGCGTACTGCATTCACTGGTGAATTACCGCAGCAAAGAATAATGCATCGCACTGCGCGTAAAACACGGTTTCTTTTGGGAGAAAACGCCTTGTATGAGCTTCTACTCCATGCATCACGTAAGGTCGGCCAGCAGTTAGAGTCCACCAACGGAAGGAAGGGGAGAAGTGAATCATTTAGATGTACTGCATCGGATTCAGGCATCTTCGCGAAGCTGTATTACTGTGCCTTTCAATAAAAATTGTTATTCTTTCATTGCATGCTTCAAAATATTATTTGTATTAGTGCCAGTTGATTTAATAAAGGAACGGCTTCAATCTATAGTGTATTTTCTTAAGCATATTGAGGATCTGGCAATTTTAAAGAATTTATTACTATTTCCTAGAATAGCCGTACTGTTCTTTATTGCATTGAAAACACAAAAATTGCAAAAACCTAAAAACGTCAGAGAAACTCAAAACCACAGTCAGATCAGTGTCAGGGGGAAACAGGGGTTTCTACAGTGGTATCAGAGCTAAATCCTGCCATCCTGAGGGTTTAGCCGTCTTCTGCAGCTGGAACAGTTTGGGTCTTATCAGGTATTTCATGCGGGCGAGCTTTGGTTGACATGCATCAGGGTTCGATCTGGCAGCCGGGAAACATGGCTGACAGAACTGACAGGTATTACAGGGCTGATAGAACAGTTGATCTTAGAACAGAGACTCCTTACAATAACAGAGGTCAGAACCGTGCAGAGGTCTTGCATGCACTCAGAGAACTTAGTGCAGGTCAACGGCGGTCAAATGGTGTATTACAGCAGGTGGCAGTTGCACTTCAGAGACTGGATACTCCGAGGAGATCGTCACCACCTCGTGACGATGACAAAAGTGTTATAGGTTCACGGAGAGCTCCTAGGTCAGTGTCACGGACAGTGGATAGGCCTACGATGCCCACCTTTACGAGACAGGAGCCCGTTGAGGATATACCAGGTGAAAGGTATGAGGGTTTGTTCGCCGGCACACTTAGGGCAGCGAACAACGAGTGGCAGTTAGAATCACCTGAGATTAGTGGGAGGATTACCATTGACAGGACACCGCAGAGCACAGAAGGTGAAGTGATGAGCATGTTTTGGGAGTATAGCAATCTACCTCAGAAGATTAAAGAAAAACTTCCTTTCATGAGTTACGTGGATGTGCACCCGAGTCTTGGCCATAAGACAGAGTTTGAAAAACAGAGATATCTCACTACAGCTCGTGAGTTGTTTACACCTGGGAAGGATAGAGAATCTACATCTGATGATTATACAATTCTTCATGAGAGTGATTTGATATCTTCAGTCTCTTATGAAGTAGGCAGAAATTTGTGTGATGAATTTGATCGAAGTGCTTATTTGATCCATAAGCACACTAGCACAGCTTCGGGAAATGGCTTACCTACATCGTCTTTGCAGGAGGTGACTCAAGAAATTTCTGCCCTGAAGGTTATTTCTGATTTTTATAACAGCGATGGTGAAACTTTGCGTGAGCATGACACAACGGCGGTTTCACACATGCAAAGTAACCCTATTGAGTTGTCACGTGAAGAGACTCCAGAGTTGGGTACTACAGTTGCAGTTGGTATTGAGGATTTATGTTATGACGAATCTGATTTTTCGGATCAGACCTTTGAAAACCAGCTAAAGGATTCATATGTTGATATGGAATCCCAGGATCATGCGTTGGATGAGCATGCAGTCACTGTTGGAGTAGAAGCGTGTGAAGATACTGTTATACCAGCAACTTCTACCGTATCAGTTGAGCCATCTTTCGAGGTACAGAGCAGCAGTACCTTAGATGTTGAGGTGTGCATGGTTGAGAGCACACACGATGCTGCAGATCATGAGATGAGTGATGACGGATCAGTGTCATATCATAGTGCATATGGTGAACCGGAAATCTTGTATTGGGGTCGTGAGTTTCAGAATCCTCATCATTTGGTTGGGCAACTACATGTGGATGACACTATGATTACTACCGCCCTTGAGCATTTTGACGTTGCTCGTCGGATGTTGACTACCTACGGTTGGAGTCCTTCTTCGACAGATGAGCACAGTGATAGTGGTTTTTCCCTTGCAGTGATACATGCACTCCGAGAAGCAATTGGAACGATGAAGCAAAATTACCTCAGATTACTAGCAGACAGGGATTTCCTTCTCGAGTGGGATTGCATTTGTTATGATGCATGGAAGAGAAAAGAGGAGCGGATCGATGAGCTCACTCATGAGCGTGAGGTGACTATGGATTCATTGCAGAGCACCCAGTTGGCTCTTCGAGAGTCCCAGTTACAGATTGAGAGGCTTACCGTGGCGTTGAGGTTAGCACAGTCTTCACCACCTTTGGATATAGTTCAGTCTTGCATGGCAGTGGTTGGTGAGGAGTATACGCCCATGGTTCATAGCCGAGCGGGAGATGTTGAGGATGTGGTTACATCCAGCATGGACACAGGAGCAGTTGATACAGATAGAATGAGTACTCTAGATGAGAGTTGCAGTGAGCCACGCATTGCACCAGATTCTCATGGGATTAGTCCTGTGATAGGTGATGCAGGGCAGATTATTGTTAGTTCCTGTGACCTGGTTGTTGATACACTGGAGAGTTGTGTGACAACCCTTGATATTTGTCCATCTTCACAGCAGATATTCAGAGTCTCATCCAGTTGGGAGATTGGTACTTGTGATGATTTGTTTCCCTCTCCTGGAAGCAAATCAATCTTTCCATCTGATGCAGTTGATTATGATCAGCGGCTGGTTGAGCCAAGTCAGGAGTACAACTCAGTTTATTATTCCAGCGATTCAGAGATGGATGATTCCGATCAGAAGGAAGTCATTGTGCAGTTTGTAAACAATCCATTGTTTGAATATGATGGTGGGGTAATCTATGACAACCCACTCTTCGAGTTGAACGTTGATCGTACTCTTGACATTAGTTCTGAGTTGGGTGATGATCGTAGTGTTTGGGATTGTTCCAGTGCATCGCAATTCCAAACCAGACTCACAGAGGAGTTCAAAGAGGTGTACACGGTGAGGAGTGCTTACGGTTTTTCCTTTGATCCACCTGTACATGATTCGTATTCGATGCACCGTACTTGTACACAGGGTGATTCTCTTGGAGCAGTTGAGGGGAGTAATTCATTACTGTGTGCAGAGTTACCATCTTCACAAGATGGGGTTGGCAGCTGCAGGTACTTGACTCAGCAGTTTACGGGGTATTACTTGCAGGGACGGCAGTCCGTTTTACATCATGCCGATATGTATTTGACAGGGCTTGATACTCCTATGTCGCAGATTCATACAGGTACATGGTTACAGGGCGACTATGGTATTAGTCGGCATGATGGTTTGGACAGTTACCACATCCATGAGTATTTAGCAGAAGACAGGGAGAGATTCAGGATAGTGGATGCTTCTAGAGGTTTCTATCTCTGCATGACAGATGGATGTGGATTCATATTGTATTGGGATCCCGGTGGCGACAGCTTTGACACAGAGTTTTGGGTGGGTCCCATTGATTTACTTCACTATTCTCAGCATGGTGAAGTTGGAGGCCGTAGAGCGCAGTGGCAGCCTGAGGAGGACCATCACGACAGATTTTCACTCTGGGTTTGGGATCCAGGCATTGATTGCGCAGTTGAGTTTGATGATGCTACAGGAGATAGTTCGAGATGTGTGGGACATTACACAGTTTTCCTTTTGGAGCCTTCCGAGGATTGGAGTTTGTTTACAGTGGAGATTGCTTGGGGTCAAGCAATTTTAGGGAGGGCGGACTGTCATGTCCCCATTTTTGGCGAGCATCAGTGATCGTGAGATTGGCCTATCATGAGACCCTCGTAGGCTGACAGTGTTAGAGGGTCGCTTCAGAGCTTGGCTCAGCTTCGGTCAGCGAAGTTTGATCAGTTGTCTTCGTTCTGGCTCGATCAGAGACGGTGCAGAATTGCTATTTTTAGCAGTTCCTGGCAGGCAGTGTGGGACGCTGCTATTTTTAGCAGTATGGCTGTGGCGGCATCAGGAATCACTTCAGAGTTCGTCAGCATCAGACGGATCAGTCATCGGGTTAGAAACGAAGAAGATATTAATGTTTGACCGTATTGATTAAATATTAATTAATTAATGTTTATAATATAAAGTTATAATTTTAAATTATAACTTAAGTGTTTTCCTTGAAGGGTGCGCCCAACATCAGAAAGGGGCCAAAAAGTGATTATTAAAGTATTTAAAATATTCAGCTGAGGACTATTGAAACATTAAAATATTAAAACGTGAATATTTTAATGAAACCCTATTTTCAAGCAAATCGCACTTTTCAGCCTATAAGTGGATTTTGCCTTGGGAATTGTGCATTATGAGATTATTGAGTTTGAAATTGATCAAATTGATCTGAGCCTGAGACTTAGGGTTTCACGTTCGATTCCTTGGAGAACGAGCCATCTCCAGCGGAAAGCAATTCAGAGAGTGTGCAATATCACTTGATTTATTGCCTACAGAGGTTTTCTTATTCAGAGAAAACTACAGAGCTTCAGAGATTATCCATTGACAGAGATTTTTCAGTGGATTGCATTCAGAGATCATCTATTAGCTTGGACGCATCAATACAGAGGATTAAATATTGATTTTTGTGAAGCCGTACAGTTTGCATTAAATACAGCAGCAGGCCGTACATTTTCTGACAGGCCGTACCAGCATTAAAAACGTGTTCCTTTGTCTTGGATGAAACGCCTTTGAGATTCTCTTAATACTTACTTCATTGGAGGCGCCTATCATCTGGAAGTTAGCTGGAAGTCACGTTCTGAGGGAGGAGTGCATTTATTGAAGCAGCCGTACCATTCTGTACTACTGCAGCAGCAATACCAGACCGTACCTGTGCAGAAACACGTGTTTCCTTTCTTGGGGAGAAACGCCTCTTGTATGAGCTTCATCTATGCATCACAGAAGGCGTCCACAGTGTTAGAGTCATCCACAGTCAACGGAAGGAAGGAGAAGTGAATCATTTAGAGCAGCCGTACGGATCTGTGCATCTTCAGCAAGCTGTATTACCAGGTTCTTTCAATAAAAAATGTTATTCTTTCATTGCATGCTTCAAAATATTATTTGTATTAGTGCCAGTTGATTTAATAAAGGAACGGCTTCAATCTCTAGTGTATTTTCTTAAGCATATTGAGGATCTGGCAATTTTAAAGAATTTATTACTATTTCCTAGAATAGCCGTACTGTTCTTTATTGCATTGAAAACACAAAAATTGCAAAAACCTAAAAACGTCAGAAAAACTCAAAACCACAGTCAGATCAGTGTCAGGGGGAAACAGGGGTTTCTACAGTACTTGTCTTTCATATCAGAGGCACATATGTGGATGTCTTCAGATGTTAGGTTACTTAAGATGAGGTTTCCTTGTGTCTTCATATGTCTCCTGGAAGTTTCACGTGATAATTAGGAAACTTCCTATAGAAGTTTGGTATATATATCATAACATTGGTTATGTTCTTCTAGTGTTCATATTTGGTTGACAAGAGCTATAAGGTATGAAAAAATACACTAGGACTTGTTTTTCTATTTTTTAGCTTGAAAATGTACAAGTTTTTTTGTAGCTGAAATTTTTCTTAACAAAGCCCAAAGAGGTACTAGGAAGAAGAGAAACAATAAAAAGGATTAAGATGTCTATGTGCACTGAAGTTTTATCAATTGATTGAAAATTTATCCATCTCCAAATATCCCTGTATCATGTTTTTAAATAATGGCATTCTTGTGTTGGTTCCCATATGCTGTCTCTAGGCGATTATGATTTTAAATTTAACCATTTATGCCATGATTGTGATTCTCAAATGTCAATATGATTAATCTTTGTTTTCATTGACATTTATAATTCAGTACTTTTAAATGTTAGTTTTATAGTTTTAAAACATTTTACATTTTTCGCAGCTGTAGAGCCATCATGTAAGTTTTTCCTCATTTAAATAGCTTTTTACATTTCCATCTTCTGGTACCCCCATCTCCTATTATTTTTTTTTGAAAAAATGGGTACCAGTACCCATCCTCATCTCCCGTATCAGTACCAATCCCTGTCTTCTGTTACAAATGTCAGCATGAATGCCATTAGAAGCAGATGTTTTGCACAAGATTTGTGTGTTTATACTCTACTGTTGCAAAACGGCAAAGATTTCAGAAATGCATAGTAATTGCTTGCTTTTCCTTCATTGCATCTTCTATGTCATGTACCATCTATGGTGCTGATCATCATGTTCCAAGTGGGGGTGGATAAAAAAGTAGGGTACTTGCACTTTGCAAGGCATTATGAGTGCTTCTGATGATATCAGCTACCCAGTCCTCAGAAAACATGCTGTCCTTTAAATCCATGGGTTGAGGTTAGATTAATTATATATCTCACCATATTCTATATTAGGGAATACAAACTATGTTGTATAGTGCAATTCCATTAACCTAATGACTTCTCCTTGCCAATTATGCAAAGTTTTAATGCAATTATATTTTTAATGATTTGGGTGGCTACATTCTTCACGTTGGCTAATAAGAGATGCCCTTGGCAGTTGTGAGCACATATAGAAAGTGGGAGGCCTTAATATACTCAACATCCAGCAAACTAGAACTTAAAATGTCCCAAGTCTAGTAGATTTGGTACTGGATAGAAATGTCTGTTAACATGACACATTTTCTTCTTCAGGGAAATTTATATCTTCTGCTCCTGGGGACAACAGCTCTTAGTCTGGTAATTAAAACTATGTTATATAACTTCACTGTGATTCCATTCTGGTTTCAATGTTTGTATATACAGAACCCTCATTTTACTATAATTGACTTGGCTGCAGGTGACTACCCCGCTGCTTTTTAGAATGATTCCTGCAATTGTGCATCTGGGAGTTCTTGCACGTTGGTTCTCTCCTGATATTAGTGCTGAGGTTAGCTCTTTTCTTCTTGTGATTTTTAAATATTTTTTTTATCATTTACTTATTGTGTATTTAGATCCCTCAGGTTTCCGATTCTATAGCCTCAAATGTTGACTTATTTTACAAAATTCTCATATTTAGTCTACTTTGCAGGTGAACTTCAAAGGCGAAAAGGCCCTTATGCTGGAAGTACACGGTGGGATTTTATGACAATCAAAGTTTATCAGAAATGATTAAACAAGTCCATGTACTGAAGGATGCAAGTTGTATGTTGCACCAAGTACAAATACGTTTGATTCTGTATCATGTTAAAGTCTGGTATCGTGAAAGTGCAGCCAGTGAAGGGTGATTGCATTTTTGTATTATTGGCACTTCAATCGAATATATTCAATAGAATCGGAGCCTTTATGGGCAGCCTTGCAAAAATTCAGAGTTGAAGCTGATTGTATGATTTCTGATTTGAATTGTGTGCTTTCTATTGTTGAGAGGCTTCTATCCTGCAAAATTGGATCCAAAAATTCAAGTGATTTCTGCTACATGCATTTTTCCTAGTCAAGTGTTCTTGTGTTCAATTTATTTTCTAAATTCCCAACGACTTCACCTTGCTTTGCTAAGTGGGAGATAGGAGCTACATTAATTGTTACTGACCCACGATTGCTAAGTTCAAGCTAGCATGCTCCTTTTATTGATACTGCAAGAGACTAGTAAATGTTTCTTGCTCTAGAGGCAAATCTATTTGGTGCCACACAAATGTGGTTGTCATTGGGACATAACATCATTTATTGTAAATTTAACCAGGTTTGAAATTGATCAAATTCTTTCCTTCTGCTCTTTGTTGCAAATTGTAGTTCCTCCACAACGAAGGCTTTGCCTAACACTGTTGTATTACAGCATAAAATTGAGAACGATTTCAAAGGAAAAAAGGTGTATACATGAAGGAACGTGAATCCTCTATGTTAAATATTTTTTATGGTCAAGCAATTCAGGTCTTTGGCCATGGTTCGCTAAAAATTAATTTGAAGGAAAACAAACTATCATGGAAATTAAAAAGGTATTACTTCATAATAAAAAAAGTATATCTATTAATCAATTTGGTTTAGCTTCACACCAAGTTACGGTTCATATTTAAGTTCATTATATATCTCACGAGTCTCGCAGCAGTCTTTAATTGTTAGCCACACAACTGTTTTACTTTCTTTAGTTAATAGTGGAAGAACAACAAATTATATTACTAATCAAGATTTTAAGCAAGCGTGAATCATGGTTTTACAAGTAAAGAGCGGCGGTTGATATAAACCATAACGAGCTTAGCTGAAAGCTAGAAAGTACTGATAATTAAAATTTGAAGGTAAACACTACAGTTTACGAAGACCCCAAAAATTGTAAGCTCTGACACTCCACAAGGGAGGTATCTGAAAGGAGAAGTATACTTTGCATTTAAAAAAAAATAGAAAAACAAAAAATCTGAAAGAAAAAAAACTACTAAAACATTAGTGAAATATGAAAAGGTAACTTTGATGGGGCTTCAAAAGGTAATCCTGGTCCATCAGGGGCAGGATGTATAATTAGGGATAGTAGTGGTTCTATTAAAGGCAAGATTGCTGTTCCCCTTCAAGAGGATACGGATAACATAGCTGAATTCACAGTCTTATACATTGGGCTGATTGAATGCCAAAAGAAAGGAATTGACAAGTTAGAAATTGAAGGAGATTTGGCTATCACTATCAATGCAGTGAGAATGTCTGAAACACCTAACTGGAGACGTAAAGCCCTACTAGAAAGGATACTGACAATTCTTGATTATTTTGATTGCTTTACTATTAATCATGTATATAGGGAAGCAAATTTGGAAGCAGATGAGTTATCGAAGCTTGCAGCGGAAGGTAAAGAGGTGAGGTGGTGGCAGTAAAGCTATGCTATATGATCAAGGTCCTTTGTTATTGGGGCCGTTTTTGCAAGAGATAGTTTGTTCCTATGGCCACAACACTGGTTGGGACTTAATTATGTCTACTAGAGCTCTTTCAGATGTTTATATCCTGTCAAGAACAGTTGTTGTTTTGGTTTGGAGTATAAGCTTATAATGATTATCTTGTAATATAAGATGTAAGATCCTTTGATAGTAGTTATATTAATAAAATTTGGCTTTGCCTCTTGCTGATAAAAAAAACATAATATGAAAAGGTAACATTAGGAAGGCTACTCAAAAGGTAAATAAACTTTCCCTATGTTAATTTAGGCTAATTAAACAAGAGCTGCAGGGTGGCGAAGTTTCTGCCTAAATGTGTCAGAATAGTCCTATTTTTATTTGTTGTGTCTGTTATGTTTTAGCAACAATGTTGATATTATAACAACTTAATAGTAATCTTGAAATTTGTTAGATGGCGACATGTAATACCATAAACAATATTGGAAATAAGGCAAGTCCCTTAGAACAAAGGTCTGTAAAGATTTTGAACAAGGAATGGAAGATATTGTATTTACTTATTTTAGAAGATTAAACTATAGTCACTATTTTTTAGAAATAAGATTTTCAGGCATTCCATACAGATACATTCTTGTGAGTTGAAATAAAATGTTTACATGTAGTTTGTAGATTCCCTTAGGTAATAAGGCTCTTGCTTGTCCATTTTTTTCTTGACATTTCCTAAAAAGTGATGAGATAGAACGTTGAAATTAAATAACTCCAATATAACAAAACACAAAAAATTAACTAAAGTTCAATATACAAATTAAAACTAAAATTCAATCATGGTCTATGAAGGGGTAAAGCAAGGGAAATTTTCTTATTCTTCTTCAAGGCTTAATAGGTTGCTGATGTTCAAGGGAATTGAACTTGTTATCTAGTTTCTGTCAAGCATCCTGTTTCCCAACAATATTACCAAAAGACACAAATTGAACAGCTATGAAAACCTTAAACATGGCATAGGAAAAAAATAGAGTTAAAATGTTGATACTCTCATGATCGTCAAACTATCTATGAGTCCCAGAGTAATAGGAATTCGTCCATGAATCAACATGGTAGCTACTTAAAAGTTGACATGATGTTTTTTATTATTATGACCACTGAAGCCGGAATGAGTAATCTATCATTGCAGGCTATCGTGTTGATATTGGTAATTAGATAGACATACCAATACAAGCTGGAAATTAGAAAGACAATGATGTGGTTTCTTATTTAATAACAAATAATTTTCCCTTGTTTTGAAAAGAATATGAGTGAAAGATGCAAGAAAAATACAACATAATTTAATTTTCAAAGAGCCAGAAATCTAAATAGACGACTATGACATTCCTAAATGGACATGAGTGACAAAAAAAGAGATATTCTATAAGATCTCCTATTTAAAAAAATAGCTATGTATTTAACAAATTAACATATAAAGTAAATAATGTGTTCTATTTTCATTTTGCTTTTTAATACTATAAAAAAAATTCTTCAAATAAAAATAAAACCACATATTTTACTAAATTATTTACTCACCTTAATAAACTATGTTTAATATTATTATTGCACCCTTGCAATTATATAAAAATCAACTTAACTAAAATATTTAACATATATCATAAATTTTATCTTTATGAAAATTTGTTAACACATTATATGAATTTGTGTATTAAAGCAGACAAATATTTTAACTGGTGTATCATTCAAGTATGAGATTTTTTTAGGCCATTTTAAATTTTGCTCCCTAAAATTAAGCAACATGCACAATGTCTTAGGAAAGTTGTTTTGCCAAACTGTTTTCAAGAAATGAGGAAAATACTTTCAAAAATTAGAAAAGTAAAAAATCAAGCATTTTACTTTAAGTTCTTAAAGTAAAATAAGTAAATTTTTGTGGAAAATATCTTCAAAAAAATTTAGTGCAATCCTTGATCTTTTTATATAATATTTTATTTCTTATAAATTAAAGAAATCATTAGATTATGTATATTAAATATTATACAATATATATATATATAATTATAATATGATGTTAAAATTAATATATTACATATTAATTTAATATATTAATATAATATATAATCAAATATAATAGATTTGAAACTAGTTATATTATATTGTATTATTATATTATACCAAGTATTATTTTTATATTATTTCATATGTATTATGTTATATTAAATTTTCCTAATTGAGTTGAAATAAATTGAATTTGCAATCAATGATAGCTGTAAATAAAATCCTCCTCAATACAAGTATAATTGTGATTTTTAAAATTAAAATTAGCTTCTATACTTTTGTGTTTGTATGAATAAAATACAAACTTAATTATAAATATAATGTGCAAAAGTGTTAAAATAAATCAATTATAAGATGTTTTCACATATATTATAAAACCACATTATTATCTTATATCATTATTAATAATACTTTATTCATTTATTATTATTAATTATTTTAAGAAATTAAATCTTATACTATTTTACTATTATATATATTATAGTTCTATTATTGATATAATTTATTTAAATTTATATTACATTTATTTTATTGACAAATTATTAAGATTACTATTATATTGTTATTATTGAAATAAATATTCCATTAATAAAGTTTAAAATATTAAATTATAATGTTTAATCATTGCATTGGAGGATACCAAACATTAACTAGTGGCAAACTCGAATAAAAGCTAAAAAAATTGTAAAATAAAAATGTTATGTTCATTTCTCCAAAATATTTTTTTGATTATGGTTTTGTGGCAGAAAAATGCCTTGAAAAATTGTGATAAAAGGTTTATGGTTAGCATTCCTAAAAATACACCCTTATCCTCAAATTTTTTTAGCCAATTAAAATTTAAGAAAATAATTTTCGGAATTTGAAAAGTTAAGAAAATTAAAATATAATGTATGAAAAAGAAAATATTGAATTTTGATTGGCTATAAGAAAAACATTTAATCATTAGCTAAGATCCAGGCCTTTCCTATAGTTCCATGGTAGGAACTAATAAAACCTACACTAAATTGATTACATTTGTGAATGATAAATCGTGCATAAGATAATGTTATTTGGGTCAAGACACTTGGCTCTAGGAATGATGAAAGATAATAATTTTAATGTCATACTAACTTTTTCTTGCTTTAGGACTGCAAATGAATTGTTCTTGTTTATACTCACCTTAGAATTAAGACATATAACCAACTTTGTTGCGGTATGATTTCGTAGTTTGAGGTCACTTCTTTGGGTGCAGACTTGTTCTCTACTTGCAGATCTAATCTGGCTTTCTAATTTGTTGATTTTTTACTTTCAATTGATTCTTATAGACTGATGGGGAGATTGTTAGACTGCAAGGCCCAAGTTCTCCTAGGTCAGTTGTGAAAATGATTGAATACAACATTGTTTAGTCATGTAAATGCTCTATAATGATTGGTTGCAAAATTAGATTTCTTTTATTGCTTTAAAATTAAGTTTTTTTAGAATGATGCTTCTTGTAATGTGTAGGGTTTGTTGGATGCTGTGGTTGTGTTGCTGATATGTGGTTGTCATTGATGTCAACACTATTAGCATTATTGTATTGAAGACTATATATGTTGAGGATACTGAGAAAATTGTTAAAGGAAGAGTTGTAAGTTGCTAGTGGAACAATGAAGATCATGAAGGTGTCTTGTTCTATACATTGAAGATCAATTGTTGTGGACTAAAGGGTTTGTTGCTGAGAGTATCTAGTTCATCTACCAGTAGTTTCAAAGGTCCACGTGAAGATTTGATCGTGCTATGAATAGTTGTGTTCTGACAATATTTCTATGGGTTATGTCAGTGTTCTTGATTGAAGTTTATGTGATTTTGGTAATTCCTATTGTTGCGGATGATTCTCTGTTAGTTCTTGTTGTTTGTGGATGCTTCTAGATCATTCTCTATCCTTGTTGTATGTCTGCATTGATCGGTGTGCTCGTGGTTGAAGATTTCTCTTGGTATGTTCAGGTTTTCATGTTCTTGGCCAACATGATGGTGTTAATGTGTTGCAGATCCTTGAAGATTTAAATTTGAATGTTTGGCGTGCTCGAGGATATTGTTTTAGGTCGCATCATAATATTAGCCGATGGTGTTCAATTCACATTACAAATTTATTTATAAATTTGGGCTGACATTGTAAATATGTTTTATGTTTTTAGCCGACAAGGTTGTTGATGTAATTTCATGTTGCAGATATATAAGAGTGATTGTTTGAGCGAAGTTAGTGTGTGTATGAAGTGAAGAAAAGCCAAAGAAGAGAAAGTGTGCGAATATTGATCTATTCATTCGATTGTAGAGCAAAGTGAGAAGTTTGAACGAAGTGTGAAGAAGGTTTTTTGTGCTTAGCTGGAACTGTAATTGAGCTTGTGTAGAATCTATTTTCTCAATTCATAGCCTGCGGATCTAATCTGTATTGTTGGGCAGTGAGCTCTAGGCAGTGTGCCTGAATGCATGTACATTCCCATTAGCTTTCATTATACTTATAACAGGGTATAATATTGTGGACTAACATCCACCGTGGTTTTTCCCCTAACAGGGTTTCCACATAAAAAATCTTGGTGTTCTTCGTGCTTTTGATGTGTTGATTGTTCATGGTTTACTATTCATTCATAAGATCTAAGATTAAGTAAAGTTTGAAAATTTTAAATATTATGTGACAATTGATTCACCCCCCCCTCAGTTGTCTGTCCTTGTTTTGCCAACAATTGGTATTAGAGAAAGTTCCTCTGAAGAAGTTTAAAAGCTTGAGGTGATCTGAGATGGCATCATACAAGAAGGATAGTCCTAGATTCGATGGAACAAACTACTCATTGTGGAAAGCTAGGATGGAGTGTCATTTGAGGTGTACTGGTGAACCCTTCTCGAAGATTACAAAGAATCCGCATGTTATTCCCTAGATTGGTCCTTCAACTGTTGATGAGATTAAAGAGGCTGAGAATAATGTTAGGGCTATGGAAGCTTTGCTGAGTGCTTTAACGGATTCAAAAATGGAAAATGTGATAGGTCTGAAGACAACTCATGAGATGTGGATGAAGCTGGAAACTTTGTATGAAGGAGATGTACATGTGAAGATGGCCAAGCTATAGAGTTTTAAAGGCAAGTATGAAAATTTGAAGATGGGTGAAGATGAAAATATTTCTTCTTTTATGCAAAGAGTAAATGAAATAGTGATGGCTATTAGATGTGCCAGTGGTACCATGGATGAGGAAGAAATTGTGGCTAAAGTACTTAGATCATTGCCTCCCTCCTACAAAGCAAAGGCTCATGCTATTGAAGAAACCAGATCATTGACGAATGTGACAAGGGATACACTGATTGGTAAATTTGCTTCCTTTGAGTTGAGCGAATTTGGTGAATCTATTCCCAAGATTGAAACTGCATTTAAGGCTAGTGTATCTAAAAGAAACAAGCAAATATATGATTTGGGAGAGTTTTCCAGAAAGTCATTCAAGTATGAGGAAGAAATGAAACAACTTGAAGATGAAGAAAGATAGGTAGAAGAGTTGGAAGCACTGATTGTGAAAAAAGAATGCAGAGGACAAGGTAAGTATAAAGGAGTGTTGCCTATTAAATGCTTCTCTTGCAGTAAAATAGGTCATTTTGCATCAAGGTATATTGAAAGAGTTCCTAGATCTAAGCCTTAAAAATCTATATTTCAAAAGAAATGTTACTATGCTGAAGAGTCTGATAAAGACAATTGAAATGAGGATGAATGGGTGTTCCTTGCTATCAAGGAAAATGGTCCGGTGGCTACTGAATTTGCTAAAGTTGAGAAAGCTCTTGCAACTCGAATTGAAGAAAAAGATGAGTGGGTTATTGACAACGAATGCTCACATCATATGACTGGTGACAAAAGAAAATTTGTAAGTCTTGAGAAGTATGATGGTGGGGTTGTAAGATTTGGAGATAACAATGTTGGTGTGATTCATGGAAGAGGATCTATTTGTATTGGTGGTAAGCATAACACTAATGATGTTCTTTATGTTGAAGGATTGAAGCAACCTATTGAGTGTTGGACAGATGGTGGACAAGGGTTATGATCTTCAGTTCAAAGGTGGAAGATGTAGGGTACTTAGAAGTTCTAGAAATGTAATTGCTTTAGGTAAAAAGACAAAAGGTAATATTTGTCATCTGAATGCTGCTAGTTAAAGTTGTTTAATTGCTCAAGTAGATGAAAGCTGGTTATGGCATAGGAGGCCATGTCATGTGAATTTTGATAACATTGTCAAAGTAAGTTCCACTCAAGTAGTAAGAGATCTACCTAAGCTAGTGAAGTCTGCTAACACAATTTGCAAGGAGTGTTAGATGGGAAAACAAACTAGAGTTTATTTTTGTAGTAAACAACATCATTCAAATGGATTACTAGAGATGGTGCATACTGATCTATGTGGTCCCTCCAGAGTTAGAAGTCTTCATGGAGAAAGGTACTTTATGCTGCTTATTGATGATTACTCTAGAATGATATGGGTTGATTTCTTAAGAGAAAAATGTGAAGCATTAGAAAAGTTCAAAAATTTCAAGGTCATGGAAGAAAATGAGAAAGGTCTGAAAATCAAATGCTTAAGGTCAGACAAAGGTGGTGAGTTCACCTCTAGGGAGTTTAATTCTTTCTGTGAAGAGCATGAAATCAGAAGACAGTTATTTGCTCCCCGAACCCCTCAACAGAATGGAGTTGCAGAGAGGAAGAATAGAACAACTATGGATGCTGCTAGAACAATGATGATTGGAGGATATGTGCCTCACATCTATTGGAGTGAAGCTACAAGCACTATTATGTACACTTTAAACCGGGTAAATGTCAATAGTAATTTTGGTAAGACTCCTTTTGAACTATGGTTTGGTTATAATCCTACTGTTAAATATTTCAAGATCTTTGGAAGCAAGTGTTACATCAAGAGAGATGAGGACATAGGCAAGTTTGATGCAAGAAGCGATGAAGGAATATTTCTAGGTTACTCTACTAAAAGAAAGGCCTACCGATGCTTTAATAGAAGACTAAGAAAACTAGTTGAGAGTGCAAATGTTAGAGTTGATGAGGACTCTGCTAAATCATTCAGATATTGTGGATATGATTCAGATGACTAGGAAGACAACACAAACAAAGGGAAGAATTCTTAGACACAGAATCAACTCCAAATTGTGCCATATGTTCTGGTAAAACAACTTCCATTTGTTCCGGTAAATCAAGGTAGTCAGGAAGCAGAGACAAGTGTAAGTGCAAAAGAAGGAACAAAGTAACCAGAAGTTCGAGAGAATCCTAAAACTCTGAGGTATGTAAAGCTAAATCATTCTGAAAATC
This sequence comes from Sequoia sempervirens, assembly GCA_007258455.2. Classification (NCBI taxonomy): domain Eukaryota; kingdom Viridiplantae; phylum Streptophyta; class Pinopsida; order Cupressales; family Cupressaceae; genus Sequoia; species Sequoia sempervirens. The sequence continues at coordinate 173,053,954 of VDFB02000017.1, forward strand.
AAATTTTAGGAGACAAGAATAAAGGTGTGCAAACTAGAAGAAAGATTGCAAAAGAGTATTGCCTGATTTCCAAGATTGAGCCTAAAGATGTCAATAAAGCTTACAATGATGAACATTGGATGAAAGTTATAAAGGAAGAGCTAATGCAGATTGAAAAGAATGATACATGGATACTTGTTCCCAGACCTAATGATAAAAATGTGATTGGTACTAAATGGATCTTTCAGAATAAGCTGAATGAACAAGGTGAAGTGGTCTGAAATAAAGCAAGACTGGTATGTAAAGGGTATTCACAAATGGAAGGTATTGATTTTGAAGAAACCTTTTCCCCTGTTGCCAAAATTGAAGCTGTAAGGTTATTTCTTGCTTATGCTACATATAAGAACAATAAAGTCTATCAAATGGATGCGAAGTCAACTTTTCTAAATGGTGAGATAGAAGAATTATATATTGAACAACCAGATGGATTTCAACTAAATGATAAGGAAAACATGGTTTTCCGATTGAAGAAAGCTCTATATAGACTCAAGCAAGCCCCTAGAGCCTGGTATGCTAGACTGGACAAATAATTATTAAAGCTTGGATTCAATAAAGGTACTGCTGACAACAACTTGTATTTCAAATTGGATCATGACAGAGTTAATTATTGAGGTCTTTGTTGATGACATTATTTTTGGAGGAGATGAAAATCTATGTATGAAGTTTGCTAATGAAATGAAGAGTGAATTTGAAATGAGCATGATTGGAGAGATGAAGTTCTTTTTGGATTGCAAGTTACTCAGTTAGATAAGGGGATCTTCATATCTCAGTCCAAATATGTGAGAGAGTTGCTGAAGAAGTTTGGCATGGAAGACTCAAAACTTGTTGGTACTCCCATGGTAACCGAATGCAAGTTAACACAGAATTATGATTCTCTTAAGGAAAATCAAACAAGATACAGGTCAATGATTGGTGGATTGCTCTACTTAACTTAGACTAGAATAGACATCATGAATGTTGTATGTATGGTTGCTAGATTTCAGGTTGATCCAAAAGAATCTCATGTGACTGCTGTAAAGAGAATTTTCAGATACCTAAAAGGAACAGTTGAATTTGGGCTTTGGTATCCCAAGGATGATGATCTTACTTTGAATGCATATACTGATGCAGATTGGGCACGAGATGTAGATGATAGAAAGAGTACTAGTGGTGGTGCCTTCTTCATAGGGAAGAAGCTGGTGTCTTGGTTGAGCAAAAAGCAAAATTCCATTACTCTATCTACTACTGAGGCAGAGTATATTGCTGCTACAAATAACTATACTCAAGTGATGTGGATGAAATAGATACTAAAAGATATTAGAGTAGTATATGATGAACCTATTGCCATATACTATGACAACTCAAGAGAAATTAACATATCAAAGAATCCGGTGCTACACTCTAAGACCAAGCATATATCAATCAAGTTTCACTTCTTGAGGGAAGAAGTGAGAAAGAAGTTAGACTAGATTATGTGCCTACCAAAGAACAGATTGCTGACATTTTCACCAAGCCATTGTCGAAGGATACTTTTGAGTATCTCAGAAGGATGCTAGGGGTGATTACCCCTCCTGATATGAACTAAAGATGCATTTTCTTGCATCAATCCATGTGCTTCATAGATATTTCCTGATCCAGATTGATGTTTCCATGGTTGCTACTCAGAGGGAGTAGTCAGATGTGTAGATATGTGGTTCAGAGCTTGTATGTGGGAAGATAATGCTTATATTTTCCATTGATGTCAAAAGGGGAGAAGAGTCATGTGAAAAAATGTTGCTTATCTGGGGAGAAGAGTCTTGTGGGAAGAAGATCATGTAGAAGAGGTTAAGGAAGAAGAATCAGAATCTAAGGGAGAGTAAGTGCTGATTGAGAGTTGTGTTGATGGTGTTTTTCACATCATGATTTATTGCTATAAAGTGTTACAACAATCAAGAACAATCAACAATAGATCATGAATAATCAACACATCAAAAGCATGGAGAACACCAAGATTTTTTTACGTGGAAACCATGTTAGGGGAAAAATGATGGTGGATGTTAGTCCACAATATTATACCTTGTTAAAAGTATAATGAAAGATAATGGGAGTGCACATGCATTCAGGCACACTGCCTAGAGCTCACTACTCAAATACAAGAGGGCTCACTACCCAAAAATACACAACAATATAGATTAGATCTGTAGGATATGAACTGAGAAAATAGCTTCTACACAAGCCTGATTACAATTCCAGTTAAGCACAAAAAGCCTTCTTCACACTTCACTCAAAATTCTTCTCACTCTGCTTTGAAATCAAATGATTAGATCAATATTCCCACACTTTCTCTTCTCTGAATATTTTTACAACTTCAATTTTGGCAATAGGGGCAAAGGTTGTAAATATGTCAAAACAAGAAATAACATTGTAAATATGTTTTATATTTTTGGCCGACAAGGTTGTTGATGTAATTTCATGCTGCAAATATATAAGAGTGATTGTTTGAGTGAAGTTAATGTGTGTATTAAGTGAAGAAAATCCAAAGAAGAGAAAGTTTGTGAATATTGATCTAATCATTCGATTGCAGAGGAGAGTGAGAAGAAGTTTGAGTGAAGTGTGAATAATGTTTTCTATGCTTAACTAAAACTGTAATCAGGTTTGTGTAGAAGCTATTTTCTTAGTTCATACCCTGCAGATCTAATCCATATTGCTGTGTATTGTTTGGTAGTGAGCCCTCTTGTATTTGAGCAATGAGCTCTAGGCAGTGTGCCTGAATGCATGTGCATTCCCATTATCTTTCATTATACTTTTAATAGGGTATAATATTGTGGACTAACATCCACCGTGGTTTTTCCCCTAACAGGGTTTCGACTTAAAAAATCTTGGTGTTCTCCGTGCTTCTGATGTGTTGATTGTTCATGGTTTACTGTTCATTCATCAGATCTAAGATTAAGTTAAGTAAAGTTTGAAAAGCTTAAATATTCTGTGACAACTGATTCACCCCCCCTCTCAGTTGTCTGTCCTTGTTTTGACAATAGGGTTTTCAATGAATAATTTATGATGAATGAAGGCACATTGAATGCCTTTAAATTAACACTTTATAGCAATAAATCATGCAAAACATATATTGAGTTGTCTCATGGTGGGAATGATCTCACGTCATGATATTGACCTAGGAAAAGAAAATGGTAATTTTGATGCAAGAAATGAATGTTTGGACAAGGGGAAACAATAAATGTCAAATATATATGAATATGTGTAGAAGAAAATAAGATAAGTTCAAATATGTAGAAATTTGTAGAGGTGGGGGTATGCAAAGGATCATAAAATTGCCCCATTTTGCACAAGATTGCTTCATTTTTCAATATGTAATCACATTAAGCCCTACATCAAAAGGTGGCCAAAATTAAATGGGAATTGACCTAGGTATGCAAATTTCACCACTGTATTTTGCTCCCACTTTGAAGCGTGTTAAACTATGTGAAATTTTTAGGGTTTTGATGGTTGTATCTTGTAGGGTTTATCCAAGGCCTAAAACCCTCATGACTTTTGTATGTGAAAATATTTTGATCCTAGCTTCTAATTAGATGATGACTTTCCAAGCTAGTGCAAGTCATTTAAGTCATGCTTTTATGTCTTAAAGCTCGTTGTTTGTTTGACCCTTTCATCTAGGTTACCAGCTATATGGTAAAATCATATGATTTAGGCTATGCCCCTTTTAAAAGTTGTGTGATCCTCGCTTGTTATACATGTGTTGAAGATTGATTACATTGCATGCGGGCTAGTGCAATGAAATTTCATCAAAGCAACCTAAGTCTTAAGTTGCACTCACATTATTGTGATGTTTCCTCAAGAGTATCTTCATACCAAGTGGATCCCATTAAAAAAAAAAATCATTGGTTAGTTGGTGTGCCCTCATCGGCCTCAAAAATTTAATGCGCATCTCCTCTTGAGGATTTGGGCAATATAAGTCTTGTCACACTTGGCCAAGTGTCGACATCCTATTGCAACAGAAAGCCTCAATGTTTGAGTAATCATGCATTAGCTAATAATTGATTAATCTTGAATTGATTATTAGTCTAATTTATTCTTATGCACTTAAGCTAAACTTAAGAGTTCTTTATTAAGTTAACTAAGTGCTTTTCTATATTAACTGAAGTGAGCTATTATTAGATCATTCTGTCTCATCGCATGTGATGTTGACACTTGTCCTAATCTAATCCCTTTACCATTCAAGGTTGCTCCTATATAGCACTCAACCCTCATTGTATTATCACTCTAGAGATTTATCTCTTGAACTCTCAACCTTTGAGGACTTTTGTTTTCCTTGAAGATTCTTGAGGTTCTTTTGTAGCTTTTTTTTGTTGAGGAATATTACACATATTGTTTGCAGATCTCTTACATGGAAGGTGTATTTGTTTGTTGTTTGATCCTATGGCTCATGGTTTTGTGGTTTTTCATAATTCTAACATGGTATTAGAGCATGGATTCATCAAACCCCTTCTTGATTTATGAGGTTTTTTCTTGAACTAGGGTTACAAGAGGAAATTTGAAATCTTCTTTGATTTTTGCTTTTTCTGAAAGCTAAAAAAAAACTACCACCTCAGGGTCATATGGGAAACCGGTGCCTAGCCCCTAGGGGGGCTAATTTTTTTTGCAAAATAGGCAGAATCGAGAAAATGGGCATAACTAAATTCGCTCGGGTAAGGGCAAAAAAGATATCGTTTAAAAGCTGCTTCTGAGCACTATCCAATGGTGCTAGCTTTTTTCTCAGTTTTTGTTGCTGGGGCATTCTACAACTTGATGAAGTCAAAGGTGTTTTTTTAGTTTTGAGCTCATAAATTTTAACCAATTTCTCCATTTTTCATGATTCAAGCAGTGTTGGAACCATCTTTCAAAGCTCTTCACAAATATCTACACACTTTTTCTAGATTGCTCTTTAGGTACATTTTATTCAGGTTTTTCTATTTTCGTACTTTGGTGAATTACTTGGACATTTTAGCTCTTGGGAACTTGTTTACATGGGATGACTCTTTTTTGGCTGTTCTATATGTATTTCCAGTATTTTGTCCTATTTGGACATTATAGACATCAGTTTCATGCACATTCTCTTTTGTAGACACATTGAGATAAAGTGCCATTTTGGTGTATATTTTTTTAGGATTTTGCACATCATGTTGTGTCTTTTGTATTCGCACTATGATATAAAGTGCCATGGGGGGTTGATGTTTTCCATTGGTTTACCATCACACCTTTGTCAAGTGAGTGTCCCTTCCACGATAGTAGTGAATCCAAGTGATTCTTGCCTCATGTGTGTGTGCCTTAGTTTGCACACCCTTTTATTTGCAAGTTGTTTCTCCTACATGCAATTCTTGGTTTCAAACAGTTTTAGTGTACTTGTCATGACTCTCCCTTTTCAACATTATAAGGAGTTTCTACTGTTGGTGCTAATCCTTCTTTGGTTTTGCATTGTATTGATCTATGTATCTAGTTCTTGTTCCTATGTACTTTCAGATGCAACACACATCAATGGCTAGTTACATGCATTTCAGTGAGTTGGAACATTTACCTATGGATATTCTTACATTTATGTTTTTTGGAGGTGACCTTTCATTTTCATTTGATCGGAGACTATTCGTACTTGTGCCATTTGTATCTTTGAGTTCCAAATGTTTTCCTTTGTTTTCCATCTAATTCAAGTAGTGTCATTGGGAACACTCATGTAAATTATTGTCTCTCTCATGATTAGTGTTCTTTAGACTATTGATACTTGCATTTTTTACTTGCATCTTGCATGTTGAGTAGTGTCATTGGGGTCACTCATACAAATCAATGTACCACATGTATCTTTGAATTCCAGATGTTTGCCTTTGTTTTCCATCTGATTCAAGTTGTGTCATTGGGGGAACTCATGCGGATATAGTCTCCTTGGATCTTGACATATACATCTTTGATTTCCAGATGTTTTCCTTTATTTTCCATCTGATTCGAGTAGTGTCATTGGGGCACTCATTTAAATTCTTATTATCTTTATCTTGATCATCATTTTTTTTAGAGGAGGTTCTTCATTTCAGCACCATATGATTCATCATTTGACAACAATCTACAACTTTTTTCGTGCTTCTGTGATGTTTTACATGTTCCTCTTTTTTGGGACAATGTTTTGGTTGGAGGCTTCTTAATCCTTCGCACCTTGATTTGGAGGCTTTTCAATCCTTCATTTTCCTTTTTCTCTTTTGGAGAGCAGTTTTCTCCCACTGTGGTTTTCTACTGTTCTCGAGTTGTGAGAGATTCTTTTGTTTGTACATGGGTACCTCACTAGGCCTTGTTTTGTAGGGACCCATATTGCATTCTTTTTAGGGTTTTTAGCTACTCCCTAAGTTCATAATAAGGGGGGTGTTAGACTAATCATGCATTAGCTAATAATTGATTAATCTTTAATTTATTATTAGTCAAATTTATTCTCATGCAATTAAGCTAAACTTAAGAGTTCTTTATTAAGTTAACTAAGTGATTTTCTATGTTAATTGAGGTGAGCTATTATTAAATCATTCTGTCTCATTGCATGTGATGTTGATACTTGTCCTGATCTAATCCCTTTACCATTTAGGATTTCTCCTATATAGAACTCAACCCTTATTGTATAATCACTCTGGAGATTTATCTCTCGAACTCTCAACCTTTGAGGACTTTTGTTTTCCTTGAAGATTCTTGAGGTTCTGTAGCTTTTTCTTGTTGAGGAATATTGCACATATTATTTGCAAATCTCTTGCGTGGAAGGTGTATTTGTTTTTTTTTTGATCCTATGGCTCATGGTTTTTTCATTTTTCACAATTCTAACACTCAAGTCATAACAAAACTTCATGATTGGGCCCACTCCTTGCTTCTACATTAGTCCTTGAGGGTAATACTAAATTATTTCTTTTGAAGGCCAAGTGGTTACAAGTGGCCGCTCCTGATTGCAACACATAAGTCCATCCTAGCATAGTTTCATATTAGTGCTTTCCTAAATCAAAGCTGTGATGATGTGATATGTTGACACATTTCCTTGATAGTGATTGGACTTGAATGAATAGGATCTCTCTTATTAGTTCAAAGAATATTTTATGACTAGCCTACATTGAATGTAAGTAGCCAAAGCAGGTGTCACTTTATGATTGTAATGCATTATGGCAAGAGGAAAAGGGGAATTACAGTTTGAAGATCCATACCCTAATATCCCTTATGTAGTTTGTTTATACCCCAGAGGATAAGGTGAGAGAAAAGAGTAATTGTGAAAGAGAAAACTATATCTAAATGCATTCCATTTGTAACTGAAATAAGAATCACATTTGAATTCATAACATATTTACTAATCAATCCTTATATTTCCATATGTATTATCATATATCAGTTACAAAAGTAGGTCTTAGTCTCTGCTCTGTACTTATCATTCTCTTCTTACTTCTCTATCTCTTACATCTATTACATACATACATTTATACATTGTCTCTATCTAAATGCATTCTATCTATAACTAAAATAAGAATCAGATTCATTCATAACACATATATATTGATCAATCCTTATATCTCCATATATATATTATCATATATCAATTACAAAACCAGGTCTTCTAGTCTCTTCTCAGTATTTATCATTCTGTTCTTACTTCTCTATCTCTTACATCTATTACATACATACATTTATACATTTATCATTCTCTTCTTACTTCGTCTCTATCTCTTACATTTATTACATACATACATCTATACATTATCTCTTAGAGAGATGCGACCCTTATAAAATACCTCTTATTAATCCTCCTATGTTGGCCTTAGGTTTTGCAACTCCTATAAGGTAGTTTGTGGTAGGTTTTGGAGTTTCCCTGTGACCTTGCTAACATTATCCCCACTTTTAAAATGATGTCTTGTCCTCAAGACATGTTGTTTATTTCCAAAAAGAAAATGTTTATAGATGACTTTTAGTTGTGTGAGTGCAGTGTCCCATTAATACTTTACTTGCTATAAGAATTTGATGTGTCCTTAGGTGCTGATGTTTGTTGCTTTTTCCTTAGGAAGACTATTGTGTATCTAGATTTTTTATGTTGCATTGTTTGCTTCCCCCAAGATTCCAATTAATGTGCCAATTTTATACTAATTATCTCCATTAGTTGTTTAATATGCATCTTTATTTGTTCCCTTTACTCCTAGACTTGTTGTAGTTGAGTGTAGAACCACAAAGATTTGTATGAATTAATTCCAACATTTCGGTAGTAGATTGCTCTTTTCCTTTGAAACTGTATCTTGTCCATTTCCCTAACTGATAGCTTCTACAAATAGTATTAGCAGGCTTTGTGATTTTAGGTAGATCTTAGACAACCTCTCTTGAACTAATCCTGACCAGATTATCAAAGTTCACATGTCCCATTCTCCGATGCCACAACCAAATTTCATTAACTTGAGATACAAGGCACTGATCATCAACACCCTTAAGTTGATCTAGATGTTTCTGTGAGTTCTCCTTCCAGTTGTAACCATAGCTCCAGATCCTTTTTTGATCTCATAGGTATTATCCTGAAACACAAGTTTGAAACCTTTTCTACACATCCGTCCAACACTCAAAAGGTTATTCCTTAATCCTTTTACATAATATACATCATCAATGTTGTGTATTCCATCAAAACTAATTATACCTCTCCCAACAATCTTTGCACTAGAATCATCACCAAACATGACCAAACCACCATCATATTTTTCAAGTTTAGTGAACTTACTTTTATCTCCGGTCATGTGATTAGAACATCCATTGTCAATCACCCAATAGTCTTCATCCTGTCTAGCATGAAAGACGATGACCAAAGTACCTTCCTTCTTGTCCTTCTTGTTCTTTGAATCAAATTTTCTTGCACATTTTCCAGAGTTAGTAGACACAGATTTATTCTCCAAAGCTAAGAACAAGCATTCACTATCATCACCCTCATAATTAGATTCATCATAAGAGATTCCAACTTCTTCTCTAACATAATACAACTTCTTGAATTTCTTATCCTTTCTATCTTATTGTCTCTGTTCTTCTTATGTAAAGCTCTATTTAGACATCTTGAAGCATAATGACCAATATTACCACAACTGAAACATTTAAAGGGAAACATACCTTTACACTTACCAGTACCTTTCTTCAACTTCCTTGTAAAGTTCACTTCCAACTCTTCTGAGCCATTACTATCCAGATCATCTTCAGTCTTTATTGCTTTAAATGTTATTTCTGTCTTCTCCTCTATCTTTCAAAACTTTCTCATCTTAAATGCAGTCAAGGTGCCAAATAGTTGTTCTTTAGTATATTTCTTAGGATCATACGTTTCCTCAATAACTGAAAATTTATCACTGTAACACTCTAATAAGGTCATTAGAATCTTCTCAATTATATCTTCATCTGTTAGAGTACCCCCTTGATTCCTAACTTCATTTGCTGCAAGATCAACCCTCTGGAAATAGCTTGCAATTTCTTCATTTTCTTCCATTTTTAGATTTTCATATCTACGTTTTGCTGTTAGCTTCCTTGTCAATTTTACTCTATCATTTCCTTCATAAATATCTTCCAACTTCTTCCAAACTTTATAAGCAGTTCCCAAAGAAATAACTTTTGTTTGCTCAATTTTAGTTAAAGCACCGTAAATAACATACCTCGCTTTTTCATTCTCCTCATAAGCATAAACCTCATCTGCAGTAGTAGGACCAATTTCTGGAGCAACATACTTCATCTGAATAGCCTTCCAAGTTTTGTAACCAAGAGAGATTATGTAACCTATGATTTTCACTTTCCAGTCACTATAATCATATCCATTGAACATAGGGATCTCCAACTTATGCGCCATCAGATCTACCTTAAGCGGTTAAGCTCTTCACCAAGGAACCAAAGCTTTGATACCAATTGTTAAAAGGTGCAACAAAATTGAGAGGGGGGGTGAATCAATTTTCACCAAATTCAAACTCAAAACTCAAAACACTTATCAACTTCACAACCACACAATTTTGTAATTAAGTATGAACATGCAATGCAGATAAAAGAAAAGAAAAGAAATACAATGAACACCAGATTTTACATTGAAAACCCAATGAGGGAAAAACCATGGTGAGGATTAACTCACAATATAAAGTGATAGAAACCAAATACAAGAGGCTCATTTCCCATAAACAAAGGCTCACTGCCTACAAAAAGGAATCACTATCCAAAAGGGAGGCTCACTACCTACATATACAAAAGATAACAGAAATATCCACCAAAGTAATTTACACACATCCGCAACCTTGATTAGAAGATTGTAGAAACCTTCAGCTCATTGCTTTCAGGAATCTAACACAATGAAGTATTGCTACCTCAACTCACTTTCACACAACTCTGCTTCTCACTTGTGGCTTACTTCATTACTTTGTATGATTTAATCCTTTGCATTTCGACTTGCATTTATACCATCTTCAATCTTAACAACTTTCTCCAAGGTCAACCACATATGCTTCATTTCATAAATTCAAATTAGGTTGAAAACTCAACATTCCCACGGTGGAAAGGAATGAGAGTGGACCACACCAACACTTAACTATGCCCCAAAACAACATCTTGGATCAAACACACGCTTCCTTAATTAAATTTTAATTCTTCATATGAAGTGTAAACACCAGGTCAGCCAAACCTAATGCAAACACAAATAAACATTGAAGTAAACACTTCCCAACAAGAAGATAACACACAAATGATGTAAAACACTTCAATATGCACGAGACCACATCTTAGATACCTTCAGATACATCTGCATCATTTGCAACAACCTTCAAACACATAACACCTTCCAAGAGTCTATCCAGATTGCACAAATACACATAGAAGCTTTGGAACTCGTCTTCCAGAGCACCAAACCACAAAAACCTTGGATAGAACATAGAGACCACCATCACAAGACATGTCCCAAATCTGCAAGACCTGAAGTAAATTAGTAGAGGACTGCAGAGCAAAAACATTTCTCCCAGTCCATAGACAAACAATTCTGCCAAACCAGTTCACACACTAGTGAACACAACTTTCACACTCCATCAAACTAGAAGCTAAAAATTAGGAGATGACACCAAAAATTTCCCAAACACAACTCTTCAGATCTGCACAAGCATATGATCAACATAGAAGAAACACAAAGAACATACCAGAGCACATTCTAAACACACATAATTCTGACTTCACTCTTTATTAATTTTCTCAAAATCATTTTGTAACCCATCATTTCAGCACATTTGCAACATCATAAGGATAGCTCCATGTACTCACAACATCTCAACAACATCTCAAATATACATGCACAATCTGCAACATTCTGAATTGTGTTGACATCAATGACAACATTAATGACAACACCACGAAACTTGCTCATACTTGCAACAATATGAGGGATTGATTTGCACTCTTTGGGCCTCTAGTTGAGTGATTTTCTCCTTCAAGTTCTTGGTGAGGTCAAACCATTGAAGAAAAAATTGGTATAACATGTTTTCCTCTGCTACACTCTTCCATATTCTTTATCTGTTCTTCCAATTGGGAGTATGTTGCAACACACTTTTTTTTTCCTCATCACTTTCTTTTTCAAAATTTCCTACTGAGCCTCTTGCCTTAGCTTGTCTTTCTATGACTACAAATCAGCCTATAGGCTACCTATCAATTGTTTGAGTTGTTTCAACAGGGGTAGTGAAGTATCTCTTTGCATTTTTGGTATGCTATTCTGTAATATGATCACCACCTCTTGTAATTTCTCTGTACTTTCAATATGTTGCTATAGGATTTCTTCTCCAACGGTAGCATGGAATATTTCCCCTAAATAAAGTTTTTGTAGTGGGGAAATGCTTGATAGGTTCACTTGGGAATCGATTATCAACAACTATAGTAGTTGCGCTATGGGTGCTGGCTATAGTTGCCTTTGTTGCGCTAAAAAAATTTGATTGATTGTATAGGGGAGGCAGATGTAGATGCCTCTATAGTGTTTACCTATTGTTCCCTATCATCTCTCGCATTTAGTTGGATACTTTTTGGAGGAGGTGTTTTTTGCTATCTTGTTTTTATTCTTCCAAGAGGGAATCATGGAGCTTTTTGGTAAGCTCTATTGTTTCCTTCTGAACCTTATATGTTTCTATTTTTTCCCCTTCCATTAGGGTATCTACCCTCTGCATTGTATGAGGCTCCTTTGCTTGTGCTTATGCTAATTTATCCTTTTGTTGTGGTGTCAAGTTAGGTCCCACCTCTTGTAGTGCCTTCTCCCTTATTTATTCTTCTTGTTTGAGTGCTGTTCCTTTCTTTTCTCTTATGAAATAAATAATTAGTTTTGGGAACCCTTCAATCACTTCCTCCAAGCCTCTATTAAACTTCTTGATGTATTTTACCAAGCATTGTACTATTCTCTCATTCTCCGCATATACTTCTTCATACATATTAAGGACTTGTGGTAACATGTCATGGTATATTATGGCATTTGTGGTGGTCATTACATCAATTTCCTGCTACGGTTGTTTAGGGACCTCTTATTGTGGGATTTCTACAGTGTGCTCCTTTTTTTTCTTCTATGGAGGCTTTGGCACTTCTTCAACATCTTCTTCTTCCTCCTCTCCAGAAAGTTGGATTATCTTCCTTTTTATCGATTTTTTGGGCCTTTCCTTTCTACTCTTTTTCTCCATGCTCACCTAGGAAATGATACCTAGGAATATAATTAAATTCCTAAGTAAACTTATGTAAGTGTAATTAAATAATTAATTACACCAACACCCCCCATAAGTGCAACTTAGGGAGGAAATTATTATGCAAATGATGCAAAAATGCAATGATGGGTCCCGAATGTGAGGCCATGTTAGGTACCCATGTACAAATGCAATACAAAGAAATCTCTTACAAATGAAGAAAAGGAGAAAACCCAGTGGGGCAAAAATCCTCCCCAAAAGAGATGAAATATAAGAATGATATCCATCACTAATCCAATCAATCTCCATCCACACAAAGGATGAAAAGAGAGACCATTCAGCCCCCCATAATGAGATAACCTACTACAAAAGAAGCACTGGAAGTACACTAAGGAGTAACACTGCAATCTTCAATTCAACAAGCAAGGAAAGATACTTCTATTTGCTAGAAACCATATTAGAGTCAATCAAGGACTCAAGTTAGAATCATGAAAAGCAATAGCATATCCGATGCCAAGGAACAATGGAAAGCTCACAAACTGGCACAACTCTGGAATCTATGAAGCAACAATTGATTGACAAATGATCTGGAATTGAAATGAAGTGCAAAGAAAATACAAACCTAATGCACACAAAAAGGAAATAGTGCATGCACTGATGAATGTTCACATCTACCTCCATGATGAAAAATAACCTCAAATTTGTGTAGATGACAAAATATGAAAAAATGGCCTACATCACTGTGAAGTGCTCAAAACTAGCTTTCTGTCAATATCTCATTTTCCAAAAATGGATACCGTGGCAAAAAGTTATGAATTTTTCAAAAAAGTTAAATTTAGCCTGTAGAAAATGAGTTTTCTAGCAATTTTTTTTACTTTTGATTTGATTTCTGAAAAATTATTCACTTTGAGTAGACAATAACAAAAACCCATAAATATTTTGATGCGAGAAACAAAACCCAAAAATGGTTTTTTGATCCAACAAGTAGAAGATGAGAAAATAATTTTTTAACCTTTAGCCTATAGAAAAATGACGTGCAATGATTTTTGTACAACAATTTTCTCTAGATTTGTGCAAGATATGTAAAATCTAAAAGATACCCAATTGAGATTTCGACCTTGGCTACAAAACCCAAAAATCGTTTTTCCTACAAATGAGTGAAAGTTATATTTTTAAAGAAAAAATGAAAATGACTCCAATAAAAACAACTAGATTTTAAACCCTTGTAGATTTGACAAAATATGCTAGATTTTGATGAAACAAAAGCTGATTTTGACTTTTTATGATGCCTTGCATTCATTGGTGAGGTTCTTAATACTTCAACTTGCACCAAGAAAAACTTTCATGCCAAGATTGGCCCATCAAATTTGGGAAGAAGTTTGCAGCATTGAAGCTCTAATACCAGGTAGGAGTTTATGGTGAACTCCTTAAACACCCCAAAATCACCTACAAGACAAAATAACTTCCAAAAAAGAGAAATGGAAGAAATATCATGCTATCATTAAGATGCAAGAATGGTAAATGATTATGGAAATGTACATATGAAGCCTTGCTTATATAGGCAAGGTTGAGATGTAGTATGTAATATGATGTTGACATGTGTCATAATCTTATGACATGTGACAACTAAATAACTACCTAGAAAATGATGCTAGATAAGATAAGACTTCTAGAAAAGGCAACTCATACTTATAGAAGGAATCTTATATCGTAAGAAAACATGTGAACCTATCACCTAGTAAATGATACCTAAGAATGCAATTAAATGCCTAAGTAAACTTATGTAAGTGTAATTAAATAATTAATTACACCAACAAGTGCGATACATAGGTTAGGGACTATGAAGTTCATGAGAACTACTGCATCAATCCCATATACTATTTAGAATGGTGTGGACTTGCTAGTTCTCTTATAAGATGTGCAGTAGGCACAATTACTTTTATATCTTAATCTGACCTGTTTTCATCACACATCTTAGTGAGTGTTGTCTCAATTATCTTATTTAGAAATTCACGTGTTCTATTTTCTTGGGGATGATAGTGTGATATTTTATCATGTGTGGTCATAAAATTTTCTAGGAGCTCTATAATAAATTTATTTACAAAGTTTTTACCTTGATCACTTACAATACTTAATGGGAAACCATGCCTAGTAATTATATTTTCATATAAGAACCTTATGGTAGTTTTTACAGTACAATATTTGGTAGGTTATGCTTCTACCCATTTTTTTAGATATTCTACTCATGTTATTATAAATCTTGCTTTGCAATATTTGGTAGGAGGATCAATGGGTCCAATAAAGTCTATTGCCTATTTTTTGAAAGGAACTTGTGCTAGTACTAGTTTTACAGGAATTTCGTATTTTGTGATAGGTATCCCTACTCTTTGATAGATATCACAACCCTCAATGTAATTATTTGCATCTTTGTAAAGGGTTGGCCATCAAAGTCCAACCAATTTAACTCTTTTGGCTGTTGTGCCACCACAATTGTGTCCTCCATCTATACCCTCATGTGCCTCTCTTAAATGGATTCTCTCTCATGCTCATAGATAACCCGTCTTATAATTTAATCTTGTCCCACATGGTGTATTTATCCTTCTATTAATGTATAAAGCATGGACTTCCATATTAGAGACTGTTTTTCTTGCGGTGAAAGATTTGAAGGAAGTTCTCCTATTGACAAGAGTATGACAGTGTCATGAAACTCTTCTAGTATCAAATTTATTCTAAATAGGTGTGCACCAAGGAGATCTTCTAGCTAGTCCTCCGATTCTTCCTTTGTTTCTATTTAGACAAGTAATTTAGTATTTGGTTGTTCTTTCCCGGTTTCACCATTATTTTAAAATCAAATTCTTGAAATAAGAGTAGCCATCTACATATCCAACCTTGTATAATAGTTCTATTTAATAGGTACTTTAATGGTTCATGATCTGTAAAGAAAGTAAAGGGTGTAGATAACATATAGTGTCTAAATTTTTGGAGTGCATAAACCATGGCTAATGCCTCTTACTCTACTGTAGTGTAGTTTTTCTCTACTTTTGATAATTTCCTCCTTGCAAATTCTACGGGTTGATCATTGTTTCCTTTAGGTTGAGTCAGTATTGCTCCTATTGCTATTCCAAATGCATCCACATGCACGTGGAATGGTATACTCTAGTCTAGAAAAATTAAGGCAAGTGCTTTTCACAATTTTTTGTTTTTGTGTCAAATGCATTTTGAAATTCCTCATTCCATTCAATGTTTCTACTAGATCTCTTTTTCAATAGTTACTCCAATGGTACAATTATATGAACACAACCTCTTATAAATTTACAATGATAACCGGTGTAACCTAAGAATGTCTTAACTTCTAGAGTAGTTTTATGAGGTGGTAGTGTCATAATTAGTGTAAATTTCATGGGTCTACCATCAAGCCTTCTTTACAAATAATGTTCCCTAATACTGTTCCATAGGGTACCAAAAATATGCATTTCTTTAGATTTGGTGCTATCTACATAATTTGACATCTATTTAAACATCATCCTAAGTACTTGAACATGGTATTTTAGTAGTCTATACACCATCCAACCATCCAAGCATACTTCCAAAAATTCATGTATAAAGTCTTTAATTGTATTTATCATTATCCTACTAAATATTACAGGAGCATTTTTAGGCCAAATGACATTACTATATACATATAAGAACCCCATTCTGTTACAAATTTAGTTTTTGGATAATCTTCTTCCCTTATTTTCACTCAATATCAATAGCCAAAGAATACATCAGTAAATGAATAGATCTCTCTTCCAAAAACTGATTCTAATATTTCTTCGGCAAAGGTGTAGGGAATGGGTCATGTGTTTGTGTAGGATTTTATTTTTCTAGTGGGATATTTAATTTCCCTTAGTTATAGGTTTTTCCTACACATTTATTAAGCTTGATTAAAATAATAAAGTGAGTTAATCATTTAATAACTAGGATTTTAAGTGATGAGTTGTCCTCCACCTTTAAGAGGAGTTATAACTTTTCATCATTTTATTTAATGTTGATGGTTATTAGTGGTCAATTCTCATTGGTTGATTTGCCACCTCCATCTTCTCCTTAGTTCTATATAAAATCACTACCTAGCTTATATTTTTTTCATCTTGGAAGCTCTTAATACAATTCTGTCATCTTGAAATTTCATAATCTCTTGGAGTTTTGGTTTGCATTATTTATGCTTTTTCTAGTTTATGTAACTTTGATTTTATCTTTAAAAGTTCCTTGGGTTATTCAATCTATTTTAGATTTCTAACATGGTATAAGAGATTTTGTTTTGAGAAATATAAGTTCTTTAGATTCCTAATTGAGAGTTTGAGATTTCCATATTAAAAATCTTGTAAATTCCGATATGCTCTTCTCTTGCATTTTGAACAATCTATTGAATTATAAAGGGTTTGCATAGATTTAATAACCTCTTCATATTTCATATGTGTTTTGTGAGATCTAGGTGATTGAAACATTTTTAGTTATATTGGTGGAATTTTTAATTGTTCCAATGTGTCCAGAGGCTTGAGAAAGTCAAGATTGACTTTTGTTTCATCCAAATTGGAGATCATTTGACATAGCTACAAACGAGAGTTTGAAGCCCAGATCTAGTGAACAGTTTTTTATAGCAACATTTTTGGCCAAAAAAGACCTTTCCTTTACATTCAAGAGGTCGAGGAGAAATTTTGACATAAAATTCATCCATATTCAGTGTCGGGATTAGCTGAGGCAATTGTTTTTACCCAGTGAGCCCTACGACCCTCCAATTGTTCAGGTATAGTTGTATGATGAATTTTTTCAAAAAAGAAGTTTTAAGCGCTAGAAAAATTACTTAAAGTGCTTAGGAATTGAATAGGTTTCATGTAGGAATTTGAAGAACGTGACCCTTAGACCGCCTGCTAAGAGGCTTAAGCTGCAAGGTGATTTGTGGTTGGCAGTCTCTATAACCATGACCTTACTACCAACATTTTGAAATTATTGTCAGACATTAGCTACAGACCGCCAACGATCAAGTCAAAACTGTGACTAGTCCACTGAATCTCTATTGAAGTTGCCACTATAGCTCTGCTTAGTCGCCACTCTATGGCCATTGTTGGCGGTGGCGCTTCCCAATGACCACTAGGGCCCTCCAATAGGCCAAATTGGACCTTTTCTTTCAAACTAGCATAAGTTTTTGCCACGATATCAAATTTTTGAAAACAAGATATTGCCAGAAAGATGGAGATGACCACTTTCCAGCCAAGGAGGTGTTGAAAATATTTTTACCATATTTTGCTAGATATTTTAGGTTGAAGTTGTTTGTTGCTTATTTCTTCAACATGGCATAACTTTTTCCCCGATGCTCTGATTTTTAGAAACGAATAGGCATTGGAGGTGAAGAAAACT
Organism: Sequoia sempervirens; assembly: GCA_007258455.2. NCBI lineage: Eukaryota > Viridiplantae > Streptophyta > Pinopsida > Cupressales > Cupressaceae > Sequoia > Sequoia sempervirens. The sequence continues at coordinate 173,072,034 of VDFB02000017.1, forward strand.
GCACAAATATAAGGCTATTTTTTTAGGTTCATTTTGTATCAAAATTTGTAATTTTTTCCATTGTTGGCCAATTGAGCATTATATCTTGGAAAATGCTTTGTAAATGCACTAAAATATAAAATGCCAACCTTATAATATTTGGTGGGGTGATTTTTGATACTAGTGAAAATGGTAGGAGTGTATTGGTGTTATTTTTTAATCATTTGAGGATTATGTCATGAGGTTTTTTCTTTCATCCTTCTGTGATAATATTGGATAAGGATAATATGATTCTTGGAAAAAAGGCATTCTAACTCATCGTAGATGGCTAAATTTTTAACCTTAACTTTATGGGCTCATGCTTGAACCATAAATACTTGGAAGGAAATCAATATGGGGTAATAAAATTTCTCATGCATTAGGATTGATTGGTTCTCATGTTGATAATGACACTATGTGGGCTATATTGGAAATTGAATGTCCCCACACACTTTGGACCAAAATTTGGGAGATGTTTGGAGATCCTCATGTTTCTCTATTCCTAGATGATCCTACTTCAAATTACCTCATTCTAGTTGATGATGCAGATAATATACCCTTTGATGATGCTACTTTAGAGGAGTTTAAGTATTATGTAGGTCTTGAACATTCAAATGACATAGAGACTTCTCTTCTTGCTTCTCATCCTCACATTAATACCCCATATCAATCACCTGTTGTAGCTTTAGATTCCATAGATGCTTCTTTGAAAGCTTCTAGTGATTCATTGCAGAAGGATCATTTATGTCTTTTGGATTCAATCTATTGGGACCAATTTCTACTAGATATCTCTTGTTTATTTGTAGAGTCCCTCATTTTGGATCTAGATAACACTATTGAGGACATACATCTTCTCTTTGAGGACCACTCTTTTGTCCTTGCATCTGTTGCTACTATAGAGTCTAGTGTTGCTTCTTCAAAAACCTCTAGTGACTTCTTATAACATGACATACATAGTCTTTCAAATACAACTTTGTGGGATGATTTCTTGATAGGTATTTTAAACTTGCTTGTGAAGTCTCACATTTCAGATTTGGAGGACACATTTGAGGGGTTATAACTCATTTTTGATGATAGTCATTGTACAACTATTGTGAAAGAATTATTTTATTTGTATTGTGTTCTACATCAATCTCTAGGAGGTTTTTATTTCTCATCTTCAATAGTGCAGTGCAAAATCCTTGTTTTAATTGTGATAGTTTTCAAAATCGACATGGGAACACTTGAGCCAAGTTCAAAGACTTCATACATTTTGTACTTTCTTCCTACATATTAGTTTTAGGAGTGGGGAGATAGCTTGCATACACCATTGGTTTTGTTTCTTCCTAAGGGGAGGAACATTGTTCGATGATCATGGACCATCTTATGTATCCAATTTTGAGCATCTACCATTTGATCTCTTTTGGGGGGGGGCTATTTAGTCCTCTTATTCTCTCTATTCTAGGGGGTGTTCTCCCTATATTTGTGTGGGGGATTCTTCTTCTTTGGAGGGGGGAATTTTATATGTACATGGGTACCTAACATGTCCTCATTTGCTGGGACCCATCATCTTTTACATCCTCCTAAGCTGTGCTTAAGGGGGGATATTAGTGTAGGTTTTTATTTTCCTAGTGGGATATTTACTTTCCCTTAGTTATAGGTTTTTCCTACACATTTTATTAAGCTTTCTTAGGATAATAAAGTGACTTAATCATTTAATAACTAGGAGATAAAGTGATGAGCTGTCCTCCACCTTTAAGGGTGAAGTATTTACTTTTTCATCAATTTATTTAATGTTGGTGGTTATTGGTGGTCAATTCTCATTAGTTGATTTTATACCTCCATCCTCTCCTTAGTTATATATAAACTCACTACCTACCTTGTATTTTTTCATCTTGGAAGCTCTTAATGCAATTCTATCATCCTGAATTTGCATAATCTCTTAGAATTCTAGTTTAAATTATTTATGTTTTTCTACTTTATGTAACTTTAATTTTCTCTTAAAAATTTCATTGGGTTATTCAATCTATTTCAGATTTCTAACATCATTTATGCAAGATTTATTAAGTTCCTTAAAATCAACACATATTCTCACCTTTCTTGGTTTTTATTTTACATGGAAATAGGGCTTATCCATTTTGTATTGTCTACTAGTTTAATTATTCCTACATCAAACATTTTATGTAGCTCAACTTTAACTTTATTTTTCACATTTGGATTAAGTCTATAAGGTATCTTCCTTACTGTTTTGGTCCCTTCTTTTAGTTGTATCTTCATTACACATGCCTCTTCTTTTATCCCTTTTAAATCTATAAATATCCTTAGGAACAATTCTTCAAATTCTGATAGGATTTCTATAACTTGTGATACTATTTTATCATCCCAATAATCTCTCATCTTTGATATTTTAAGGTCCCCTTCCTTGGCAATATTTTCTTCCCTAAGCTTGATTGGTTGGCTGTAATTTTTTTTTAAAGATTCAGTAGGGGATTCTAGTTCTCTTTCCCATTGGTTGACTTTTATATATATGTTATTTGCATCATCTTCTTGTTGTGTTACACAACATATTTTTCTAGTGAATGTTGATTCCTTGTCCAACCATTCAATATATTTCCATATCCCCTCTATCCACGGTGGTGGGGAAACATGTTGTAGTATCACTACTTCATTATTTATGTTTGTTCTAAATATTTTCTTTCAATTTAAGTAGTGCGACATGTATATGCTTATCCTAGTTGTAAAAAGAAAAGGTGTGTAGGAAATACATTTAAGCTCCATCCAAGATTTAGTTTCTCCACTTATTTCTTGGTTTATATACCATGTTTGGGAAACTTGTCCAATAAAATAGTTGAATGTATAATCACTCATCATACTTATTCCTTGTTTCCCACCTTTCAATACAAGTTTTTTAGTGATCGTCTAGTAAGATACCATCATTATACTTTGGTATATCCATGTATTCCCCTTCCTTTGGTAGTTATATTATTTTTATTAATATTTTAAATATCTCCTATTTGGTAAGTTTATCCTTATGTGTATTGCACCAACTTACAATGGTATTACAAACAAGTGTGTGTTGTAATATGTCAAGACTTAGCTCATCATTATTGGAGAATTTCTCTATTTGGGTAATGCATGGTAGTAGTTCTCCCACATTTGAATACTTAGGGAGTTTGATATGTGAAATTACTCATGATATGTAATTTATCTAGTGGTATCTTCCATCTATGTTATCCTCATAATAGTCAAAGTTGTTACAAGAATTTTGTGGTGTATTATTTATATTTGTGGTAGAATACAAAACATCCTCCTATAACCTTCTTATCATAAATATCCTTCATAATCTAGTGACCGTCTGAGATTGTAGTTCCGGTTATTCCTACATCCATGCACCCAACACCTCTTCATTGTTTGTGTTGTAAGAACTACTCTCTATTTCAAATTCCCCTTTTGAGTTTGGTTCTTTAAAAGTTTCATTAAGGAGTAATTTTGATATTATGTAAATGTTTTTATTGTTAGGGTTGTGATATTCTTTTGTATTTACTTCCTCTATGTAAGATTCATCTATAATTTTTCCCTAAGGGAATGTGAACTATTTTATCTTCATCTACAAATAATATTTCTTCTTTTCTTGAGTCTACAATACCATTTATATTGACAAACTGCCTTAGTCCAAGTAATTCATTAAATGAATCAAAAGTTTCTTACTCCCGTCACATTTAGTTCTACCTATCTCTAGGTCCCTAAGGTTTTCATCTTAGAACCATATGCTAAGCTAATGTTATAGGGTGTTTGTTCAAGTTTGGGATTCCCATACTCTTTTAGGGAGCATATTTATGTCAACTCCTAAATCTACCATCACATTTTTAAGTTTCTTATGATTTACGCTAACAATAATAATAATGGGTTTGGTTTTATATTGCTTATCATTCTTCCCTATTGTTCTTATCTGTGGTGATTGAGATTGTTGTTTGTTACAGTATTTGTAGAACTATTTTAGTTTGTCTAATATGTTAGAGTTTTTTGACATTTTTATGAGTTTCTTTAGTATTCCTACTTATTTCTTGGAGAAGTAGTCATTTTTTTCTACTTCTTTATGGTGTTCCTTAGTAACACTTTTCTTTGTTTATTCTACTATCTAGTCATTATGTTGTTTGGTTGGTTGGAATTCTTCTTCATCTATATTGCTTTCTTCCTTAATGGTTGTGTATCTTTCAATTACAATATTTGTTCCTTGTCTAGTAACCATTGTTGCTTTGTTTTTCTTATTGTTGCTTGCTTTGTATGGGTCTACTATCCTTCTCCGGAGCTACTAGTCTTAATAGTATAAAAGTCAATCCACTTCACTTTTTGACATCTCCTTGTTGTTTGATAAGATTCTTTTGGTACTCTTCATAGGATTCTTTCTCATCTAGATAGATTTAGGTTTTTTAGTTCATCACTTTTGGATTGTGGTGCTGCATTTTTATAATATGTTTGTGCTTTGTCACAATTAAATATATCATGCCTAGTACTTCTATAAAATCCACATTGATTCTTCTTGTCTCTCCAAAATTTAGATTCAAAGTGACCCTTCTTGCCACAATTGAAACAAGTGGCATTTTTTTGCCTTCTTCTTCCTCTACCCCAACCTCTATCGCTATATTTTCTTTGATTTTGTTGGTTTTACATGGATTTTATATTTATTTGGTTTCGCCACTTTGGGATTCTATATCCCTTGTAAGTAAAGTGGTCATTCCTCTAAGTATTTTACATATGCCATTCCTCTTTCCTCATTATAATTTTCTAGATTTGAATCCTCTCTTAATCAAAATAGTTGAGATGAACAATCTTCTGTTTCGTGTTCATCCCATCCACTATAGAATGTAGAATAGACTGAGTTAATATTTTTAGGCAGTGCTTTTAGGTCTACCCTTCATACATTTTCCTTCATTTCTCTTATATATTTTGGGCATTCATTCCACAAGTGACCTTCTCAAGCACAATATATACACCATATGTTGGGTCTTTATGGAAGGGTACCTTGTTTCACCATAATCTCTTATCTGAGTGTTAGTTTCTCAACTTCCAATCATAATATTTCCATTTCTTTAGTTTCTTTTTATTTTTCAATTTTCCTCCAAGATTGGTTTTCTATTCAGTAGGCCAAGGTTACTAATTCTAGATATGTATTGAAGTCTCTTCCATTTAGGGCCATTATAATTTTTGGTGTCACTCCTACTATAAAGCATTCAATTTTTAATTTTTTGTTAACATTTCTTCCAATCTCCTTGTTATTTCCTTGAATCTCTTATCAACTTCTATTATTGTCTCATCTTCCTTCTCTATGAGTTCTCTTAGTTTACTTACCCCTTCGGTGGGTAATTTTGGGGATTCAAAATTTGCTAGGTATTCTTGTTTCATTTGTTCCATTCCTTATCATTTCCATAATAAGTCTTGTGATACCATTTTAGCACATCACTTTTTAAGGTGCTAATGAAATCGAATAATTTAGTGTTATCTCTAATTATGTTTTTTCTTTGCCACATTGATTCTAGGACAAAGATATGTTCTGCGACTTTATTGGTATCTTTCCTAAAATTAGGTTACTTCCTGGAGGTACTCATGTCTACTTGTTCTTGACAATCACTATCTATATCTCCCAAGTTGATATTAAAGTAGTGTGTCCCCAAGGTTAATACATTATTTTTCTTTCCTTTTCTCTACTGTCTCTTGATTACCTAATGTATGCTCTATTTATTCTACAAAAATTATTCTTGAATTTAATGGAATTAAGGGCGACTCTTGGTCTAGGGGCCATGTCTTCAAAATATATTTTCATCCTTGGAGATGTTCTTTTGTTGGTAAATAACATTTGATTAGTTGGTGGTGCTGTTTCATGACATGTTAAATGCATAGTATCCAATTTATTTCCTACCACATTCTCTCCTCTTATTTTCAAAATATTTCTACTTACCAACTCATCTAAGTATTCCACATCACCTATTATTTTTTAGAGATTTAATATTGGAGTGACCACCAATAACCAATCCTCATCTATCCTTAATTGAATGTTTTCCTACCCTAGATAAATAGTTGGTGTTCTAGTTATTGGTGGTGTCATAATTTTTGCAATTTTTTGCTCTAAATTCTTTTTAGTTTTTTCATAATCATCGATTTATCCTTCTATATATTATATAATTTGAATTATCCTATCCATATTAAAGCTTCCTATTTAAAAAATATCATTTCTCCTATCTTTAGTTACACCCACAATGGTGTGATCAATAACACCCTTATTGGTGTGCTTAGTCTCTTCCCTCCTAATCTCTACCACTAACTCTTTGGCTTGTTCCCTTTCATTCTTTTCTACTTCTTCTATTCTTCTATGGAACCTTGCTTCTCGATCCTGGGTTTGTTTCAAATTTATTTATTTTGTGTTCATCTCCATTACCAACTTAATTATTTCAATAAGCTCTCTATTCCTTTTGCTGTCTCCTTTTTTCATGGGTCTTTTTGATCTAGATTTTCATTAATCATTATAGATTTTTATTTGGTGTTGTCTTGTGACCCTGCTAACAACACACATTCCCTTTGTAGTGCAATTTGATAAATCACATTTTAAATTATTTATGTTGGGGAGTGCAATATGTATATTTGTTGATTTAAATCTTTCTATAAATCAAAAAATGATATTCAAAGACTAATAAATAGCCTATAAGCACACCATGTAGACTTCAAATCATATGTGCATTCAATGCAAAAGGTGGAAGTTGACCTAAAATTTCAAGAGCGAAAATAGAGCTCTAGGGAATTATTTTAAAACAAAAAAGAAGGGTGATTGAGTGTTTCTTGCAAAAAAAGTAATGTATTCAATTGGTTTTTGTCACTAGTCCACATTGAAGACATTAGAACATTGGTGAAAATAGTTATGTTTTGAAAAATCTCTCTATAATTGCAAATATTTTCACTAGTTAGGGTTTTGTTCCTAATACAATCATAAGAGTATTTTTTATTCTTTTGAATTATCAAATATTTTCTTTCCAAAGCCTAAGATATTTCCATAGAAAGTAGGCTTATTGCATTTAAAAATGTGTCAAAGTGTATCCTAGGGTGGAAGGGAAAAATAGATCTTAGAGAAGGTTATTATAAACCAACTCCCCAATTTAGCCAAGAAATCAAAACACAACTAGGTCATGAGAATCCTTTGTGAAAGAATTCATGATAGAGTTGATCTAATTACAAATACAATTATTTTGATTTAGTGATGGAACTTGTTGTAGCATTGTTATTATTGTAACATAAAGTTTAACCTCGTGTCTAACACTTGAAGATTTGACTTAAGGATATTAGTTGTTTCTAATGTATTTGTGAGTGTTGATTTAATTCAAGCTATCTATAGCAAATATAATGTTGACACTAGGACATTGTTGAACTATGAGAGCAAGCCAATGGCTATTATGAACAAGGAATTAATTAGATAAGTCGTCAACCTTAATCCTAAGGAAAAAACTTAAATTGAATTTGATGAGTTATTCCATGAATTTAGAAAGGATAGATACAAATATAGTGTCAGGTGGTTACCAAGCCACATGCAAAGAGGCCCAAATGGAGAAAGAAAAATTACAAAGGAGCAAGTCAAGCCTTTCAATGAAGAATCATTTGAGGGGTATTTTAGAATGACATATTTTTCACTATGTAAGGTGTTGGGAGCTGATTATAAACCATAAATACCAATTCATTTGATGATGTTGGTTACTGATATCAACATTTATAAGTTAATAGATATTTTAACTCTACATATTTTATTGTTGATGCAATCCACAAGGAATTGGTGTCTTTGTAAGTTTATGAAAAATCCCATGGTACTCCCTACTATGCTACATTCTACTACATAATGGAGGAGAAATTTGGGAATGTTCCCTTTAATTGAGGCATGGAACCACAAAAGGAAATCCCATACCTATTTAGGGACAAACATATTTGGGATTTATAGTGCCAAGCATCAAACTATGACCTGTTTGAGAGGTATTTTGTGCAACGAATGTTGGTATTATTGGGTCATAAAAGGATGCGATTATTTGATGCTATAACTAGATTTTTAAGACCTAATAATATCCAATTTGAAGTAGGATATGACTATAATTGGGGTGATTGGTTCTTTCATTCAAATAGGAGAATCATCATAGTCTATGGAGCTAAGGTTGAGCCTCATGTTCTGCATATGCGAGTTTTTGATAGGGTGGATTTTCTTGAGATCATGTGGTAGTTAAATAATTTAGATAGGTTTCATTTAAGGCAACATAAAAAGGGCCCCTTCTTAACACCTATCATAAAATTCTTTAACTTCACAATTACATCGAAGGAAGAATTGGAACTATCAAGTTCTAAACTAATGGAGTATAGAATGAAATAATTTAGAGGAGGAGATTTGATATCAAGAACTACATTGAAAGGTCAAAATAAAATTGTGGAAGTTTACTTAGGAACATCAATTTGATGAAGTTGAGGACCTGATTACAAATTGCACCACTAAGGTAGAAATTGACAATATTAGAGATAAATGGTTTAATATCCTCATTGGAGAGAGAAAGGGCAAGGTGTTGGCATATGGCTTTGAGAGATTGTTTTTGGCCTCTTTTGTTTTCATTGATGGCAACTGGAGTCAATAGTATGGTTAGTATGTTCCATAGTGTTGAAGTTGCTCCTACTGGAAAAAGAAGTAAGAGACTCTAATCTATTGGCAAAATGTATGAAGAATAGGGCATCTAGTTGATAAGTTGATCTGAATACTTCACTAGATCACTATTTTGTGGTGTGGATCCCCAGGGAAGCTTGTTCAACATGTATGCTATCCTATTGGTGAGTTTTGTGGTTTCGCATTAATTAGAGTATGAGTTAAGAGATTCAATAGAAATGATTTATTGTTTATTTTCTCATTATGGCCGACGTATTGTGTATGGTGTGTCATGAATGTATGAAGAGTATGTGTTTAACTATTTCTTATGTTTGGAATTTTGGTTTGGGTCCCTACTATAGTCTAGCCAACTTGTGAGGGTACACATCAATTATAATTAGTGATTTGAGTTGACATGAGCAAGAATATTATATTTTGTTTTGAAGCCAACATATAATAAAATTATTGTTAGCGGATATATAAAGGAGATCAGAAAATCATTTTGTTATGGAGATAGAAGTGTGTGTGAAGATCAAGAAGAGTGAAAGTGTAAGAGTGAAAAAATACAAAACAATCATATGAGGTAATATTAGAAGATTTGTTTGTATAACATAAGGGTTTTTGTATGCAGAGTAGAGCAAAAGTGTGAATTGGATAAAAGATCTGGAATCTGATTATGTGCTTCATTGGAACTGAATCCAGGCATATGTAGATGCTATATTCTCAGTTCAACATTTTGTTGTACTATCAAATATATTTTTTAAGGAAGTGAGCCTTCTCTTTTGAGTAGTGAGCTCTAGGTAGTGTGCCTGAATGCAAGTGCATTCCCTTTTATCATACTTTTAATAGAGTATACTTTGTGGATTAATCTCCACCATGGTTTTTACCCTAACAGGGTTTCCACATAAAAATCCTAGTGTTATGGTGTTTTTTAATGTGTTTACATGTGGTGGACGCGCTAGGGTATCTGCGCCCTAGCCTGGTGGCTTTGTGTTTCTGGTGGTTGAGTGGGTGGGAAGTCTAGGTAGTGTGGGTATGGGCCAGGGGTGGTTCTTTTTGCCTTCTTTCTTCTATGTGTGGGTGCAGTTTTAGGGGGGTTTTGGTGCAATCTGTTGGGGTTTGGTGTGGGCGTTGGGTCGTTTATTGTCACCGACCCCTTTCTCTTAAGTTTGATCCTTTTGATTTCTCTGTTGGCTAGGGTTTGAATGGCAAGGAATACATCGATTGGTGAGGTGAAGGGAGATATTCCTATGGCAGAGGTTGGTGGTGGGGCTTCGTCTGGAGAGGGTTTGACAAAATCTAGTACCTTTAAAATGCATAAGATAAATGGATGTCTGGAAAGGGCGCAAGTTCGTCCTGTGTTGGTGATTCAATCAGAGGTGGTAGCTAAAGATCTGGATTACTATAGTAAGCATGTTTTGATTTGTAAGTTTATGGGGATGAGGGTTTCTCTTTCTTTCTTGGACACTTGGATCCGCAAGACATGGTCTCCAGAGGGTGACTTTGATGTTCTGTTGGCTGCAAATAATTTCTTTCTGGTAGATTTCTCGTGCATTGCTGATCGAAATAGGGCATTTGAAGGGGGGCCTCATTTTTATAATCAAGTAGGTCTTTTCATAAAACCATGGCATGCTGGCTTTAATTTGGCGGAAGAGTTTCCTTCTAGGGTTCCAGTTTGGGTTCGCCTTCCTCGGCTGCCGCTTGAATGTTGAAGAACTGATATATTACAATCAATTGCTTTATTGTTGGGTAATCCTATTGGTCCTTCTCAACATACTTTAGATAAGAGGATCTTTTCTTATGTGAGGGTTTGTGTCGAGATTGATCTGAGTCAACCTCTGCCTGATTCTATTGATTTGACTGTTGGCTCTAATTCCTGGACTTAGCCTTTGGATTATGAAATGTTGCCTTTTCGGTGTCGATTATGCCATGAATATGGGCATCTGCAGCAGAGGTGTCCTCGAGCTTTTGGTGTGGGAGGTGCTAATAATGCAGGTTCCCAATCTAATTTGAGGGTGGAAAAGGGTAAGAATCCTATGCAGGGAATGGTAGCAGACAAAGATGGTTTTGTTCCAGTTAAACCTCGTAATCATGGATGGGGCCAAAAGAGGCCTTTCCAGGATAGACAGGAAGGGGAGACTTTCAATAGATTTGAGGCTTTGGATGAGTTAGTTCAAGAGGAAGGGTTTACAACTGACATGCAAATGGTGGATGGCTCTGGTTCTAAGGAGTTGGTTGAGGTACAACCTTCGGTGATCCCTGGAGTGGATCAGCTTGGTGACCAGGATCCTCAGATGGTGTCTGGTCTAGGTCCTTCCGCTCTAGCTCTTGGTGTAGGGGATGGGGGGGTTGTTGATTCTGGTGGCCCCTCTGGTGCTGGTAAGGTCTACTCGGAGGCTCGGGATAGCCCTGATTTAGGTAAGTTTAAACCTTCTTCCTCTATTCTGGGTGTGCAGCAAAAATCTTTTAAGAAAGGGATTCCTGAGAAATCAGTTAAGGTTGGTCGCAAAAAGGACCAAGAAAAGGTGAAGCTTGCTGGAGAGACATTGGTTGAGGCTAGTTCAGTGAAGACTATTGATGCTCACTTTTCCCAACCCCAAAATGATAGTTCTTTCTTGGAATGTGAGGGGTATGAATAGCATCCCTTGACAAAAGGCTATTCAAGATTTGATTCGCATTCATTCTTCGGATGTGATTTTCTTGCAAGAAACTAAGTTATCAGTGGATAGTATGTTAAGTGTGGCTCCTAAGATTTGGGGTCATGGCCAATGTCAATGTGTGGGTGCTTTTGGTAATTTTGGTGGAGTGGCTTGTTTTTGGGATCCCCGAAAGGTTAGTCCAATTTGGTGGATCTCCTGTAAGAGTTCGATTTCTTGTGTTGCTTCTCATTTAGAGTCAGGGGAGAAAGTTATTTTCTCTAATATATATGCTCTGACTGATTTCCAAGGTAAAGCACAACTGTGGGATCATGTTAGACATGTGAGGTCTTTGGATCCTTAGCTGCCTTGGATCCTGGCTGGTGATTTTAATGCTGTCATTTCTTTAGAAGAGAAGAGAGGAGGTAGTGCTCATTTGGAGCCTTCCTCTAGGCTCTTGTAGGATAATATGGCTCTTTTGAGGTTAGTTGATGTCAAACCAACTAATGGAGTCTTCACTTGGAATAATAGGAGAACTGGAGATGCTGCTATTTCTGAAAGACTAGATAGATTTTTGGTGTCTAGTTTTTGGATGGGGGATAGGTGGATGATTAGCTCTGAAATATTGGATTGTCGAGGCTCCGACCATTGGCTAATTAAGCTTGTGGTTGATGTGCCTCAATGATGTGCTAGAAAGACTTTCAAGTTCCAACTCATGTGGCTCTGGGATGAGTCTCTTCATGATATGATTTCTGGCTGGTGGGATCTTGGGAAGCCAACTTATGGCATTGCTATGTACTCATTCTCAAAGAGGTTACAGTACGTCAAATACAAGTTGAAAAGATGGAATAGGCAACATTTTGGTAATTTGTTTCATGAAAAACAGAAGGCTCAGGATAACTTGGACTTAATCACTAGGCAGATTCATGATCAAGGCCTAACGAAAGAGTTGAGTTTGTCAGAGATTGTTGCAACAAAAGAGGTAGAGGAATGGGAGTTAAGAGAGGAATTTTTTTGGAAACAAAAGTCTCGTATTGAATGGCTCTAGGCTGGTGATAGGAATACTTATTTTTTTCACAACTCAGTTAAAGACCAGAGGCAAGGTAATGTTATTTCTTCTCTTGTTTTGTCTGATGGGGAAATTTTGTACTCTTTTGCTTCTATCTCTGCGGAATGCATTCGGTATTTCTCTTCATTATTTTTTGAGGATTCACCTCCAGCTGAGGAGGCTGAAACAAGGATTTTGAATTGTATCCCTCAGCTAGTGTCTAATGAAATGAATGAATCATTTCTTTTTTCTATTACCTTGTTGGAGCTTGAGAACATTGTGTTCCAGATGAAGAAAGGTAAAGCATCGGGGCCTGATGGATTCCCCGTTGAATTCTTTCAGGAGTTTTGGGAGGTGGTTAAGTTGGACCTCTTAGAGGTTGTTAAGGAATCTTTCATGAATAAACAAATGTTGAAGTCTCTAAATGCAACTTTTTTAGCTCTCATTCCAAAGGAGGGGGCTAATTCTTTGGATCTTTTTCGGCCTATTGCATTATGTAATGTTGTTTATAAGATTATTACTAAGTTGATTATTGAAAGGCTGAAACCTTGGCTTGGCGAGTTAATCTCTGAGGAGCAGGGGGTTTTGTTGCTGGCAGACAGATCATGGATGGTGTTGTGATTGCAATTGAGACCATCCATTCTATGGAATCCTCAAAAGAAAAATCTATGTTTATCAAGCTGGACATGGAAAAAGCGTATGATTGCGTTAAATGGAGCTTTCTTTTGAAGATTCTTGGAGCTTTTGGCTTTGATAGTGATTGGATTGAATGGGTTAGGAGTTGTGTTACTTATTCCTCCTTCTCAGTGCTTCTCAATGGTGAGCCCACTGAGTTGTTTGGTGCTTCTAGAGGCCTCTGACAAGGAGATCCTTTGTCACCCTACTTATTCATCCTACTTGCGGAAGGATTGGGAAGGATTAGTCATGCTCAGGTAGCAAGTGGCTTGATTCAGGGTTGGAATTGGGGAAATGATCTTCCCCCTTAGACTCATCTTCAGTTTGTTGATGATACTGCCTTGATGTGTAGGGCAAGGGTTGAGGAGGCTTTGAACTGGCACAATGTTTTGGATAGCTACTTGGCGGCCTCTAGGTAGTGCATTAATGAGGGGAAGTCCCTCATTTACTTCTTCCATACTCCTAAGGGTATCCAAAGGAGATTAGCAGGTATTCTTCATTTCCAGATCGGTTCGCTTCCTTTTCTCTATCTTGGAATCCCTCTTGCCATTCGTTCTCTCCCTAAAAGGTTTTGGTAAGAGACTCTTGACAAGTTTCAAAGTTTGGTCAACCATTGGACTTGTAGGTGGCTTTCTTTAGCTGGAAGAGTGACTCTTCTTAAGTCTGTGATCCAGGCTCTCCCTCTTTATAAGTGCTTTTTTCTTTCTGCTCCATCAAGTTTTATTCAAGATTTTGAGAGATTGTCTCGTCAGTTCCTGTGGTCTGGCAACCTTCTTCATAGAAAGTGGAGCTTGGTGAAATGGGATGTTGTTTGTAGGCTAAAGTAGGATGGGGGTCTTGGTATACTATGAACTAATTTGAATGGGCAGGCCTTGGCTGCTAAGCTGTATTGGCGTTGGTGTTCACAACAGCATATGTGGTGGGCTAAAATTCTTACCCTCAAATATTTGGGTGTAGTGGAAAGCATGGAGGTTGTAAGATTCATTTTGGAGGGGAACGGTTCTATGATCTGGAGTACCAGATTTTTGAGGAGGCGGGTTGGTGTCATGTGGCCAACTTCAAATCTCAAAATTATTTAAGTCAGATTACTATGTCCAGGTGGAAGGACCCTCAGGATTGGCCTCCTGGGGGGGTTTTGGAGGATCGTCAAGTGCTTGCTAAGATTCTTTCAGATTGCACCTGCAACTCTCTTCTTGGGAGAGATGTGCTTGCTTGGGGTCCAGATTTGTGGGGTAAATTTTTGGTTGCCTCTGGTTATTAGGTTTTGGATAAACAGGTCTTTGGGAGCTCTAAGGTTCCTTGGTGGAAGCATGTTTGGAATAAATTTGCTTGGCCTAAGTGTAATTTTTTCTCTTGGCTTGTTGTCCAAGGTAAGTGTCTTACTTGGGACAATCTTTGGAAATGGGGGTTCCAGGGCCCTTCCATGTGTGTTTTGTGTGGTCAGCATGAAGAATGCCTCTCGCATCTCTTTTTTTAGTGTTGCTTTGCTAAGGATATCTGGCATCACTAGTGGAATCTCTGGAGCTTACGGTGTTGCCATGTCTCTGCCTTGGATGATTTTTGGAGGAGACAGGGATCATCTCCTGCCAAAACCTCTTTTCTTAAAATTGCTTGGAGCATTGGCCCTAGTTTGATTGTTTGGCATCTTTGGTTGGAGCGCAACAAATGAATTTTCTTGGATAAAAAAATGATCTTGGAGCAACTTTGGAGGTGGATTCTTGGGGCTCTGCAGGAGACTTTGTCTGCAAAGTGTGATTTGTCTGTGCTAGTTGATCCCGGGGACTTGGGTGTTGTTAATTCCCTGGGTCTTGTTGCTGGGATAGGAGAAATTTGGGCAGTGTGCATTATAGGCATGGGTGTGAGAGGGTGGCTCGTGATGGATTCTGGTGTTCGCCTACTCTATGGGAGCTAAAAATCAATATAGATGGGTCATCTAGGGGTAATCCTGGGCATGCTAGAGTTGGTGGTATTGGTAGAGATAGCTTGGGAGTGGTGGTGTTTTTCTTTTCTATGTATCGTGGTTTGCATACCAATAATCTTATGGAGGCTAGTGCTATCCTTATGGCGATTGAGCGTGCCTTTGGCCTTGGGTGGCAGTGGATTGTTTGTGAGTCTGATTCTCAGGTGGTTATTGACATGTTGCATAAGCGACAGTTGGAGGATATGAATTGGTAGCTTGTTGTGGTTGTCAAGCATATTATTTCTATGTGCTCTTCTCTGGAGTCCATTGTTTTTGGCCATATTCCGTGAGAGTGGAATAGGGTGGTTGATGGATTGGCTAGATGGGCGTCGGAGAGGACTGATTCTTGGTATGTGGATGGTTGGGGAAATCTTCCTAATGACATGGCCCCTATTATTGAGGAGTGGGTTGCTTCTTGGGTGTGAATTAATTCTTGTTTTGTTGGGCCCCTTGTGGCTTCTTTCTTCTGACTTTGTAATGTTGTTCTGATTCAATAAATTTTTTACCCTCTTTTATTTTAAAAAAATTGTGTTTACATGTTTCCTTCTGTTTATATGCTGTGAATGCTATTAAGGGTTTAATTATTGTTGTTGATAGTTTAAGATCTGATTTGAAAATCAAATATTATGGAACACCGATTCACCTCTCCTCTCAGTGTTCCTAGTGTTCCTAGTGTCCAACAATTGGTATTAGAATGCAAAATTATGTCTACCAGTGCAAGTAACATTAAATGCTATACCTGTGGAAGATTTGGACATGTTGCTAAATAATGCAGATTAGGAGGAAATTAGTGGAATGGATGGTATACATAGAAAAATCTGGTATGCTACAATTGTAACAAACTTGGGCACATTGCAAGATTCTGCAGGAACATAAACATGAATAAAAGAGGTCCGGTTTATCAAGGAAGAAATTCATAGAAAGACAACAAAGGAAAGGAAACAACATCAGTGGAAGAGATAAGGGATCAAATGAAGAAAACGTGGGTAAAGAAAAGTGAATTTGATGAAGACAATAATGCTGTACTAGAAGCTCCCTCCGGTAATTCTTTTGACAATTGATTTTAGGCCAAGTAGCCTAGGGGGAGTTTTTTCATGAAAATTCTTTGTCCCCCTATGTATAGTTGGCACCAAATCATAGGATGCCATCAGCCATTGTGTTATTCACTGTCAAATGTATTAGCAATAATTTATTGAGTTGGATGAAATGTTAAAGGTCCATAGTCAGACTCTTCGCTTGCTGTCTGAGTTTGCAGAGTAACCAAAACTTCTAGGGAAACACATTTAATGTGGTAGGAAGTTAAGTATGTGAAGTTATAAAAGGGAATTTGGAACCCTAAATTATCTCTGTGTGCCAAAGGAGAATAGTTGGAGAACCTTTTCAACAAAATTTTGAAGGAGTGAAAAATCAATTTAGCGGCGAAATCTCCAAGTATTTCTATAGCTTTCCAATTTCATACTTATTTGGTGATCGGTAGAACCTTGTTCGGTGTGAAAATGAAGCTCAAATCCAAGGATCAGTAACTTTGGATGAATATATTAGTTGAAAAGTAAGGGATGTAAGAAATTCATTGTTTTCTGCCGAATTGAAGAAGCTTGGAGGAGCGAAACATAAAAATTTGGACATTTGGAATGAATTCCCTCATTTCGTCAATGTGGAGGTAGTTCGGTTTATCTTGAATAGATTGGATGATGATATCCTTACTCTGGATAAACCCTATTAAATTTCTAAGGATGTAATAAAAAATCTAATAGGTTTGTGCAAAGTTGGTGATGTTCTGAAAAAGAAATCGATTCGAAATGTTGAGGTTGAAGCCCTAACTGGAATAATGGGAGATCAGAGGGCTTTGATGATCACAACAATTAAAGATACATTAATGAGGTATATTACACATGGAATTTTATATAAAATCTTCTTCAGAGATAGAGAAGGATCAACCTCGGTAGGTGCAGTGTATATCGCTCACAAAATGATAATAGAAGATGAAGACTTTGACCTATGTGGTTTGATGAAGGATCAATTGATGGAGAATGTATAATTGATGAAGGATATAGGCTAATTCTTTAGGTTTGGTACCCTAGCTACATGCATTATGATGTATTTCTTGAATTGCTTGCCTTTGAATGACAATGTGGTATGGAAGGAAAATATATTAGTTTGCAAGAAATTTTTTGACCATTTCAACTCGTTTGAAAATGGTGAACAATTTTATGAAAATTTCTTTATAAAGATGTTAGAAAAGTTTGGCATAAGTGATATTCATCTTCCGATAAAAATAGTTGAAGTTGGATCATCCTCCAATAAGGGAGAGAAAAAGAAGAAGAGAGAAAGATAATTGGCTAGGGTCACTCCTTCGACACCCAAGTCAACAAAAGTTGAGGCAAAAGGAAAAGAATAGATGGTTGTGGATATAGTGGATGAAGGCTCTGAGGAATATACACCTAGAGATGAACCAAAACTAGGTGAACTGAAAGTGATAATAGTAGAAGACAGTGATGAAGAAGGTGCTCTGTTTAAAGCAAAATTATTGCAGATTATTTAGGATGAAGATGGAATACAAAAGATAACTGATATATGGTTGAATGGACCATCCTATGAGTAGGACGTCATTGAGGACACCCTAGGAAGATACTTTATTGATAAAAACATTGAATTGGAGAGTCTACAAAATGTACTTCTAGAAGAGATGATTGAGTGTATCAAGGAGGCTATGGAATCTGTGCCTCTAAACAAAAAAGAGGAGGAAATAATTTCCCATTTGAAGATACAGTTTAGACTATCTCTTGCTAAATTGAAGAAGAAAATGAATGTGCTAAGATAGTGCATTGAATCAACCAATAAGATCTTCAATTACTGTCTTAGGTGGCCTCATGTGGTTGGAAAATACAAGGACGAATTGGAGGAAATTGAAAATGAGTTTGTCAAGATCAGACAAGACTACATTATGTTTTTGGACAAGGATGAAGAAGTTAAGAAGAAGTTCATGATTTGCAGGTTGAGCATGCAAAGGTTCACTTTGCCAGAAATACTCTTATGGACACTTTCTGGAAAGTAAAAGATCATACTTAATGCAGGCTAGAGAAAATGATTGAAATTCTAAAGAAAGGAGAAAAGTTGGATGATGCCATCACCATTCCTAAATCCCTTGTCCAGATTATCAATAGAACATCAGAGAATAAAAAATTGATTATAGCTATTGGGATTTCAGTGGACTCTTGGAAGAAATTTCATTTGGAAATGAAATTTAAGTATAAAATAATCTTCTAATTTGTGCAGTAGCTTTCCAAATTTTGATCAAACTCTCTATTTTGCAAAACGGGAGAATAGGAAAATTTTGTTTTAACAAAAGAAAGAGAGAAGTGAAGTAAAATATTAAAGGGGAGTGAAAGTATTGGAAGCTTTTTCATTGATGTAAAAGGGAAGAGAATGCAGTGAAAAATGCCCTGACATCCTAAGGAGGAGTAGTAATTTTGGTTTTGATGAGTTTTTGAGTTTTGACACTTAGTCATTTTTCACTAAGTGTTGCCATCAATGCCAAAGGGGGAGATTGTTGGCATATGGATTTGAGATTTTTTTTTGTCCTCTTGTGTTGTCATTGATGGAAATTGGAGTCAGAAGTATGGTTAGTATGGTCCGCAATGTTGAAGTTGCTCCTACTGGCAAAAGAAGTAAGAGACTGTAATCTACAGATAGAATGTATGAAGAACAGGGCATTTGGTTGATAAGTTGATTTGAATACTTCACCAAATCACTATTTTGTGGTGTGGATCCCCAGGGAAGCTTGTTCAACATGTATACTATCCTACTGGTGAGTTTTGTGGTGTCACATTAATCAAAGTACGAGTTAAGAGATTCAGTAGAAATGATTTATTATTTATTTTCTCATTATGACCGACCTGTTGTGTATGGCGTGTCGTGGATGTATGAGGAGTATGTGTTTAACTATTTCTTATGTTTGGAATTTTGGTTTGGGTCCCTACTATAGTCTAGCTGACTTGTGAGGGTACACATCAATTAAAATTAGTGATTTGAGCTGACATGAGCAAGAATATTATATTTTGTTTTGAAGCTGACATATAATAAAATTCTTGTTAGTGGATATATAAAGGAGATTGAAAAATCATTTTGTTATGGAGATAGAAGTGTGTGTGAGGATCAAGAAGAGTGAAAGTGTAAGAGTGAAAAGTACAAAACAGTCATATGAGGTAATATTATAAGATATGTGTGTACAATAGAAGGGTTTTTGTATGCAGAGCAAAGCAGAGCAGAAGTACGAACTGGATAAAAGATATAGAATCTAATTGTGTGCTTCATTGGAACTAAATCCAGGCATATGTAGATGCTATATTCTTAGTTCAACATTTTGTTGTAATATCAAATATATTTTGTAAGACAGTGAGCCTTCTCTTTTGAGTAGTGAGGTCTAGGTAGTGTGCCTTAATGCAAGTGAATTCCCTTTTATTATACTTTAAATAGAGTATACTTTGTGGATTAATCTCCATTGTGGTTTTTCCCCTTACAGGGTTTGCATGTAAAAATCTTGGTGTTATGGTGTTTTTTAATGTGTTTACATGTTTCCTTCTATTTATATGTTGTGAATGATATTAAGGGTTTAATTATTATTGTTGATAGTTTAAGATCTGATTTGAAAATCAAATATTGTGGAGCACTGATTCACCCCCCCTCTTAGTGTTCCTAGTGTCCAACACAAGGTCCATGATGCTTGATATAATGGAGCTTTCCATGAAATTAAGGACCCTATTCTTATAATGTATATGATGTTAGATCATGTTGATAGTTTGGAATTTATATTTGCAAGGAGAATAAAAAATTCAATCGCTCAAGATCATATTATAGATGTTCAACATCAAGAGATGCAAGAGGTAGAGAAATCAATTTAATAGACTCCAAAAATATTTGTTGCAGAGGTAAAAGGTGAAACCCTTCAAGTTGGGGAAATACAACAAGTGGGAATTCAATCTTAGGTTGTCTATTCAATTATTGAGGTAGTTGGAGAAAATGAGGTTAATTACAAGAACTCCAACAAGGAATTCCCTCAACCCAAAGAATTGAAGTGACTAATATTCTTCTAGAGAGTACATTGTTAAATATAGAAGGAAGAAAATAAGTGATGATGTGAGAGATTTGGATTGTGAAAATTTCTTTTTTGACAATGAGTTCATCCAATCCACTAAGTTTAAAACCTTTATGTTGAAGAAAAATTATGAGGTGTTTATGCAAAGGATGGAAGATGAAATAAAGCAGGCTAAAGAGGGTGAAAATAAGGATACAACTAATAGTCTTAAAACATATTGATTTCAATGTAAGCTAACTCCAAAAGAGAGTAGCAGATTGGTTAGAGAAAGTGGATGTTTTCTCTTTCTAGGATGGAACATAGCTTCTACCATAGGTTTGGATGCTATACAACAACATGAAAATGGTAAATTCTTGATGTTTAAGGAGCAAGAACAATAACTATACATTGGATTAGGTTTCAATGCAAATTTTGAAACCTTGGATATATGGGGAATAGCTCTTGATCATAACAAACCTCAAGTGGATAGATACATAAATGAGTTTATAGGGAACTTAATTGTGAAAAGATTAAGTGATATTCTTGCCCCTCAAGCAACTCCTGAGTAGTTAGTACTACCATATTTAGTGAAGCGTTAACAAAAAAGATAACAAGAATATTTTGAGATGTTGTAGGATGATCATATTAAGATGATATAGGAATATAACATAATCAAATAAATGGTTCCCCCTCATAAGAGTATTACATCAAAACCTGCAACACTTCCCATTACTCAAAGAAGTACATCCTAGAAAGATATGGATACATTTATGTTGAGGATTGTATATTTGAAGGAGAAGCTAAAGAAAATTTATAATGCATTGGATAAGGTGAAATAGAGGAAAGAAAGATATTATTGACTTAGTCAATAATATTCTAAACCATCATATGTCCTACATTTTGCATAAGGTGGATGATGCTTGGGGTTGTTATAAAAATTTAAGAAAATCCCAAGTAAGCTAGGTCAATAATATTCATAACAATGCATGATTTAATCCCAATGCTCCCACTAACATATAAAGTACTTATGAGACCACTAGGATCCTGAATGACATCTCTACATTTCATGGAAGATTTATTTGATGCTGAAGAAAAAAATAAATAGTTTCAAGGCCCTCAAGGAATGTTTATTATCTCCGTTAATTGATGATGGTGGTAGGATAAAATCATTAGATGATTAGAAAGCTAAATTATGAGGCATTTCTCTAGCTCTAGTCACATCCATCACCTTGGAGGACAAAGTGGATCCAATCCTATGTGATGCTAAATTAGAAAAGTTGCTAAAAGTGGAGTTTGGACTTGATAATTTCATTAAGGAAATGAAAGTACTTGATGCGAGATACATGAAACACATGAACAAGTTGGTGAAAATATTTGAGCACAAATGACCATCAGAAGAAGAATATGTTATTTGGATGGGAAAATATCCCTGAAGCTTGTGTGATGTTGATTCTTCATTTAACCTAAACTCTGTGAGATCAACAAAGTGTGTGTGTGCAAGCATCCCAAGGTACAATAGATGACCATATGTCACACACATATGGATAAGGGGATGGTTATAATGAATTAATATGGATTATGAACTTAACT
This sequence comes from Sequoia sempervirens, assembly GCA_007258455.2. NCBI lineage: Eukaryota > Viridiplantae > Streptophyta > Pinopsida > Cupressales > Cupressaceae > Sequoia > Sequoia sempervirens. The sequence continues at coordinate 173,093,670 of VDFB02000017.1, forward strand.
AAAGGTATAATTAACCTCATCTTCATCTTTAAAAGGATATCCCAATCTCATTATATTCCATAGTTAGATAAAGGTTTATTCAATAACATTCATTTTCTAATAGCATTCTTAGAAGTTAGTTACATTGATGCCTTAATTTTTCTAGGGATATTCTATGTTATCCTATTTAGAACTGTGTGAATTGAAAGGGAGAAAATAAATACAAATCTAAATATGGGAAAAATTAGAATGAGGAGGGTTTATTCCACTTGAATCTTGATTTGAGACTTTGACTAAAATTTAGGATTCCTATTGAACACGATGAATTTACTTCAAGAGTAAGAGTTGTACACCTCCATCTTTTCCTTTATGAGGCCATGCTAGTTTTGTAGACACCAAAAAAATGTCCTCTTACAACACTTTGTCACAACATTGCATCATTTAGACACCTTGTATCATGTTTTTCCCTAGGTACCCATGCCATCATCTAATTAGTTAAATAAATCTTATTTATTTGACTAATTTCATTTATTCCATTCCTCTAATGTTAATTAAATAATTTATATTATTTAATTAATTAAATCATTTCCATCCATTCCTCTAATGTTAATTAAATAATTTATATTATTTAATTAATTAAATCATTTCTATTAATTCTTCTAACATTAATTAAATAAATCAAATATTTATTTAATTAATAAAATCTAAAAAGATCTTCTCACTTTCTTTCCAAAATCTGAACTCATGTGTATCTAATTAATTTATTTAATTAGATAACTCATCAATTATCCTTCTCATCTTTTTCAGGATTTATTTCCTTTAAAAGAGAATCAAAATCTTTCTATCTTTTCACATCTTATCTTATCTTGTTTTATTTCCTTTAAAACAATAAATCAAAATCTTTCTATCTTTTTAAAAATCATATCTCATCTCGTTGTATTTCCTCTTTTGTCAAAAATCAAATCCTTATCGAATCTTATCAAATCTTATCTCTGTCCACATTGAAACTCTAATCTAACCTTTTATAGGCCATTTGGATCGAATCTTCATCTAACATCCTCACTCTGTCAAAATCATTCTTCTATCTTCCATCCATCTTCATCTATCAACTTCATCACATCGTTATGCTGCAAAATTGAGCAACCAACATTCCTTCAACAATCAACCTTCGAAATCTTGCATTCTTATGCAGGTGGAGAAGAGCCATGGAGGTCAATCAAGTCTAGTTTGAAAATGGGTTTGCATGCACTTTCTTTATTTTTATTTTCATTCTAGTTTGTGCTTCATGGTGCTTGATAGGATTTAATTAGTTTATTGTTTTCAACACATTTAAACCTGCTGATTTTTCCCTATCTACAAGTTCCATAAGTCTTTAACAAAAAATGATATATTCCAATTCATCTCCTAAAGCCTTTAGTGTTCCCCCATTCAAAATGTTGGATGTAGGTTATGTGTTGAGTCTCAGTGAGCCACCCTGGTTATCAATACCAAATTAATCTCTATTGGTGGCCATGCTATAAGGGAAGATGGTGCTATGTCTTCTATGTCATCTTCATCTTCTTACTAAAACCTATTTTGACATAGGAATAGTAGAGGAATTTTTAATAATGTTTATGTTGATTATCACACTTTCAAGGCTAGGTCTAAAATACAAGCCTCATTCACCCACCTCTATGTTGAGGATGCTTGGGATAAAGATGCATGATTAATCCCAATATCCTATTAGGAAAAGGTGTGTTGTTCACCTTGAATAATGTTATAATATAATATTTTATTATTTGTGATGCACCTAGGATATCTAGGGATGCATGTATCACATGGGATTGGCATTCTTGGGGCCGATTTATGTGTTGTATGTAGCATTATGATAAATATTTTATGTGGGGTCACACATTGGGTAAATATTTAATATTGGGAAAACTTAGTACCAAAAAGTGAATGTGGGGGCTAATGGTTTTGTAAGGTCATGGTATTAGTCACATGGTTTTACATAATACCACTTGGTGGTTTTGTGCAAACTTATGCCTATAAAAATAAGTACATGGGTAGTTGTGTAAGGTTGGCTAGGGGTTGTGAGAATCTCTTGTTGGCATTCATGAGGTTTGAAGCATGCCATGGGATGTTTGGTTACATACTTGTTCACATGGAGTGTGATGAGAAATAAACAGGTTCAATACTGATTGTTGTGAAATTCAATTTCTATCCAAATATGACTTCAATGGAAGAGATACAAGGCGTGGACTATAGTAACATGGAAATATGAAACTTATATGTAAATCTAAAAATTAAGTTTCCTTAATATGGAAATAACATGATTAGATCCATCTTCTTTATGATGTTAAAAAAACCCAACATAATATGCTTATACAAACCACCTTATGTGAACTTATAACATAAATAAATAAAGAATATCATCAACATAAGATAGAAGCAAGAAGACACAAATTAGCAACACAAAATTATCACATAACACAAGATTTACATGGAGAAACCCTTGCGAGAAAAAAAATCCACCAAGAAGAGAGGCCTAGTGGTAAGAGACACTGCACATATTTTTTGGTGTTGTCATTGATGGAAACCCTGGTTAGCTAGTCAATCTGCACATTGTAATTTACTCATACCGGTAGTTAGATTGAAGATCAGTGATATCTATTAAGTTAGTACAGAGCATTCGGTAGATTTATGCTCTTCGATTCATATGCAAAATTTCTGTTATTATTTTGTTTTGTGGATTTCAGGGAAGATTTTTTATGCATAATTTGTGTTATCTGTAAATCTTGATGCCTCGTATCAATTTGGGTGGAAGTTAGAAGGTTTGGTGAACTAATTTTCTATTCATCAGTTTATGAAGGCTGACTTGGTGAATATAGTGTGTCATGGATAGTTGAGGAGTTATTGTTTAAGTATTTTTGTATTTGAGCATTTTGGTTTGGGTCCTCACTATGTTGTGGTCGACTCTTGTGGATGCACATTGAATATTATGGATGGTTTAAGCCGACAGTTTATGAATATTTCTTATTTTGTTGAGGATGACCTGAAGCGATTAAATCCTAAGTAGCAGACAAGTGATTGATTATATAATTTTGGTGTGTGTTTGATGAGAGTGGATATATGTTGTGAATGTCAGAAGGTCAGTACATAAATTATGCACAATTTCACTTGTTCATTAAGGATTTTTGTTGCGAGTTGAAGCAGAATAAAGCAAAAGAGAAAAATTAGTCAGAAGGTCCAAAATTTAATTATTGAGCCTAACCAGAACTGTAATCAGGAATTTGTAGATGCTACTTTATTAGTTCAAATCCTTGGAATTATTCCAAACTTTTGTAAGGCAATGAGCCTTTTAGTTTTTGAGCAGTGAGCTCTAGGCAGTGTGTCTAAATGCAAGTGCATTCTCATTTTGTAATATTTTCTTTTGAGTATACTCAGAACAATATTATGGATTGACCTCCATTGTGGTTTTTCCCCTAATAGGGTTTCCACGTAAAAAATCCTTGTGTTATGGTGTTGTGGTTTTGTCTTATGTGCATGCATTTTTATTTTGGATGAATGTTATCAACACTTTAAGGATTAGATTAATAAATTTAAAAATTGCACAACATTGATTCACCCCCCCTTCTCAGTGTTGCTTGATTCCAACAATTAGTATCAGAGCTCAGTTCCTTGAAAGAAGTTTAAAAGCTTGGGGAAGATCTTGGAAAGTGTTTCTATGGATTCAAGCAATCTTGAACAAATTATGGTGGCCCTAGATGATCTTGATTAGGAAAAATCTGAAGTTTAGGAATTACAAGCAAATATCATGAATGCTGAGAGATTCATTAAGTAATTGAAAGAAAAAATCAATAAGTCTAGAGAGAGAAGGGAATTCTGTGATAAGATCAAGCAGGAAGATAGTAAATGCATTGTAGATGAACAATTGAGTCAAACCCTAAAGGATAAGACAGAAGAATGTGAAAAGCTTTCTAGGGATAATGCAATTCAAAAGCATGAGATGAAATATACTATGATGAGGATGACTAAGGAGATTGAAGACAGGAAGAAGAATGAAGAAAAGCTTGCCCAATCCCTAAAAGAGAAATATAAAGAATGCAACCGAATTATTGATGGATTCATTCAGTTAGAACTTGAGTTAAAACAATCCAAACACAATGAGGAGAATCTTGAAAAGCACATTGTTGATCTCAGAGATGAACTTGCTACAACAAATGAATTCAAGGAGAAGTTCAAGATTAGCTCAACCAAGCTTGATGAACTAATTAAAATTTTGAGGATTGATGGTGACAAGTGAGGTCTTGGATATGAGAAAGGAGAAAGTTCTAGATCTGGACAAAGGAGATTCAGAAAAGGAAATCAGATGAACAATGCTAGAAGGTATCTGATAAGACAACCTAATGCTCAAAGGTTTAATGGTAACTATTATGTTTGCAATAAATTTGGTCATATGATGATCCAATGTAGAAGTAGAATGAATTCAAGTGGTCCATCATTCTCTCGTCAGTGCTTTAACTGTAACAAGTATGGTCATAAGTCAAATGAATGTAGAAATGTGATGAAAAACTTTTATAGAGATTTTATATTTTATACATGCGATAGATTTGGCCATATTGCTAACCAGTGCAGATCAAGAGAAAATCAGTGGAACAACTAGTCTGGAAAAAGAAATGTGGTGTGCTAAAATTGCAAAAAAATTGGTCATATTGCTAGATTTTGTAGAAGAGGTCTGGTAAATCAAAGAATAAACATGTAGAAGGATGAAAAAAGAAAAGGGGAAGTCACTACAGATCAGATCAGGAAGCAGATGAAGAAGACATGGGTAAAGAAGAGTCCCTTTGTTGTAGGAAATGAGCCAACACTAGAATCAACTTCTGGTAATTCCTCTGGGAATTAGGTTAAGGCCTCTGGCCTAGGGGGAGCTGTCAAGAAAATATTTCAAACCCCTGTCGATAATTAACACCGGGATGTGGATGAGTTCAGTGATTGCATTGATGATCTACGAATGTTGTTGAATAGCAGGAGAGAGCATTTATGCAGAATTAAAGGTTCACATAAGAGTTATCTTTCACAGTGTATGGAAACAAGGTATCCAGATGAGTTAGGGAAAAAGCATTTATTATGTCAAAAAGGTTAGGTGTGTGAATTATCAAAAGTCATTTCTATCTTTCATTTGTCACTTTGCATTTTGAGAAGAAGAAGTTTGAAGAGCTTTGAAGTGAACTTCGAAAAAATTTGGGAGAATTCAAGTGTGAAGGCAATTCAAAGTTCAAACCCTAATTTGACAAAAAGGTATTTATTGGGAAAACTTGTAAACCTGTGAATTTGTGAAAATGGCTACTCCATTGGTAGTTGAAGTCAAGGATAGACCCTATCTGAAATTCAAGTGGCATCCTTTCAAGTCTGTTGAGACTGAGCCCCTAGGTGAATTTTCATCTGTTTCATATGAAATTTTACATAGTGAAGACATTAGGGCATATATTCATGCTAATATTGAGGAGTTAGGAAGCTCACAGTTGCTGAATTTATATTCCAAACATATTGTTGAGAGGATTTCTATGTTAAGACCAAATTCAAAACCCTAGAGGAGAAGAAATTCATTCAGATTGTGAAATTCCCGTGTTTGATAAAAATAAATGGTTATGATATATCTTGAGTCGAGTTCATGCTGAATTCATGTGGTTGAGTCAACCTTTCAATATTACAAAAGAAGCTATAAGTGTTGTTATAGGTTTAAATTCCTTCGGTGGATTGCCAATTTTGAAGTCTATAAAGAATCAAACAGTCACTGATGCAATTGGTTTGATATTTGATAAAAGAGCAATGAAAATTGATGATATTGTTGATGTGGATGTGAAATTTTCCTCGATGGTCATTGGTTACAAGATATATCACTCTAGCCGAGAATTTTTTGTATCCGGTACAACCATATATGCAACATATCATATGGTAAAGGAGAATGCAAAATATGATTTATGTGAATTGCTTCGAAGTTAGCTTATGGAAAATCTTGGTAAGACTAAGAAAGACAAGAATAATACCTTTAAATATGGTAATCTGTTACTGTGTTTGTTCTTTTATTTCATGAATGAAGTTCCAAGAGTTGGGAAAGTGTTTTGGGAAAGAGGTAATAAGCCTGTAGCTGTTCACATTAGAGACATGTTATTCGACCTTGATGATTTGCAAGCCAGGAAAATTGCAATCTGGGGATATCTCAAGAACTTTCAGAATGAAATGCAAGAAAAGGAAATAATTCCTACTTCTATTATGGAGAAGTATAAGGACACAATTTGTTTTATGGTGGATATTGATTAGTTCTTGATGGAAGCGGCATAACCCAAAACCGTTTGGATTATGCCAATGGGTTATGAAGTTGAGGAAAGAATCTTAGAGCTATATGCACAACATCTATTGAATAAGCCTTTGGATTCATCTAAAGAAAGGTTTGGAACATATGTAGAGAAGAATATACAATTCCATGAGCAATTGAAGAAAAAATTGATAGTCCAGAGAGTAAGGAAAGAGGTGGAAGTCTTTGTAGAAAGTATGGGCATATCTAAAGAAGCTGTAAGAGAAGCCAGAAGGATGAGAGAACAAGCTGAAAGCTAAAAAGGTAAAGAGCCTGCTAAAACTGAATTTGATAGTTCGACAACATCCTCTTCCCAAACTAGATCAACGAGGAGCTCAATACCCCTATTCGATCATGCAAAGAAGTCTGCCCTTGCAAAAGCTCAAGTTAAGGCATCTGATAAAATGAAGAAGGATAAGAGAACAAGAGTGTATACAACTGTTTCAAAAGATGAAGAGACATAATCTAATGAAGAAGTTACAAAAATAAAGCATATGGGCACCCAAGCTACAACAACAGTCACTAAGGACAAGCCCTATGGTGAAAAGGAGAAAGCAAAGAAGAAGATGAAGCTTGAAAAACTAGGTATGTCCATAGAGGAAGTTGAAAGAGGTATAATTAAAGATGGAAATCTTAAGCCCCTATGTGAAATGTATGTTACCTTTGATACTGTTGGTCAAAGAGTCCTTGAGGAGGCTACAATACAATATTTGAACAATTTCAATATGACTCTTATTGAGATAATGTCACTGTTGCCTAAGGAATTGTATGAAATTTTGGAGATGAGGAGAGTTAGTGCCAAAACTGTAGAGTAGCTGAGAGAACGGGTTCTTGCAAATCTGAGTCTGATAATGTCTATTGAAGAAATGAAGTCAATCCTAAAAGAAGCAAAAAGAAATTTCAAAAGGAAATCAAGAACAAACAAGCTTATGATGGGTAGGATTGAAGAAGTAGAAAAAGAAACTGGAAGCATTCTGAAGGAAGTTCTATTAAAGAAAAAAATTGATGTTGCTTCTAAAGAAGAGCATGTGGAAGATATTTCAACTGGTTTGGTAAATGAAGAGGTTATAGTGAGGACACTTAGATTCCTCTTGATGTACATGATACAAAAGAACCTATGGAGATTGAAGCTCCTAAAATTGTGTCGGTTGAAGAAAAGGAGATATCAGTTCAAGAAGTTGAAGTTCCAAATGTCAAGCAAAAATCTGTGGCTATGGAAACAATAGTTGAGTAAAATAAGGTTAAAGTTAAAGAAGTTCTAGTGGAAGAAAGAGACACTACAGAGGCAGTGAAGAAGTTTCTAGAAGAGCAAAAGGAAGAATTTGATCTTGAGTTGGGAGATGCACCTATTCATTTGTCGACTTTGTCCCCAATTCAGAAAATTAAAGTCGCATCATTTGCACAAGCTAAGGCTAGGGAAGAAATCTTGAAGTCTCACATTAAGGAAAATGAGTTATTGAATCTTGCATCTAGAATTTTGGAGAAGATCATGCCTACTCATGTTAAGGATCCATCTAGTTCTTCCTCCAGTGAGATGAAGAAGCTTATAAATTCGGTAAGTACTCATTTTGAGTCACTTGAGAACTAAGCTTTGGTCAAAGTTCAGAAGGAATTTGATGCCAGAAAGATCAGTACATTGAAAGGAATGATAGCTAATGATAAATCTCTA
>VDFB02000017.1:173795307-173819019 GCA_007258455.2 Sequoia sempervirens
AATTTTCATAATAGCTAAAGCTATAGAACAATAGTCAACAATGTCATATGGAAAGTAGCATAAACTGTTCAATTGCTTTGGTAACTTTAGAACTCTAAATATTATTGTTCCCATTGCCAGTCTATGGAATGCATTTATGAAACAATGTTGTTATTGGTCTATTTTTATTGCTTTGTAATGATCACCCCTATATGGAAATGATAAATGAAATAGTCTTTATTTCTTTGCAATGATTGCCTCTATATGAAAACTTTTACCCGATAGGCTATATGTGTGAACTTTGGATGGAATTTTTGTCAGCCTTAATGGTTTTAAAGCTTCTCAACAACAATCAACAATGCATATATATTTTCATTTGCCTTTTCATCCATATATATTGGTGTACATTTTATTTTCCACCCACATCTTTATCAATTTCATGCGTCCAATGCATAGATAGGAATTTGTTGCTTCAAAATAACTTGTCATGAAAAAGAATGTACTTCTTTTGTTGTGTATCATTTTCCTTTCTGTGTATGCACATATGTATGTGTTTCAAATTAGTTATAAGAAACATATACTTCTCCCTTTGTTTATTGGTTGTAATAACACCTATCATTTAAAACCTGGGAAACATAGCGAATACCTATGAAATTTTCAATTAGGCATTGTTGGATCTCATATTGATACTATATGCTAGTGTGATTTCTTTTTTGTTTTGTGGGTTTTTCTATTTGGTCAACTGTCGCAACCAATGTTTTTTTTATTTATGGCCCCAGTTTTGTGGTGATGGGTTGTAACACAGTAGTGGTGATGGTTGTAAGTAACACATGCCTACAAAATGCTTTGAAAACATAGTGAATTTCTATGCAATATTTGATAGTGCATTTTTGGGTGTCATTCTCTGGGTTTCCGTTTTTCTCCAACAAAGCTCTCAGTGAGGAGGGCAAGCTTTTGTGAAGGTGCAAGTGCAATCATCAGCTATGGAATTTTTGTGAAGGTGGTTGGAGGTTATTTTGTGTTTTTTGCATTAGGTGATGGTTGAAAAATCATTAAAAAAGTGTGTTGGCCATAAATGAAATAATAAAGCTTAAGCTAAGCAATTACAATCATCACCACAGAATGAAAGGCATAGATGAAACAATATTGGTATCACCAGTTAGGCAGATGGGAAAAGCGGCAAAGATAATTTCATGCCCATCTTTTCTTCTTTGCAACTAGTATTCACTGCTATGTGTAGATATGTATGTATGTAAGCTTAGATGTAGAGAACATTCATATATACTCCTTATGTTTATTCTTTACATAGGGTACTTGCCTCTTTTTTTTTTTATCTCTATAGTTAAACTTCTACACAAAAATTTATTGGGGCTTCCTATCATGTAGCCTTTTGTCTATTGGTTGAGAATTGCCATCACATGTAACAAAATAATGGGTACCCATGTTTCAATTGATAGTTGTAGTTTTGTTGTTCGAGACCCACATCATGTGTTTATTGAAATTGATTTTCTCAACTGAAACATGCGGTACCTGTTCTTCTGTAAATTAATTAGCTCAAGCTTAAGGGGCATAATCCTGAACATGTGTCAAATCACATTTACCCACATATGTTTAAAACCTTAGGAAACATAGCGAGCGTCTGTGAAATTTTTGAAAGGTCAAAGTTTGATCAAGCATTGTTCAACTTCTGTGAAAATGCATGGAGGTTATTTTATGTCTTTTACATGGGGTGATTCTTGCAAAAGAAAAAGAAAAGTGTCACCTATGATAATTTTTCCCCAACTATTTTTCATAGAAGCTAGCAGGGAGATATGTGTTTGAAGCAAGTGACAACAGGGGTATATCAAAAAAACCCTTTGAAATATTGTTTCATTTGGGGTTTGCGTAGGAATTCACTATGTCTTCATAGGCTTTAAAAACAACTATTACTTACAACCATGAAAACTACACAAAAAATATACAACAATTAATCCTAGGATACAAGTTTGAACAAGCGTTGTTTAGCTTATGTGAAGTTGGTTGGATGTTACTTTGTGTTTTTTGCATGGGGCGATGGTTGCAAAAGCTCTACAAAAGTTTCGGTTGTGATAATTCTTTTCCCATTTCTTGCAGGGATGAATCTTGTATATAACACTTGAAAATAAAATTTATCATTCCAATAATGTCCCATAAATTAGGCATAGGGATCAATATGTATCAATGGTGTTTGCATCTGTTATGACATGCATACATACCTATACATAGGGAAAATACATTTTCCACCACTGTGAACAATCATGGAATCAATATTCCTTCATATGTTTGAAGACTACTTATGGGTATATTTGTGTAATAGCCTATGATGCTCCATGGCCAAATTTGTTATTGTGGGCAGAAGGCTTTCCTTTGTTGCATTTGATTTGATTTTAGTTTCCCTATGTGCATATTTGTATCTATTTTATTATTCCTTTCAACCTCAAAAAAGAAATTATTTGAATGATAGACTGTATATGAAGTCTAATAAGAAAGATTGATTTCACCATTCATGAAAGTGGTGGCCACCCAATATGGCAGTGTAGAGAGCAAGCCTCATTTTGTTTTGTTCCATTTTATATTTTCTATGTGCACAATTGAATTCCTTACTTGAACTAGGTTATTTTCAATTACGTGTAGATCTGACTTTGTACTTTGCTAGATACTATAGGATACATACCAAGAATTAGAGTGCACTATAAATCAAACAAGTTGACCGTCTCCAATAATACTGTTCATTCCCATCATCATCAAATGTTGCTATTCTTTATGGTGAGTATATTTCCTTTGCTTTCTTCTTCCTTTCTATGCATATAGAATGTCCACCATCTCTAAATTTGTTTCCTTATCATATTTTATATGTAACATGTAATTGTGGTATTACATATATTTCACTTATAAATTATAGAACCATTAAAATTTCGTAATTTACATATTGCTTACCAATAAAACATGTTTTCCTCACCAAAGTTCACATTTCCCTTATGTGTAGCTATATTCCAGTCAAACCATTTTAGATTGTAGCTACATTCTATTCATATACAAGGTGAACAAATCTCTAAAATGCTAAATAGCTTTACGATTCCACATTTTCATGGTGTATGACCTTCACCTACATTCCATCTATATACAATGTAAGCCTATATATCTTTTTTTTCATTTCTTATTTTAGAATTCCATGTAAATTTATTAAAAATGTATAGCATTGATTTGCATTAAACAAATTTTCTCAGGCGCCAAAACATTGCCTTCACTATTGATCAAAGTGGTGGACAATTAACATTTCTGCTTGGGGGTTTGGTGAGCACCCATGAGGCTCCATGACCTAATATGGTAGAGTGGAGAGCATGCCTCCTTTTTTGTGTCCATACTCTAGTCCATTCTGTTCACAAGGTATGCCTAGATTTTATTTACTTACTTCATTCTACTACAACTGCATTGCATATTATTTGTTATTAATTGTACAAGTATTTATATTTTCTGATTTATTTAATTTCTACCAATGGTATGTGTTTATTACACTAAACTTCATATTATCCATTCATGTTTACAACTCTACTCAACCTAAAAAATCATCCTTTGTGGACCTTTTTATTCCATTAGATCTTGTATTAAGTTGGCAGCAGCCAAAACATTGCTTTCACCATTTATCACAGTGGTGGACAATTTATGTTTTTGCTCGGGGGTTTGGTGAGAGTACACGACACTCCATGAGCCAATATGGTAGGGTGGACATCAAGCCTTGTTTTCTTGTGTTCATATTGCATTCTTCCATGTGCACTAGGTATGCCTAAATTATAATTACTTCATTCCTCCCTTTACAAGTACATAGCAAATTATGTTTTCAAAAAATATAGAACTTTGATATCTCCTAATTTACATATTGTCTATGAATTAGAGATGATCACTGCACTAAAATTCACACTTTTTTGTTATTCTTCCAGAGCATACTCCAACCATAATGCATATTTTAATGATCTTTTATAAAATAATTAGGTGCCGAAACATTGCTTTTACCATTGATCACAATGGTGGAAAATTTATTTTTTTTCTCAGTAGTTTGGTGAGAGCACATGGTGCTCCATGAACCAATATGGTAGGGTGGAGATCAGGCCTTCTTTTCTTGTCTTCATACTATAACCCACCGCATGCACAAGTATGGCTATATTTTATTTATTTCATCGCTTGCATTATAGGGGTATTGCATATTATGTATTATAAATTATAGAACTATTAATATCTCCTGATTTACATATTCTCTATCAAATATAGATGATCACTACACTAAACTTCATATTTTTTTGTTATTCTTGCAAAGCATATTCTAGCCATAATGGGGAATTTGATGAACTAATGTGTTATAAACAACCTTTCAGAATAATGATAGTGACTGGAAGATCAATAACAATGGTCAAATAGACAATTAGATCCTAATATACTCTATATTGATTGTAATAAGCAATATTCATTTCACCATTGATAAGAGTGGTGGATGATGTATATTGTTTCTTGGGGGTTTGGTGAGAGTCCATGGGGCTCCATGACCCAATATGGTAGGGTGGAGAGCAGGCCTGATTTTGTTGTGTTTTATTTAATATTTTTTACATACAGATCTCTATGTTTTTGACATAAGATTCAAACAAAATTCATATGTTTCAGGTTATGGTTGCAATGGAATAAAATAGTTAATCTTATACACTTTGTGTTAGATTCCATTGGGAATAGTTGATTATTGTTCTCTTTCTTGAGCTATATTGTTTCATTTTCGAGAAGGTGCTGTTGAAAAGGCTATATTGTTTCAATTTTTGATAATGTTGTGTTGAGAAAAGAGTATATTTTGTATGGGTTTGTTGCTATCAATTTCCTATGGGTCTCTCTTTTTGGCTTGCGTTTTGTGGCTATGTTTGCAACGAAATAAAATTGTTGACGTTATGTAGATTTTGTCAATTCTTATTGTCTAGCTCGGGCTATATTGTCTCATTTTCGATAAGCTTTTGTTCAAAAGGCTATATTATTTCAATTTTCCATACGGTGCTGTTGAGAAGAGACTATTGTTTGTTAAGAGAAGTATTGTTTGGTTTATGGTTGCATTATCTAGCTATCATTTTGCATGGGTTTTGTGGCTGCAGTTTTCTAGGTTTCTCTATCTGGGTCACTGTTGCAACTAATGTTAGTTGATTTATGGCCTCCATTTCGTGGTTATGGTTGGAATGGAACAAAATAGTTAATTTTGTACACTTTATGTTTGGTATAATATTAAATATTTTTTTGAACATTGATTACATTCATACAACAATCCCTAATTTGAAACCTTGCACCCAAAATTTTTGCATATAATGTTTTGAGAGATATTCTGATCACATGTAAAGTCAAACCCCCTAACAAAATCAAAAAAATGTAGCTCACAATTAATATCAACAAAAGCATATGAATGCTATTATCCTTTTCCTTGTTTTTGGTTGTCCATGATTTGTGCAAATATATACTTATTTGAATATTGTATCTCCTATTGCAAATCAATGATATGATAAACTTTTAGATAATTTTATTATGTCTGACATTAACATACATACAAATCTATACATAGGGGTAATAAAATACAGCAGCAAAAAATGAATGGTCCAACTAAAACTTACAATATATACTTCCATTTTCTACGTTGACATATTTAAACACCCTTTTCTCTCTCTTAGATTGCATTCCAACCATTTGTACTTCGCTCCACCTATCGATTCATCGTTGCATGTCACTACACATAACTGCTAGTTAATAATTAATAGAGAAGTTTAGTACTATATATTTTAAATTTATAGGCTTAATATTTTTTAAAACATTGAGAGACATAGTAAATACTTATTAGTATCTCAATATAGAATGTGGAAAAGATGTTCATTTGAGATGAGGCATAATACTTTAATGAATCAACAATGTAGACTTCAAATTAATATTTCAAGATAATAGAATGAATGAATACCTTACATGGGGGTATTTGATATTTTTCTTACTATGAAGAAACTATAAACTTGAGGCCAACAAGCTATCAATTTTTGATAAAAAGGAAACTTCTCTTGAAATCCATGCTCATGTTGTTGATATCATCTAGTGAGAAAAAAATGAGAAAAATTGAAGCATTTTGATGAATTGATGGACAGATGAGGACAAAGTTGGACACATTTATTCATCAATCATCTGCCACAACCATACGGGAAATCTCTTTAAGAAATTCAAAGGATAAATCTTGGGAAGGAAAGAAGGAGAATAGATTATATGTGCCTTTCAACATGTTGATTCTATGGCCTCTTCTTTCTAGAGGTGAAACATCAAGATCTTTGATTTTTGTATCCTTCTAATTTATCTTGCAAGTAGATAAATTCCAACCATAACCTCATTCAATATTTATCAAGGAAAAGAACCAACAATTATTAGGGAATACTGAATGGAGAAAAAAGAGTGTTGGTATAGTGAGAGAGACCAATAGAGATAGAGGAGAGAGAAATACATATATATATATATAGAGAGAGAGAGAGAGAAAGAGAATGAGTGGAAGATGAACATATGAGGAATAAAGAAAGAGCAAGATAAGTGAGAGAGGGAGAATGAGATAGGGGTGCAAAAGTGAGAAAAAATGATAGGAAAATATAAAAATAAAGAGAAAGAGAAGGAGAAGGAGAAGGAGAAAGAAAAGTATATTTCTTATAGGTTATTTTAATAGCATAATATGTAAAATATATACTATATTTATTAATTATATATTATTTTATATTTATATTTAATAATGTATAATATATAGAATATATTATACAATAATAAATATAACAAAAACATATATTTTATATATAAAATAAAAATATATTAAATATAAAATTTAATTAATATAAACTATCATATATAATATATAATCATATAATATAATAATATTATATTTTTTATTAAATATAATATATTTCTAAGCTTATTTGTGTGTATGTAAGTAAAATTTTTTGGTGGAGGTCCATAATGTGTTTGATCACATGAAACAATGTGATAGGTCTCATGGAATATGATTATTATAGCATATAGAGCCTATTACCATCAATCAACTTTTTTTTTAGTGTTTTAGTGGTATTATATTTCTATACTTTAAATGTGTTATTATATTAAAAAATTATATATTTAGATTATATGTATTATATTTAATATTAAAAATATAGAAAATAATTATATTCATCATTATATAAACAATATTTTTATAATGTAAATTATTACATTTGTTTTTAATCCAAAATCCATACTACTTAAACTACAATGAAAGGATTTGTGTAGTTTGAATATGGATTGACTTTTGATTACTTTTTGCATAAAATGATTTCCCAAGTTATCACATGTCGAGGGGAGGATACTTTGAAAGGTATAAATATTAAAGAGACTAGGATAGAGGAGGAGAGAATGGAGATATAGAGGGAGAAAGATGAGATACAATATAAGAGAGTTGAAAAGATAGAGAGGCAGGGGATGGACTTAGGGAGGGAGGAGGATACATATAAAAAGAGAAAAGAGGAGAAAAATAAATGATAGATTGGAAGATGGTAGAAGGAGAGGTAGATAGATTGACAGACAGACAAACATTGAAAAAGAAGGTACACTAAGAAACTAGAGAATGAGATATATAGAAAACATAAAAATGTAGAAGAAAAAGTATGAGAAGAAGACAGAAAGAAGAAAAAAGTAAAGTGGTAAAGAGGGAAAGAGGAAGAGACACATAAAAACAAACGAGGTAAAAAGAAAATACTTCCCATGGAACAATTCAAAAGAGATTGCATTTACGTTTATATATTGATGTATCTGTCTTTACTCCGGGAAAAAAAAATTGACTTACACTCTGTCTTCAAGCGTAAGGAAAACGTTGATTTTCGTTTCGAAGGTCATTTTCATTTCCATGGAACTATTCAAAAGAGGTTGTCTTCACGTTTATGACTAGTAATATGTGCGTGTTTAATCCGGGACAAAAGACTTAAGACTTACATTCCTATTCCTGCAAGCGAAAGATAAACGGCTCGTGATGGATCGAGCTAGCGTTCCGGTCGACCGAACCAGAAGGCGTGGAGTTGACCCTATCTTCAAGCTTAGAAAAAACGTCGTGTATGACAATCAAACTGCTCGTATGGCGGAATCAATTGCGCGTATGGCGCAATTAATTGCGCATATGACAGAGTGGCATCTATGCGCTATCAAATCATTTATTTCCTTGATTCGCGGTTTAGATATAAACCAAGGTAGAATGTTTGGAAATTTTGAAAGGTGAAAATGGGCGCTATGCTATTGTAGAAAAATTTCAAAGAACGAACTCATTTCCGTGGGATCCACGGCACTACTTTGCCATTGTTCGTTAATTCCGTAGCCTGCATGTTATCTATTTAAATTCGAAAGAAACAAATGCTATGGTTATGCAAATGGCGATGAAGTATTTGGTCCTAGCAATTACCATGATTATTGCAGTCAATAATGGCAGTTCATTAGCAGTAGATGGTCGGGATACGCTTCTACTGGGGAGTTCGCTCACTGGAAATCAGACCATAGTATCGAATAATGGGATGTTTGCATTAGGATTTTTCAGTCCGAGAGGAACGAATAATTGGTATATTGGCATCTGGTACTCACGAATGTCTCCGAAGGTCGTAGTTTGGGTGGCTAACAGAGATAATCCTGTTAAGGGCATGCCCGGCGTTCTGAAATTTTCAAGGGACGGTCGTCTCAGTCTGTTTGATAGAAAGGGCTGGTCAGTGTGGTCGACTAATATTGGCCTGAATGGATCACGGGCAATGATAACGGACCCTGGTAATTTCATTATGCTGGGTCACGCTCACAGCAAGTCCAAGATTGTTTGGGAGAGTTTTGCTCATCCGGGAGATACATGGTTGCCTGGCATGAAGATGTGGAAAGGCATGAAGCTAACTTCGTGGAAGAGTTCTGCGGATCCTGCAAGTGGGCTCTATTCTCTTGGAATGGACATGTCTCTAGGGAAGACGCAGATGGTGATGGTCTATAACAACAGTGTTCCATATTGGTCCACTGGAGAGTGGACTAAAAATTATTTTGCAAAGCTTCCGAGGTTAGATCAAACGGCATTCCAAATGTCCTGTGTGAGGGTTTCTCCATCAAACATATACTTTAAATTTACCGTAAACCCGGTAGATCGTACCCTCACGGGGCGGATCCTGGTTGATGAGAACGGTGAATTGAAAGTTTACTACTTGATGGATGATAATAGATTGAGTCTGAGATGCTCGACATACGGAGGTCAATGTAGTGACTATGATATCTGTGGGGCGTATGGAGTCTGCAATGCGAATGATTTGTGTAGTTGTATTGAGGGTTTCACGCCCACGAATGACTCTCAAGGTTGGTGGTCGAGTGGGTGTGCTCGGCGAAGACCCTTGCAATGCTCTGTCAAAGAGGGCACCACTGACGGCTTCTTGGAATAAAAAAACCAATGCTTGCCCAAAGAAGAAGCTGTCTCATACAACAACGAGCCAACACTGCAAGGCTGCCGGACTGCTTGTCTCAACAATTGCTCCTGCACAGCCTTTGCTTTCGTTATTTCTGATTTACCAGTCTGTAGACTGTGGTTTGGGGACTTATTCAAAATGCGCGTTTCATCTGAAAGCCAATCCGTCTTCATTAGGCTTGCTGCTTCTGAGTTGCCGCATTCAACATCAGAGCGAAGCAGCAAAGCCCCTGCACTTTGCATTTCACTTCCTGCCGCCGCGGCTTTCTCTGCTGTTTCAGCTCTTCTCTTGGCCACGTTTATTCTGCGGAAATGTCGAAGACGACGGAAGAAAAGAGCGGAAGAGGACGTGCCAATATCTCTCAAAGCGTTCACTTACAAAGAGCTGAGAATTGCGACAAAGAATTTCAAGTATAAGCTGGGGTGTGGAGCATTTGGCTCTGTGTTCAGAGGAACTCTGCCAGACAGCACGCTTGTGGCGGTTAAAAGATTAGAGGGTTCCGCAGGAACAGAAAAGCAATTCCGTGCAGAAATAAGCACCATCGGGAGAATACAGCATGTGAATATAGTGAGGCTCTGGGGATTCTGCGTAGAAGGCTCTCGAAGGCTACTGGTGTATGCCTACATGCCCAATGGCTCTCTAAATTCCTTCCTCTTCTGTAAAGAAAAAGAAGTAGAGAAGGTGTTGGACTGGAAGACCCGGTTTGAGATTGCATTGGGCACCGCACGAGGATTAGTTTATCTCCACGAAGAATGCAGTGATTGTATCATTCACTGCGATATTAAGCCTGAAAACATTCTCCTGGACGGCGACTTCAGCCCAAAGGTGGCTGATTTTGGATTAGCGAAGCTGGTAGGAAGAGATTTCAGCCGCGTACTAACGACCATGAGAGGAACTCGAGGGTACTTGGCTCCCGAGTGGATCTCTGGCCTTCCTATCACTCCCAAGGCAGACGTATACAGTTTCGGCATGACGTTGTTGGAAATTATCTCCGGCCGAAGAAATCTGGAATTGGAGGTGGAGGAGAGCAGGTTGTACTTTCCTACCTGGGCTTCATCTCAAATTCAGAGGGGCAACATAATAGGCATTGTGGATGCAAGGATAGTAATCGAGGCGGATATCGAAGAGGTGAGAAGAGCCGCTGTGGTGGCGGGGTTGTGCATTCAAGACGATGAGAATAGGAGGCCGAGTATGGATGAAGTGGTGAAGATATTGGAAGGAACGTTAGAGACTCCTATGCCACAAATTCCGAGGTCTCTACAGGTCCTGTTAGATCAGGTTGACGACGATAGAGATATCTTTGCTCAACATGCTTGTATATCAAGCGGATTGGCGCCGGAGCCCATGGCCAGATGATTATTCAATGCTTCTCATTAGACCTCCAATTCTTGTCGTTTCAATGGTCTCTTTCAATGCTCGTCATTAGTCCTACAAATTTGTCGTTTCAATTGTCTCTTTCAATGCTTGTAATTTGAACTCCAAATCTTGTCGTTTCAATTGTCTGTTTTATTCTCACTAGACTTTACTTAAAACAGAAGCAAATTAAAAAAAAATCAACAATTTTCCTATGTAACCCAGAAAGAAATTCTGGACATCTATAACTGATATGATCTTAACTGTCGTAAATTTAAGAAAAAATTAATATTTAATTTATGGTGCATAATATGAACATTAAAATTTGGATAGATATTTTATAACTTTTCCACATTTCTAATGTAAGAAATATCAAATAGTAAAAGTAGTTTCATTTTTAAGTTGATTGGGAAAATTTAAAAATTGATTTATTTTTCAATATATTTGTTTATATATTTTTAAATTAAAAAAATAATTAATATATTTAGTCGATAGGTTATTTGTTTGAAGTTTTTTTTGGGATTTTCGTCAGTCTAGCTGTGAATTGGATTTTCCGGCACCAGAGATGTGCCGACCGGTGGGGAATTGACCGGGGCTTTTTATGAGGACGTGGAGCTTGCTAATTATGTGGGTTGGCGGTGGTGGAGTTGGTCACCTTGATACGTGGAAGTAGAATGCTAAGTGTTTGCTTGCGTGAGGGTTAATGCACCCTGCCATTCTTGTATGACGGGGCGGGACAAAGTAAATGCAATATTCAATGTTGTAGTGTGGGAAAGTATACTCCGATATGTGCCAAAAAATATATTGATTAAGTTGCATAGACAAAAGAGTCATTGTGGTGTTGGATTGATAGCAGAGTATTCTAAAAATCATCACCTTCGTCTTTGTGGTTGGTTTGATAGCAGACTATTGTAAAAATCGTCGGCTTTGGCTCCATTTTATAGTAGATTGGAGGGTTTTAAAATTGTTGTTCTTCATAATCTGTAAGTCATTTTACATGGGTGTTTTGTATAAATGATTAATTTATTGTTTATGTTAAAATTGTTGTTCTCCAGAATCTGTAAGTCGTTTTACATGGGTGTTTGGAGTTATGGTTCTGTATTGATGGAGAAATTGCAGTTAAATCCTCTTTCTTTCATTAAAAAACATGGCTGGGGTTAGTAATTTTTTCGTCACTCGTTTATTGTTTGTAGTTATCTTTGTGCATCTTTGGCATTATACATGTTACCATAGGAGCAATTGTAGTTAAATCTTATTTCTTTCATCAAAAAATATAGTTAGGGTTAGTAATTTTATTGACCACCATTTGTTGTTTTAGTTATCTCTGTGCATCTTTGTCGTTACACCCATATATATATATACATATATATACATATATATATGTATATATATATACATATATATATGTATATATACATATATATACATATATATATGTATATATATATATACATATATATACATATATACACACACACACACACACACACACACACATATATATATGCAGAGGGTTAGTATGAAAGCATAAACATATTGGAGATAAAATTAGTTTGGTGGTTGTTCAGTGTTATTCTTTCTAATATCTCTTTTATCTGTTCAATTTATTTGTTTGAAGTTTCCGCCGAGAATTTTGTTGGCCCAGCCGTGAATAGGATTTTTTATGTAATAGCTCTTTTAAATTTCTCTATTTTTCTATATTATTTAGTGACATGCAATGTAGCTCAAATTTTCAATTAAGTCTATGGCGTTATAGGTATTTTGTACAGGTTATTGCTACTCATTGGCTTTACGATTTCTATTTAATGTGGGTTTGGTGCCAAAGAATGTAGCTCCAATTTTGAATTGACAACCTAGGTCTTACACAGACTGCTTGCCTTGTACCAATATGTTTAGTGTGTGTATTAAATTATCTACAATTTACCTATGATTATTAAGTGTTTTTTCAATAGTTGTTTTACAATTTCTCTATTTTGTCTATAATATTTAGTGGAAAAATAATGTAGCTTGAATTTTGAATTGAAAAGCCAACTGTTACATAGAATTTGTTGTTACACCTTGTCTAGATAGTGATAGAATTTCAGGTAAGCAGGAATATGTTACAAACTCAAATCTATACATGCATTTCACTAACCTATTAGAAAAACACTTAACAATCACATGAAAATAATAAATGTTTGAAAACCCACATTAAATAGAACTTTAAAATATGGAGAATAGAGTAGGAAAACTACGATAATGAACAGTTTGGTATGGGGAATTGGGAAAAAGAATAGCATGAATAATAATTTATTATGGGGAAGTTCAAACAGTTGAGAAAAAAAGAATATGATGAAACTTATTGATTGAACACAAAAAGCGAAATTGGAAAAGAGCTATTAGGAAAACACTTAAGAATTAGAGGAAAATGACAGATATTCTAAAACCTACATTAAATAGAACTTTAAGATATGGAGAATAGAAGAGGTAAGCTTGGATAATGATTAGTTTTTTATGGGGAACTGAAAACAAGAATATCATGAAGAATAGTTTGTTGTGGGGAACTTGAAACAGATGAGGGAAAAAGAATATAATGAAACATATTGATATAAGACACTACCATCCCACGTAATTAGCAAGCTCCACCGCTTACATAAATAGACCTGGGCAGTTTGTTCTAGGGAGCTTCAAGTAGATCAGGAAAAAAAGAATATCATAAAACATATTGATACAAGATTTGAGTTATGTTCTTTTGTTAATAAATATTGAAGAGAAGTAGAGAAATTGTATAAGAGGTGTTAGAATAACAATTATTTGCTACAAGTCATTTTACATGGGTATTTTGCATAAATGATTTGTCTATAATATTTAATGCCAAGCAATGTAGCTCAAATTTACAATCAAGTCTGTGGCATTATATGCATTTTGTACAGATTATTGCATCATATAATTGTTGTCATAACCTAAAGAAAATAGGAATCGTCATAAATAACTGGGTTTAAATAATTGATTTGGAAAGTATAAAAAATATTTGTATAAGTATGGAGAAAAAAATAGTTTGGTGGCTTTTAAGTATTATTCTAATAGCTTTTTTATCTGTTCAACTTTATATTTTTAGCCGATAGGCTATTTGTTTGAATTTTTCACCAGGATTTTCGTTAGCCTAGCCATGAATAGGATTTGTTGTCTAATAGCTCTTTTACAATTTCTCTATTTGTCTATAATATTTAGTGCAAGGAAATGTAGCTCAAATTTATGCGTATATATATGTATTGAATTCCCCATTTCATATTTAAAAATATACATATAGACATAAATATATATCCATATATACAAACCAAGTCCACTCATGTGGCTCATTTGAGAATGCAACAACAATTTAAATATGCACATGTATATCTAAAAAGTTGTGTATGCTATCTTTATTTGTATTTAGGTAGCCTTTGATTTTAGAAGAGTTAAAAGTAGCATATGTAAGTATTATTTAGCTTCTGAGAAAATTGCTACAATAGAACCATAGCATTAAATGATATAGCATTGAGATTTTGTTAATAACATAGAATTTAATAGTGTAGTATGTGTAACATGTTCATAACAAAACTGTAAAATTGATTGCACCTTGGTAGTGAATGTCCCTATTGAGATTGAATACATTGGAAAACACTAAAAATAGTGTATATTGCATTTGCTTGGTTCCGCCATCTGGATTTTCATTTTCCAGCACTTCCAACAACCATTTATCATTCTGCTTTTATGTTCGAAGGTGGCCAGGAGTCCCCCTATAGCATATATATTTTAATAAACTATGAAGTTAAAAACATGTTGTTGGCTTGCACAACTTTTTCCCTTTTCCTATTGTTCCTTCTTACCGCTGTGCAACTTTGACATAATGTGCATTTATACAAAGCCCCTTGCTTGGCATGTCAATGAGTACATAGTGAGGAAAAAATATGGTATACACATCTATTTAGATATAACAGTGTATATATAAAATAGATATTTACATGTGTACATATGGATATATATGTCAGGTTATATGTGTGTTTTTAAATATGTAGAGAAAGGGAAAATTCAATGCATATATGTACTTAATCATTTCTATTCTTATTGTTGTATAGCCTATTGTTTGCATAGGAAAGGATGAAGGGACCAGCTAGCAACATATACAAATATTTGTATATAGCTATATGTAGAAATATAGTAAAAACTGCATGCATACATATATAAGCAATCTCAAAGATAAACATATACATATAGGGATATATACATTTACATTTATCAATTTTATTCTTCTTGATGTATCCCCTGGTGTTTGCACAGTATTAAAATTGCATTTCTATTCCTTTTCTTGTATCTTGTGTTGTTTGGATAGTATTAAACGTGGAATGGTTATAGATCAATATTTCTAAGTTGTTTACCAATTTCCATTGGGAAGTTACAATACATTAGTCTTTAATTTTTATTGTGAAATAGAGCTATCAATTAGTCAACTCAAATTGCAACATTTTCTCCCTGACAAAAGTTCGTAGAACTATGTCTATGGAATTAGGCTTTGTCGATTGGTCTGCAAATCCCCCCAATATTGATTTGTTGGCATCTTCCATTGGTTCTGCTATGGAGTCTGGCTCTGAGAGCACGATCCACCAGCCTTCAAATCCTGATTCCATAAGTATAAATTTCCTTTTTCATTATACCTGTTGCAAATTTGGTTTTATTGTTTATAGTTTTCTTGGCTTAAGGTGTATACACACATGGGGGAACCTAGCAAAGCATATAGATGTGTAAGTAGATACACAATGATATTTTCTACAATATAAAAATATCCCTTTCATATAAATATGTATATGTATATGTATACGTACATATATATATATAGGTATGTATATGTATATGTGTATGTATGTGTATGTATGTGTATGTGTGTATGTATATGTATATGCATGTATATGTATATGTATATGTATATGTATATGTGTATGTATATGTATGTGTATATATGTATATGTAAAGTTTAGAGCATGCAAAATAAACGGATAACTTCAATGTTGCACCCGATTTGAGCTAAATTATTTGGTACTAAATATTATAGGAAAATTAGGAAATTGTAAAAGAACTATTAGAAAAAACACTTAAGAATCATAGGAAAATGACAAATGATCGAAAACTAACATTAAATGGAAAAGCATATAGATGTGGAACTAGATATGGATTGATATTTTGCAGCACATAGAAACATCCCTTTGATGTATATGTATATGTATATGTATATGTGTATATATGCATATGTATATCTATATGTCTATGTATGTATATGTCTATGTATATGTATATGTCTATGTATATGCATGTGTATGTATATACATATGTATATGCATATGTATATGCATATGTATATGTATATGTATATGTATATGTATATATATATATGTATATGTATGATAGATCAGATATGAAAACACCAGATTTTCCCCAACTTTGTTATTATGTGATGTGTGGTGGAAATCCATGAAATTCCTCATGGATGTTCCTTAATTTTCTTGCTCAGGGCTTTTGCTAGAGTCCATGAGTCTCCATGATGCAAAAACATGGTAGGAAGGATAACAAGCGTGTGTTGTGTGGTTTCAGTTTTGACACCATATATTTCTTCTTACATAGATACATTCCTACATAATTCCTTAGATACACTTGGCTTCCACAAACATAACTTTCAACTGGTTGTGTGCATCCAGTATTGTATGGCTCTAAACATGGGATATAACAATTGTGAAATAGTGGAAATGGTTAACACAAAAAACTGTAAAATCCCTGTATATATATTTTTATATATTCCAATCTTC
This sequence comes from Sequoia sempervirens, assembly GCA_007258455.2. Taxonomy (NCBI): domain Eukaryota; kingdom Viridiplantae; phylum Streptophyta; class Pinopsida; order Cupressales; family Cupressaceae; genus Sequoia; species Sequoia sempervirens. The sequence goes on from VDFB02000017.1 coordinate 173,811,953, forward strand.
AAACCATGGTATTCATTTTTTGATCATCCATATATACACTTATATACACATGGATACACATATATATTTTGTTATATGTTTACGTGTAATTACTACTTCAAATATATCTATGGTTATACATGTATATTCATATATGCTAATATGGTTGAGCTTGCATGTATACTTGTAGGCTATGCCAATACATTCAAGTTCCACAACCCAATCAATTGCTAAATTTATAAAGGCTAAAAAAAAGCAACAAAACCATTTGTACTATAGCCAACATAGAGAGGAAATTTGTGCAAAGCGCCGTACAAAATACTTTCAAGAAAGGCTAACTATAACAAGCACACTTGCAGATCTATCTACTGAAAATCTTCCCTCATAATGGCCATTGACAATGGTTGATGCCACTCCGTATATACAGCCTCAAGTCAATCCCCTACTGCAACAACATAGCAACAACACCTCAAAGAAATATTCAATGATTGCTACCTTCCTACAGTAAAACAGTTTAGGCACTGCATAGATGGACTTTCAAACCTTTTTGTTTGTCAGATATGAAAAGAAAGCTACATAGGGATGTACACTTGTTTGTCAAGGTCGACAACGAAATGTGTAAAATTTTATTCTAAAAAAGGCATCCACTGCTTCAGCTCTGCAAATGGCATGGACCCAGTCCCACAACCATTGTTGCTAAAAAAGCTAACATAGGTTGAAGAAATGCTTATTGCTAGGGTGGCTCCAGTTTTACAAGTGTCCCACACTGGAGGAGGGAAATTTAAATGTAGTGGTCACATGATAAGCTTCCCTCAAGATGTCTCGAGCATAGCAAAAAATTTTCTACACTGATTGCAAGACCTTGAGGTTGTGATCATACGGAAAACCACCATTGAAGGTTGAAATTACAACTAGTATGTTAATAAACATCATGTCATGGATGCATTGGAATATAAAATTCATATTGAAAAATACTACAATGATGTTGAGATTGATGTTGAGGCTCTTAATATGTTATCTGATGTTGTTGTTGATGTCTCCAATTTCTTGCACACAATAAAGCAAGTTTATGATGAAGAGCTAATGCCATCAACCAACTCAACAAATGTTGCTCAAGATGAAAATGGCTCTTCAAACTTTTCATCATTTATGCCTTCCTTACCAAATGCTAGACAAGAGCTCCAAGATATCAAACAGGTATTACAAATTGTAAGAAAAGAGCAGAATATCTTGTGTTGGCCTGAAATTAGCTCTTCTCCTATTAATGAATACAACACTGAAGGTTTATTTACAATGGCCTTTCCAACATTGTTCCTCACTAGAGCAACACTTCCCCTTCAACCGAGGAATGTTCAAATTCACTTGTATGAATATTCCCTCCACTTAATGAGATATTTTGACCACAAATTTGGAAAACATGTCAGGTTTAGGTATTTCCTCTACAACTTGATAATGAGACATCATAGCCAACAAACTATTTTTGTCTTTGTTAGAGTGGATTTGGAAGACAAAATCCCCAAGTTGTCTGCATTGCGTGAATTCTTTCAAGCTGCTCTTGATGGACAAATAGATAGGAAGATGATGTGTTTTGGTGCATCGTTGCATGGGACCCATTCTTTTTGGAACTCTTGTCTGGCCCAACTATCTGCAATGATTGAAAAATGTGGCATACCTAGCTTTTTTTTCACTTTGAGTTGTGTAGACACAAAATGGGCTGATCTGCAAAATGTTTTCTCTTATGTGGCTCGTTTGGCAATGAAGACTTCAAAAAAGATGCTAATAGATAGTGTTGTTCAAAATCCACATATAACATCTATTAAATAGGCGTAGGACAATTGAGAGGGGGGGTGAATCAGTTGTCACACAAATTCAAACTTAAGACTTTATCACTTATCAATTCTTCAACCACACTATTATGTTATTAAATATGAGCATGAAACACAAATAACAAAAAGTATATCAACACAATGAATACAAAATTTTTACGTGGAAAACCCAATAAGGGAAAAACCACAGTGAGGGTTAACTCACAATATAAAGATTATAAAACTAAATATAGAGGCTCATTGCCAAGGGCTCACTACCCAGAAGAGGACTCACTATCCAAATACAAAAAGGCTCACTACCTACAAAGTACTCGCTGTCCAATAGGGAGGCTCACTACCTATAGATACAAAAGAGAAAAAAAGATCCACCACAACATTTAACACATTCGTAGGACTGCAGAAACCCTTATCTCACTTCCTTCAGCAATCTGACACAGTAAAATCAACTCTCACAACTCACTCACACTCACACACTTCTGCTCTTATTATTTATGACTTACTTTCGTCACTTTGCATCACACTATCATACAACTCTTCACAATTCAACTTGCTTTTATACCATTCTCAACCTTAAAATAATTTACCAAGGTTGGCCACAAATAACTCATTTCATAAATTAAAATTAGCTCGACAACTCAAAATTCCCACGGTGGAAAGGAATAAGAGTGGACCAATAAAATTATTTTTCAAGATAAAAAATAACATTCTTGAATCAATCACATGCTTCCTTAATTAATCTTTTTATTCTTCGAATGAAGTGTAAGCATCAGGTCAGCCAAACCTAATGGAAAAAAAAATGAACAATGATGCACACACTTCCCAACACGAAGATGACACATGGATACCTCAACATGCTTCAATATTCACGAGACTTCATCTCAAACTTCTTCAGATACATCTGCAAAAAAGCTATATACTTCATACACTGAATACTTTTCACCAGATCATTCAAACTATGCAAACCTATATTGGAATATAGAAACATGACTTCCAGATTACCAAACTTCAACCTTCTAAATTTCCAAAACATAGAGAACACCATCATAAGACAAATCCCAGATCTGCAAGATCTGAAACAAACAAGCGGAGGACTGTAGAGTAGGAATATTTCTCCCAGTCCACAAAATATCAACTCTGCCAGTAGAACACACATACCGGTAGACATAACTTTCACATACAATCTCACTAGAATCTAAAACTCAGAATATATGACCATAAGATTACCATAATGAAAACTTCAAAACTACACAGGCATAGGATCAACACAAGAGAAACGCGGAGCACATACCAGAGCACAATCTGAACACATTCATCACTCTAACATCTCTTCTTTATTTTATTTTTTTAAAACACTTGGAAACTCATCAAAACAACACATTTTCAAGCATATAAGATAGCTCCATGTACTCACAATATCTCAACAACATCTCAACTATACATGTACAATCTGCAAGATACTAAATAGTGTTGACATCAATGACAACATCAATGACAACACCATCATACTAGCCCATACTTGCAATAATCTCCCCCTTTGTCATTGATGGCAACACATGGTGTGAAAAACCATCAAAGACAACAAACTACACAATATTCTAGGAGAACACCTTCTCTTCTATTGCAACTATTTTTCACATGAATTTTTCTCCCCCTTTGACATCAATGGCAAAAAACAGCTTCTCTTATTACTCCCCCTTTGGAGTACACCCATGCTACAATAATAAAAAAACCTTTTCTACTCCCCCTACGGAGTAGACCCATCTATCAGTCCAGATAAATAAATAATTTGTGAATTCACTGGACTAATGCACCTTCATGTGCACTTAGTTCAGAGGGTCAATGACCCCCAACTTCTCCCTAAGATAAAAAGTATCCTTTGGAAGACCCTTAGTGAATATGTTTGCAATTTGTTCCTTTCTTGTCACATACTCCAATATGACTTCATTCTCCAACAATTTTTCTCTTAGAAAATGATATTTGATAGAAATGTTCTTTGAAATATTTATTGCACTTGTGTTATCACATAAAATAGAAATAGGCTCATCACATACCACTATAATGTCCTTCAGAGATTGCTTCATCCATAGAAGCTGTGTGCATCAGGATGTTACAACAATATATTCTGCCTCTACAATGGATAAAGAAACTAACTCTTTCTTTTTACTCAACCATGAAACTAATATTCCACCAAGAAAGAAAGGACCAACACTAGTACTCTTCCAGTCATCTATACATCCAACCCAATCAACATCTGTGTAAGCACTTAGAGTAAAATCATCACTCTTAGGATACCATAATCCATATTTTGGTCTACCTTTAAGATATCTAAATATTCTCTTCATCATTGTAATGTGCATTTCTTTAGGATTTTCTTGAAATCTAGCAACTAAACATACTACATGCATAATATCATGTCTAGTAGCAATAAGATACAATAGTCTGCCAATCATTGATCTATATTTGCTCTGATCAATCTTAGCAAATTCATCATCTTTGCTTAGTTTACATCCATTTACCATAGGAGTACAAATTGGTTTAGAATCCTCCATCCCAAACTTCTTCAAAAACTCTTTTACATACTTAGATTGGGAAATGAATATCCCTTTGTTAGTTGGATTCACTCATAGACCAAGAAAGAAATTCAATTCACCAATCATAGACATCTCAAATTCTTTCTGTGTCTCTTCAACAAATTTTTTACACATGCCATCATTTCCACCAAAAATGATATCATCAACATACACAACTACTATCAACATTTTGTTACCTTGTACCTTAAAGTAGAGATTGTTGTCAGCAAGACCCTTGCTGAATCCGTACTTTGTCAAGTATTTGTCCAATCATGCACACCAAGCTCTGGGAACTTACTTCAGTCCATACAACACCTTCTTTAAACCACGTCTAGTTTGTCATACAACTGAAACCCTTTAGGTTGTTGCATATAGGGTATGTGCAGGATCATCATGGAAAAAATAGGCCATTAAGTGGCAAAAAATTTAGACAAATCAAAGTTAGGCAACTTGACATAAAAATTTAAATAAGTTATCTATATTATTTCAAAAATATGTAACAATATAATTTTTATCAAATTGAATGTAGTTTCTAAACTACTAGGTTTATTTTTATGAAAAAAAATCTATTTGGTGAAAATTTGAAATTTCAATGCAGTAGTACTTAAATTTCAGGGAAAAAATAAGAAGTAGGTGTCTGTATGACCACCCTAACCATAATAAAATGATAATATTTTTTTAGAAGATTTTAGATATAAGTAGAGGACTCATGTCCCGATGTGGTGCATATTTTTTTGTAATTTTTTTCCAAGTAAATAGTTAATTATGATTGTATACACTTAAAAATGGTCACATCACATAGTCTAGTAATTAATTAAATATTTTTAATATTTAATTAAATCTCTAAGTTCAATTTGCGTATAAATAAATTTAAATAATTTATTTATATTTGTTCATTCTTTCATTTCGATTAAATAAATAAGTTTATTTAATCACTTTTCTTATTCATTTCTTAATTAATTAAATAAAACATTACGATTTATTTATATTAATTATCATTTAATCTTGGCTTGAATATTTTATTCAAATAAAGATTAAATATTTATTCTTTTCTAAAAATCTTTTAAATTTCATTCATAATTAAATATTTTAAATATTTAATTAAATCTTCTAAATTCCATCACAATTAAATATTATAAATATTTAATTAAATATCTCAAAATATTTAATTAAATTTTTCTAATATCCATTCACAATTTAAATATTCCAAAATATTTAATTAATTCTTCTAAAGTCACATCACAATTAAATATTCCAAAATATTTAATTAAATCTTCTATAGTCCTAAAATAAAAAATCAAACTCACATAAATGAAATTAAATAAATTTATTTATTTAATTAATTTGGGATTATCTTCAACAACCGTGAAACAACTTCCAAAACAGAAAAATTAATTTCTCTGTTCTCGTGCAAGCTTGTTCCCGTGGGTTGAAGAAAAGGCTCCATTCTTCTCTCCAACCTCCCAACATTCTCCATCTTCCTCTCAACCTCTCCATCTCTCACCATTCAAATCTACCAGATAATCTCATAGCCATTGATCTTTGCCAGCCAGGATTTTTCCTGCAAAAAGCTATAAAAGGACTGTCGGGTCTTTGAAATCACAGAGAAGCTTTCATACACGAAAACTATAGCCAAATTGCAATAGCATAGCCTTTTAGTATTCATAGCATTCTAGCATCATAGCATAGCATATAATCATTCCATATCATGGCCTATTCATCTCATATCATAGCATCCATAATTCACAGCCCCTGTGCATATCCGTATCAACATTTTCACTCCACTAGCATATAGGATAGAAAAACACTTTCCTTTGCATACTCGTTCTACAGGTTGCCATTTGGAGAAGCTTTGCTTACACAATCTGAGAGCTGCAGCTTCAAACAAATCCCTGGAGATAGAGGAAGATGAAATGGCTCTAAAGAAGATCTGTTTGTTTCATTTGAATTCAATTTATTTAGCTTTCTTCAGTTTAATGTTTCATTTGTGTGTTTTTATTGTTTTACTTTGATACTAACATATTTATCACACACATTTTTGGCACCCACTGTGGGGCTCTTGCCCCTATTCTAACATCTTTTTGTAGGTTTTTCTGATAGGTCACGGCTAAAATAGTGTATTAGCACAATAAACACGCTTCAGCATAATTCACACCCAGTTTAGCACCCGTGACTCATCCTACAGCGCCCGTGATTCATCCTGAAACACTTGTGACTCATCCTGTAGCGCCCATGACTCATCCTGTAGCACCCGTGATTCATCCTGTAGCGCCTGTAATTCATTTTGCAATGCCCATGAACTCTGTTTTAGCGCTCGTGATGTCTGTTATAGCGCACTTCTAAATAGTATGCAATTGTAATCTGTAACTTAAATATACTTTGACTGTATCCGACGTGACCGTGGCCAGTAAGAGCTCTAATTTTTTTTTTAATTTTTTAACAAAAAACTAAAAAATAAAAAATTAAACCTAGGATAGTCACCTAATTCAAAATCAAGCAATCATAGGATAGTCACTTAATTGGAATGAAGCAATCCTAGGATAGTCACTTCATTTTCTATTTTGTGCTAAAAAGAACTCCATGTCTTTGTGAAGCAACATATTCACCTAGCATAGAAAATTATTTATTTGGGATTAAAATTGAACTCTTGTTTGCTTTGCTTTAAATGGTGATAGGCCTATGCTCTCCCCTT
>VDFB02000017.1:173819119-173921451 GCA_007258455.2 Sequoia sempervirens
CATCTCTCACCATTCAAATCTACCAGATAATCTCATAGCCATTGATCTTTGCCAGCCAGGATTTTTCCTGCAAAAAGCTATAAAAGGACTGTCGGGTCTTTGAAATCACAGAGAAGCTTTCATACACGAAAACTATAGCCAAATTGCAATAGCATAGCCTTTTAGTATTCATAGCATTCTAGCATCATAGCATAGCATATAATCATTCCATATCATGGCCTATTCATCTCATATCATAGCATCCATAATTCACAGCCCCTGTGCATATCCGTATCAACATTTTCACTCCACTAGCATATAGGATAGAAAAACACTTTCCTTTGCATACTCGTTCTACAGGTTGCCATTTGGAGAAGCTTTGCTTACACAATCTGAGAGCTGCAGCTTCAAACAAATCCCTGGAGATAGAGGAAGATGAAATGGCTCTAAAGAAGATCTGTTTGTTTCATTTGAATTCAATTTATTTAGCTTTCTTCAGTTTAATGTTTCATTTGTGTGTTTTTATTGTTTTACTTTGATACTAACATATTTATCACACACATTTTTGGCACCCACTGTGGGGCTCTTGCCCCTATTCTAACATCTTTTTGTAGGTTTTTCTGATAGGTCACGGCTAAAATAGTGTATTAGCACAATAAACACGCTTCAGCATAATTCACACCCAGTTTAGCACCCGTGACTCATCCTACAGCGCCCGTGATTCATCCTGAAACACTTGTGACTCATCCTGTAGCGCCCATGACTCATCCTGTAGCACCCGTGATTCATCCTGTAGCGCCTGTAATTCATTTTGCAATGCCCATGAACTCTGTTTTAGCGCTCGTGATGTCTGTTATAGCGCACTTCTAAATAGTATGCAATTGTAATCTGTAACTTAAATATACTTTGACTGTATCCGACGTGACCGTGGCCAGTAAGAGCTCTAATTTTTTTTTTAATTTTTTAACAAAAAACTAAAAAATAAAAAATTAAACCTAGGATAGTCACCTAATTCAAAATCAAGCAATCATAGGATAGTCACTTAATTGGAATGAAGCAATCCTAGGATAGTCACTTCATTTTCTATTTTGTGCTAAAAAGAACTCCATGTCTTTGTGAAGCAACATATTCACCTAGCATAGAAAATTATTTATTTGGGATTAAAATTGAACTCTTGTTTGCTTTGCTTTAAATGGTGATAGGCCTATGCTCTCCCCTTAACTAGGTGATCAAAATTCCAAACTCATCTATTTCATTTCATACAATTTTAAGTTTTTATAATACCTTTTATAGAGCCTGCTCTTGTGGGAAAAAGTACTCACCTAAGAGGAACGACTCAAGTGGGTTCAAACCAAAGCAAGGCTATTCCACCCCACTATAAAATTTAAAGTAAAATTGGGGAAACCCTCTTTTGATGGTAGTGTGCAAGATAACCATCCCCAAAGCCTTTGTTCTAAAGGTAGGGAGGTCTCTCGAGGGAGTATATCATTTTTCGTACCGAACGGAAACCCTTACTATGAACTTAGTGTAGTATCCAACCGAAGTCAGTTTCCAAAAATTATAATAATCATAGTGCAGGGGAGGGAAGAATCTACCCCCAAGATACTCACCATATAACTGTCAAGGACTGTTTACTCAGGGGATCTGGTATCCACTTCCGTCACTCTGAGTACGCACCTAGAAAAGACAAAAACATGGGCGCCCTTTCGGGGGTGACACGGCTGTGTGAGTCGACGCAATTTTAAGATGTGGGTTGTTGATTACTATGATGACCTACTTGAGTACTAAGAGTGAGTCTGCTTGAACTATCTATCATGTGTAAAACCTGTGAAAACAATTTTTGACAAACATTTTGGTCATACACTTAATGTTTAAAGACAACTATTCTACAACTTGCTTGATGTGTTTTCAAAACATTAATTCAGTAAAGATCATCCAAAACTCACAATTACATTGATTACACTTATCGTTTTTTGAGACTAGGATCAAATCTAAAAAAAAAGTGCATCTTTTCAAACAAGTTTTTGATTATTGATTCAGCTTCCCCAACAGGATTATGATATCCTTTCATCTTGGAAGCCACAATCAAGAGTTAGAAACATCATTTGATCATATCATAAGATTTTCATCTTATCAAATCAAGACATCATCATTTTTGCACTTATAAACCTGTGATATAAGTCTAGAAGAACGTTTCAAAAGCATATGGCTATTGTCCACTTTACAACATGGGTGATAGGGAAGAAAATATTTTTCATAGGTTTCATACTGGGAATAGTTCAAATGATGAAATAACCGATGAAATGATTCAAGAAGCTGAATAGGATCCACAGTTTCACATAGTTTTGGACAAGATCTTAGAGTGAGATAAAGAAGGCTACTTTCTTTTTTTAGCAAACCAAGGTGATAAATTACCCTCTAACTACAATATGGAGAAAATTAAGGAAGATCGTGAAAAAACTAAAACTCCATTAAATGATCTTAATAGTCTTTCCCAACAAACAAGAGCACTCCAAAGGAAAATCAAGGAAATAAAAGGGGGCACAACTATGAAGTCCTTTGACGGAAATATGAATGTAACCTCTTCTCCTCCAAAAGCAACATCATCCAAATTCAATGTTTTTGAATTTTTGCAAAGGTTAACTGAGAAGCCTAAATCTAAGCCATCAAATAAAATTGACCAATCCTGTGATGTCATGCATTTATCTTCATCCCCCATAATTCAAAATGAACCTCACGATTCTTTCACTCAAGATAACGATTCCAGTCAATCACCTTCTTCTATCATATCCTTTACATCCAATGATTCATTTCAATCTACATGTATCTTGATCAAAACATTCTACAAACCCTTCCTATCTTTGATCAAGATCCCATCTCTCAAGAACCATATGATGATCACCTCCTTTCATTATTCACCCATGATAATCCTCTTACATCTCAAGAACAAAATGTTCTTCCAATTTCTCCCTCCACATCATCTAATCAATCCATACCATCCCATGATTCTATTGCATCACAAGAGCATGATAGTTCTTTCGTCCTATCTAATGATGTCTTACCAATTGATGATCAAGATATGATTTCTACAAAATTTCACAATTCCCTTCATCATCAAGATCAATATATGCTTCCATTCAAGGATACCCTTTCATCCCATGAAGATGATTATCCTTATCATGATCAAGATATGCCTTTCATACCACTTCATAATCCTTTTCCAAGTCAAGATCAAAACACCCCATCATCCCCATGTCAAGAGCCTATCACACCTATTCAAGTTATCCATGAACCCCACACCTATAAATTGGGATACTCCACCTTTATCAATTCTGGTTTACTTCCAACACCTATCGTCTCATCCATATCATATCCTCCTCAAAATGGACTCGCATCTTGTTTCACAAACAATACATATCCCATTGGTAAACAAATGTGTGAAATTATGAATTACAAAGGAAAATGCTTAGGCCTTCATGAGCAAGGTATCCTAGAACCCCTTTCTGTCCAAGCACATCCATATTCTCATGGCCTTGGTTATACACATCATGCTCAACCTAGGTATCATATTCCATCAAACTCTCCATCCATCCTAGGTCCTTATCCTAGTCCATCAAAAACTCCATCTATCCTAGGTCCTTATCCTAGTTTATCAAACCTTCCATCTATCCTTGGTCCTTATCATCCCAACCCTAGCTCATCAACCCTTCCATCCATATTAGGGTCCCACATTTCTCCATCTCCTATTCTTCAAGAACAACAAAGGAACACATCCTTGATCCACTTTCAAAATTCTTCCTTCATTAACTCATCCATCATACCTCCATATCATTCACCTCAGTCCACTCCTCCCATTGCTCTTGGAAGCAATTTGGGTGCCAAATGTCAAAAGCTTCTATATCAAAATCCACATGTATCAAAGGATCAACATGTCTCCTCGAAGAGTCATGCAAAACTAAAAGAAAGTTTGATCCAAAATGAAAAGAAAAATCTAAAAGGCCATAAAGGCCCATCAAAGAGAAAAGGCAGTTTTCAAAGACCACAAAGGTCCATAAATCAAAAAGAAAAATGTCAAAGGCCACAAAGGTCCACAAAGCAAAACTTAGAGTCAAAATTCATGTGGATTCCTAAAAATCTCATAAAAGCAATAAAATCTAAATTGGCATCCAAATTTGCTAATTCAAAAGCTTCCTCCAATTTTCCATCTAATAACCTATCACCTTCCAAATCCATTTTTCCTTCATCACTTCACCACCCTTCAAGGTGTGTGCCAATGTTGATCTTTCCAACCTTTCCATCTATCCATCAACAGGTCTTTCAATCTCCTATCCATTATCCAACATTCATACCCTATCATTCTCCTTTAATCCAAACTTTTGCATAAGTCCTTAGATTCTTCCATCATATCATTAATCTACCAACATTTAGGATTCTAATTCCCATTGCCATGGTTTATTAGAGGCATATTTGGTTGTGACACTTGATGCTTAAGTCCTTCCTTCATCTCCCTATCATCCATATCCTATCTTCCATATTCCTCTTGCACTCTACACTTAGGGACAAGTTCCATCCATCTTATCATTCATGGTCATTATCCTTTCTATGCCCATTCCTTACATTTCCACCTTTGATCTTGACAAGGTTAAGGATCTTCTTGAACATCATATATCTTATCTTATACACTCTATCCATATCTATCATCTGTACATATCTTTCATATCCATATCATACAATGGGAATCCTTATGTTTCATCATGGCTTGATGGAATTTGTAAATATCCATAATCTTTAGGTTATGTTTACACTAGGGGAAAAAAGCAGAAACATAGACTGAACAAGAGAGGGGCAACGAGCTTTTAGAATATCACAAACAAACAAAAGATGGTTTGCCAAAATGCAACAAACATTGCCGTATCAAATCAACCACAACATGCTTATTCAATGCAAATTGAAATCAAAACAACATGATCCAAACAAACATCAAAACAAGAACACTGAACTAGAAAAGCAAGGAAGGAGTATGATTATTCTTTGTCTGCTGTTTGTGAGTGAATCATGTTATGCAAATCGCCATGTTGTATCATTGATGACATTTCAGAATTTGCATAGAAAACGGGTTAACTCTTGTCTATTTATGCAAGCAATACTCAAGTCATCTCGGTTCAATTATACCTAGATGCTTGTATTAACTTGCTATATCAAAAATCATGAAAGCAATACTCAGGTCATCACTGGTGCTAACATACCCTTTGATGCTTGTATTAACTTTCAACATTTCAATGCTCTATGATGACACAAAAAGTACAAATAATCTCTCAGAATGGAAATATTGTACGGATAACCCACATGGTTAGTATAGATTGCATACATGTTAGAATTTGCATTTTGCATTTATAGATTTTCCCAAAAGCTAGCAAAGTATACAATGTCTCAATAAAATAAAAATCAAAGCTGATCACATGAAAACACTATGAGGTGCTACCCCCAGATGTTGTTTGTCTCACACCATCTACTCCTACATCAGAAGATCAAATCATCAATAACATCAAAAGCTAATACCATTATTCAAATCAAAATAGATCATCAAATCAATCAAATCTGAACATATCAATCTATTTGTTTTTCATTTTCATGAAAGAAAATTTATCAAAATCCTGTTTGTTTTTAACAACTTTAGAAGCAAACTTATCAACAATCTATTTGTTTTTCATTTTCATGAAAGCAAATTTATCCAAATTCTGTTTGTTTTTAACAACTTTAGAAGCAAACTTATCAACAATCTATTTTTTTTTCATTTTCATGAAAGCAAATTTATCCAAATCCTGTTTGTTTTTAACAACTTTAGAAGCAAACTTATCAACAATCTATTTTTTTTTCATTTTCATGAAAGAAAATTTATCCAAATTCTGTTTATTTTTAACAACTTTAGAAGAAAAATTATCAACAATCTATTTGTTTTTCATTTTCATGAAAGCAAATTTATCCAAATCCTGTTTGTTTTTAACAACTTTATAAGCAAACTTATCAATAATCTATTTTTTTTTCATTTTTATGAAAGCAAATTTATCCAAATCCCGTTTGTTTTTAACAACTTTAGAAGTAAACTTATCAACAATCTATTTTTTTTTCATTTTCATGAAAGCAAATTTATTCAAATCTTGTTTGTTTTTAACAACCTTAGAAGCAAACCTATCAACAACTATTTGTTTTTAACAACTTTAGAAATAAATTTATCAGCTAGTATTTGTTTTCCAACAACCTCGGGAACAAATTTATCAGACAAACATCATCAAATCAGGGCAACACAATACACAAACAATCAATACAAAGTCATGTGTTTTATCATATTTTATCACAACAGGGGCATTTTATCATATTTTATCATGGCAGGGCCAATCTAAGTCATCAATTTTTCATCTCACATCTTTTCAAGTCATTTTCTTCATATCATAATTTTCAAACGATGAATCGACATCTTTAAAATCATAAAAATCAGAAAAATTAAAAAAATAAAATAAAAAAATCTTATTGATTCATCGTCCGAGGGGGCATATACCTATCAACATTCGACAATCAGCACCCAGGGCAAATTTCAAAATTCTTTGAAGCAATGTGTAAAACACATCACTTCAAAGAGGGGCAAAATATACACCTAAAAATGGTCACATCATATAGTCTGGTAATTAATTAAATATTTTTCATATTTAATTAAATCTCTGAGTTCAATCTGCGTATAAATAAATTTAAATAATTTATTTATATTTGTTCATTCTTTCATTTCGATTAAATAAATAAGTTTATTTAATCACTTTTCTTATTCATTTATTAATTAATTAAATAAAACATTACAATTTATTTATATTAATTATCATTTAATCTTGGCTTGAATATTTTATTCAAATAAAGATTAAATATTTCTTCTCTTCTAAATTTTTTCTAAATTTCATTCATAATTAAATATTCTAAATATTTAATTAAATCTTCTAAATTCCATCACAATTAAATATTCTAAATATTTAATTAATTTTTTCTAATATCCATTCACAATTAAATATCTCAAAATATTTAATTAAATTTTTCTAATATCCATTCACAATTAAATATTCCAAAATATTTAATTAATTCTTCTAAAGTCACATCACAATTAAATATTCCAAAATATTTAATTAAATCTTCTATAGTTCTAAAATCAAAAATCAAACTCACATAAATGAAATTAAATAAATTTATTTATTTAATTAATTTGGGATTATCTTCAACAACCGTGAAACAAACTTCCAAAACAGAAAAAATAATTTCTCTGTTCCTGTGCAAGCTTGTTCCCATGGGCTGAAGATAAGGCTCCATTCTTCTCTCCAACCTCCCAAAATTCTCCATCTTCCTCTCAACCTTTCCATCTCTCACCATTCAAATCTACCAGACAATCTCATAGCCATCGATCTTTGCCAACCAGGATTTTTCTTGCAAAAAGCTATAAAAGGACTGCTGGGTCTTTGAAATCACAGAGAAGCTTTCATACAGGAAAACTATAGCCAAATTGCAATAGCATAGCCTTTTAGTATTCATAGCATTCTAGCATCATAGCATAGTATAGAATCATTCCATATCATGGCCTATTCACCTCATATCATAGCATCCATAATTCACAACCCCTATGCATAATCTACAGCCCCTGTGCATATCCGTATCAACATTTTCACTCTACCAGCATATAGGATAGAAAAACACTTTCCTTTGCATACTCGTTCTACAGGTTGCCATTCGGAGAAGCTTTGCTTACACAATCTAAGAGCAACAGCTTCAAACAAATCCCTGGAGATAGAGGAAGATGGAACAGCTCTGAAGAAGCTCTGTTTGTTTCATTTGAATTCAATTTATTTAGCTTTCTTCAATTTAATGTTTCATTTGTGTGTTTTTATTGTTTTACTTTGATACTAACATATTTATCACACACAATGATTTTTTTGTTACAACTTTTAAAAAATAAAAAAACTCGTATGTCTAACCACCTTAACTTGGTCAAAACTTCATGATTTTTTTTCTTCTGATCCTATAGTATGTGAAGCATAGAATGTGACACATGTTTCAGATTTAAAAAATGTGATACAGTTTGAAAGCTATAGATTTTTTTCAATCATCCTATCAATCAGGACTTTAGTTGTGATTCAAATAGAAAATAAATAATAATTATTTATTTAATTCAAAGTAAAGCAAAATTTATATTGGTGGAAAGCTGAGAATATCCTTTAAAAACCCTTTTTGTTTCATCAATTTTGGGTAAGAAAAAAGTCGTTAGCCATGTACCATACAAAAACCCATCATATCGACACTTTTTGCCCCATCATGATCTTGCACATACCCTATACACTTCTTCCTCCAATTCACCATTCAGAAAAGCTGACTTAACATCTATTTGATACACTTTAAAGTCCTTATGTGTAGAAAATTCCAAAAACATCCTGATAGCTTCCATTCTAGCTATAGAGGTGAATGTTTCTTCAAAATATATCCCTTCAACTTGTGAATATCCTTTGCGAACCAGTCTTGCCTTATTCCTCACAACTTCTCCACTTTCATTTAGCTTATTCTGGAACACCCATTTTGAACCAATCACATTCTTATTCACAGGTCTAGGGACTAGTTCCCATGTCTGATTCTTTTCTATCCACTGTAGCTCTTCTTTCATTCCTCTCATCTAACTTTCATCTTCACATGCTTCACTTACAGATTTAGGTTATATTTTAGAAAGTAAAAACAAATTTACCTCAGCTCCAACTCTACTTCTTGTCTTCACGCCTTCACTCTTGTTTCCAATTATTTGTTCTTCTGGATGATTCTTCTGTACATAATTAGGAGTCCTAATAGCAAGTTCCATCTCATTCTCTTCTTCTTCTTCTATTTTTTCTTCTTTCTCTTCTTCTTCTTTCTCTTTATTCTCCTCCTGTACATGTCCACAAATAGGATAATTAGGTTCAACCTCACTTATTTCAATAAGTCTGCATATGTCTTCATCAACTTTCACATTAGAACTTTCTATGATCTTCCTCAATCTTTTGTTAGAGCATCTGTATGCTTTGCTAGTAGTAGAGTATCAAAGAAAGATTCCTTCATCGCATCTAGCATCAAACTTTCCATGGTTTTCATCGTCCCTTTTAATATAAAATATACTTCCAAATACCTTAAAATATTTCATAGTAGGAGTCTTACTAGTCCATAACTCAAAAGGTGTCTTTGTGTTGTTGTGTTCGATCTGAACTCTATTAAGAACATAAACAATAGTGTTTATTGCTTCTCTCTAGTATACATCCAATACATTTGATTCTTTCATCATAGTTCTAGTAGCTTCCTAGACTATCTTGTTTTTCCTTTCAATTGCTCCATTTTTCTATGGGATTCTCAAAGTAGAAAACTATCTTTTTAATGTCATGCTTCTCACATAATGCATTAAATTCACTAGAAGTGAATTCACCATCTCTATTAAATCTCAAAAACTTGATTTTCAAATTTACCTCATTTTCCACTCTTGCTTTGAATACCTTAACCCTATCCAGAGCCTAAGTCTTTTCTCTAAGAAATGCAACCCATGTCATTCTAATATAATTATCAATAAGCAACATAAATTACCTATCTCCATTCAGGCTTCCAGTCCTAGTCGGTCCATAGAGATCGGTGTGAACTAACTCCAACATTTGAGTAGTACAGTGTTCTTTTCCCTTAAAGTTGCATCTAGTCTGCTTCCCCAACTGACAACTTCTACATATATTATGAGCAGGTCTTGTGATTCTAGGAAACCCTCAAACAATCTCCTTTGAAGTGACCTTGACTAGGTTATCAAAATTTACATGTCCCATTCTCCGGTGCCATAACCAACTTTCACTGACTGAGATACCAGGAACTGACCGTCAACTCCCTTCAACTGATAGATGTTTCCATGAGTTCTTCTTCCAACTACAACCATATCTCCATTTCAGGATCATTTCTTGATTTCACAGGTATTGTTCTAAAACACAAGTTTAAAGCCATTGCTACACATCTAACCAACACTTGGAAGGTTATGCCTCAAACCCTTCACATAATACACATCATCAGTACTGTGCACTCCATCAAAACTAATTGAACCTTTCCAACATATCTTGGCTCTTGAATTATCACCAAACATAACTAAGCCACCATCATATTTTTCAAGTTTAGTGAACTTACTGTTATCTTCGGTCATGTGATTTGAACATCCACTATCAATTACCTAGTAGTCTTCATCTTGTCTTGCATGAAAAGAGGTAACCAAAGTACCTTCCATCATATTACTCTTAACCTCTGGAGCCTTCTTACTTACATATTTTCCAAAGTTAGTGGATATAGATTTATTTTCTAAATCTAAGGATAGGCATTCACTATCATCAATGTCATTGTAAGATTCATCATCAGAAATACTTGCCTCTTCCTTAACATTGTAAGACTTCTTATACTTCTTAATCTTTCTATTATTATCCTTATAATCCTTGTTCCTTTTATGTGTAGCCCTATTTGGACATCTTGAAGCATAATGATCAATGTTACCACAGTTGAAACATTTAAAGGGTAACATACCTTTGTACTTTCCAATGCCTTTCTTCAATTTCTTGGTGAAGTTTACTTCCAACTCTTCATCATTTCTATCCAGTTCTCCAATCTTCAAAGCCTTAAATGTCATTTTTGTCTTCTCTTTTGTCTTTTCATCTTTCTGTAAGTTCCTTATCTCAAATTCTTGAGAGGTTCTGAGCAACTCTTCTAGAATGCACTTCTTAGGATCATACATTTCTTCAATAATAGAGATCTTGTCGTTGTAACATTCTGGTAAGGTGATCAGGATGTTCTCGATTATATCTTCATTTGATCGTTTTCCTCCTTGATTTCTAACTTCATTTGCTGCCAGTTCAACTCTCTGAAAGAAACTTGTAAATTATTCACCATCTTCCATCTTCAGGTTCACAAATCTGTGCTTTGTCACTAACCTCTTTGTCAATTTCACCTTTTCATTTCCTTCATACATGTCTTCCAACTTCTTCCAGACTTCATATGCAGTATCTACAAAATTAACCTTAACTCGCTCATCTTTAGATAAACCACTACAAATCGCATACTTCACCTTCTCATTTTATTCATAAGTAGAGATCTCATCTATAGAATTAACACCACCAAACAAAGGTGTATACATTTTCTCTATAGCCTTCTAGGTCTTGAAACCAAGAAAGATAATATATCCTCAGATAATATATCCTCTCATCTGTCCCTTCCAATCATTGTAGTTAGTTCCATCAAACATAGGGATTGCCAACTTGTGGGCCATCAGATCTTCCTTAAGTGGTTAAGCTCTATAGAAGGAACCAAAATATATGATGCCAATTGTTAAATAGGCACAAGAGAATTGAGAGGGAGGATGAATCGGTTGTCACACAAATTCAAACTTAAAACTTTATCACTTATCAATTCTTCAACCACACTATTTTGTTATTAAATATGAGCATGAAACATAAATAACAAAAAGTAAATCAACACAATGAACACTAGATTTTTACGTGGAAAACCCAATAAGGGAAAAACCATAGTGAGGGTTAACTCACAATATAAAGACTATGAAACTAAATATAGAGGCTCACTTCCAAGGGATCACTATGGAGGTGAGGACTCACTATCCAAATACAAAAGGATCACTGCCTACAAAGGACTCACTGTCCAACATGGAGGATCACTACCCATAGATACAAAATAGAACAAAAGATCCACCACAACATTTTAACACATTTGCAAGATTGAAAAAACCCCTATCTCACTACCTTCAGGAATCTAACACAATAAAATCAACTGTCACAACTCACTCACACTCACACACTTCCGCTCTTATGAGTTGTGGCTTACTTTTGTCACTTTGCATCACACTTTCATACAACTCTTCACAATTCGACTTGCTTTTATACCATTCTCAACTTTAGAAGCATTTACCAAGGTCGGCCACAAATAACTCATTTCATAAATTCAAATTAGGTCGAAAACTCAAAATTCCCACAATGGAAAGGAAGAAGAGTGGACCAATACAATTATTTTTCAAGATCAAAAATAAAATTCTCAAATCAATCACATGCTTCCTTAATTAATTTTTTATATTCTTCAAATGAAGTGTAAGCACCAGGTCAGCCAAACCTAATGAAAACACAAATGAAGAATGATGCACACACTTCCCAACATGAAGATGACATATAAACACCTCAACATGCTTCAATATTCATGAGACTTCATCTCAAACTTCTTCAAATATGTCCACAACAAAACAATATACTTCGTACACTAAATATTTTTCACTAGATCATCCAAACTATGCAAACCTGTACTGGAATATAGAAACATGACTTCTAGATTACCAAACTTCAACCTTATTTTCCAAAACACAAAGAACACCATCATAAAACAAATCCCAGATCTGCAAGATTTGAAACAAACCAGTGGAGGATAGCAGAGTAGAAAAATTTCTCCCAGTCCATAGAAGATCAACTCTTCCAGTAAAACACACATACCGCTGGACACAACTTTCACATACAATCTCACCAAAAAATGAAACTCAATATATATGACCATTAGA
This sequence comes from Sequoia sempervirens, assembly GCA_007258455.2. Classification (NCBI taxonomy): domain Eukaryota; kingdom Viridiplantae; phylum Streptophyta; class Pinopsida; order Cupressales; family Cupressaceae; genus Sequoia; species Sequoia sempervirens. Next base: position 173,831,712 of record VDFB02000017.1, read on the forward strand.
TTACCATAATGAAAAATTCAGAACCGCATAGGCATAGGATCAACACAGGAGAAAGGAGGAGCACATACCGAACCACAATCTGAACGTATTCATCACTCTAACTTCTCTTCTTTATTAATTTTCTCAAAATCACTTGGAAACTCATCAACACAACACATATGCAGCCATATAAGATATCTCCATGTACTCACAACATCTCTGCAACATATTGAATAGTGTTGACATCAATGACAACATCAATAACAACACCATTAGACTACCCCATACTTGCAACAACATCTTTATATTTGCAACATACTGAATAGTTTTGACATCAATGACAACATCAATAACAACACCATCATACTATCCCATGTACTTGAAACAACATCTTTATATTTGCATCATAGATTCTCAATTTTCTATGAAGAGGTGATTGAAAATATTTTGCATGCAAAATATTATTTGTATATATATGAATGGAAGCGTCATGGCTCTGCACATGTGCATGGTTTTTTATGGCTTCTAGAAGCCCCTAATATGGAAACTCTTGATTGGTCCAATCAACATGATGTTACCATGGCAAGGCACTTTTTTGATAGATATGTTTCAGCTTGGAATCCACGTTGCCCTGCACAAAGATTCCTTATAATGTATCATTGTTCTAAAGAAAATTTGTGCTTACTTTTGACGAGCCAAATTATTTCCATTGATCCAATCATAGATTATGAAGAGTTGCTAAATACAGTTCAAAGGCACACAAAATGCTCTGAATAAACTTGTTTAAGGAAAAAAAGGAGAGTAATTGCAATGTCGGTATAAAGCACCTTGGCAGCAACAACTTACCTCTACATTGACATCTGATGTTGAGTCTAACAAATCCTACAAGCCAACAAGAAATGATGATCACCTAAATATTCATAGCCCACCCATGCTAGCAATCTGGCATGCCAATGTTGATTGACAACCAGTTGTTTCTAGGATTTTTTTTTTAATTATATTTCTAAATATGCGGCTAAATTTGAGAAGAAATCATAAAATTATCTTGATATGTTGAAAATACATGCAAATACAAATATAGTTGAGGATAGAGCACTGCTTGCATATAAAAAATTCATGATGAATATTCTTGTGGAGCATGACATCTCTGCACAAGAGATGTGCCATATGTTATATAAATTTCCCCTTCTCACTTCAAGTTGACAATATGTTCATTTGAATGTTGGAAAAAAGACATGATTCCATATAAATAAAGATGGTGTTGATGAAGACTTGCCAACAAATTATATTCACTGCTATATGCAAAGGCCTCTAGAGCTAGGTGTTGTATCCCTAATTGAATCAGTCCGTTTATATACAGATTCAAAGCAACACAAAAGGGACAAATAGAAATCAAGACAACAACCTACAATTGTCCTTGTGTACCTGTTATTCAAGACTGTTCCTATTGACGATACAAAAATATTTGAGCCATTTTTTTGTACTGAACTTATGTTATACAGACCTTTTCAAAAAATATAGATAAATATAGGTCTTTCCAAACAGAGAATAATACAAAAATGGAAAGTTTTAAAACATCTAGTTATCATCCTTGGCATGTTAATAGACTTCCAGTTGCACCCACAATTGAAGAACAACATGGTAGTGATAGTGTTGATTTGATCGATCGACCTTCTATGGATGAATATGAATGGGAAGTTTTCTCTCGGCTTGGTTCTACTACTAACTTTAGTATAAATTAGCTCTAGCTATTGGGTAGGCAGGACTTTGATATGAACCATTCATGGAATACACACCATGTGCCTAAAAATCTTCATAATATTGCTTTTTAGTTCATCCCATTAGCTAGGGCACAACATGAGCAAGCTACGATTCAATTTTTTCCTATAAATACATCATCCCATCAGCTTTCACCAAAACAACAACTAGCTCTTCAAATCATCCAGTCCCATCCCATGTAGCCTCCCCCCATAGGCCCTCTCCACATGATCATTCAAGGGACAACTGGCATTGGAAAATAATTTTTGATAAATTGTATCAGACAACAAATAAACACCTCTACTACTAGATGCAATAGCCTACTACTCACATTGGCCCCCACAGGTATTGTTGCATACAACATATGTACCTCCACAATCCATACAGCCCTCTAGATTCTCATAAAGGATAGTAATCCTTTGCAAGGCTAGCCATTGACATGTACCATAGAAATATGGATCATTGAGATTTTTATGGTTATTTAGGTCTTTCTCTTGTGATGCTTGAGGGTCTGTGTAGGATCATCATGGAAAAAACATGCCCTTAAGTGGCAAAAAATTCAGAAAAATCAGAGTTAGGAAACTTAACATAAAAATTTGAATATGTTATCTATATTATTTCAAAAATATGTAAGAATAAAATCTGTAGCAAATTGAATGTAGTTTCTAAACTACTAGGTTTTTTTATAAAAAAAAATATATATTTGGTGAAAATTTGAAATTTCAATGCAGTTGTACTTAAATTTCAGGGAAAAAAATAAGAACTAGGCATCTGTCTGACCACCCTAACCACAATAAAATGGTAATATTTTTTTATAAGATTTTAGATATAAGTAGAAGACTCATGTCTGGATGTGATGCATATTTTTTTGTAATTTTTTCCAAGTAAATAATTAATTATGAATTTTTACAACTTTTAAAAATATAAAACTCATCCTGCCTAACCACCTTAACTTGGTCAAAATTAGAATTCATTTTTTTTAATCCTATAGTATGCAAAACATAGAATGTGACACATGTTTTGGATTCAAAAATATGATACCGTTTGAAAGCTATAGATGTTTTTCAATCAACCTATCAATCAGCCTTTAGTCGTAATCAAAAGAAAATGAATAATAATTATTTATTAAATTCAAAGTAAAGCATAATTTATATTGGTGGAAATCTAAAAATCTCCTTTAAAAACCCTTTTCGCTTCATCAATTTTGGGTAAAAAAAAGTCGTCAGCCACATACCCTACAAATACCCATCATATCGCCACTTTTTTGCCCATCATGATCCTGCACATACCCTTGACCTATTTTGCTTTGATTTAATGTTGCAATGTAACTTATGCATTCACAGTAGGTCCTAAAAATTTAAATTATGGTGTCTTGTGAAGGTGTTTTTAAGTGTTGTAACACATTTCTACACTTCTCTAGACTCTTCTCATTATATTCATCTAAAAATAACCTTTTCATCCCTTATCAAGTCCTATTTTAAAGTGTTGTAAAGTGTTGTAACAATATTTCACACTTTTCTAGGATTTTTATCACTATTTAAACCTTTCTTATGCTTTATTTGACCACTTTATGCACTCATAAGACTTAATTAAGTGTATTTTTGAATGTAAACCCAAAAAAAACATTAAATACAACTTAATTCCTGACACCCACTTGCAAGCCTAGAGTGGGACTCATTTTCCATGGGTGGCGAAAGAGTCCCTCTTGGCTCCAAATTAAAAATATTTCAAATTTTCTTTTAGGTTTTTATTCAAAAAGACCCTATGTCAACCTGTAATGTTGTATTATTTGGTAATTAGGGCATAAGTGTGTATAAATAAGTGTTTCTCTACCCATTTACATGCAATTCACCCATTCACTTAATTCATTCACTTGTTCATTCAAGCATTCAATTACATCAAAGCATCATTCAATCAAGCAATCATCAAGCATCTTGGAGCAGCCATTGACATATCTTCAAACTTCTACAAGAAGGTTTTTGGTGAGTTTAGGAAATTTCCATGTTGTTCATTCATCATTCCTTATTCATTTCATTTCATTTCTTTATTAAGGGTTTGATTACCAAAGTGGGATTTGACCAAGGAAAATCCCTCTAACCCTTAACCATTTTTACCCTTTTGCATGTGTGTTTGTAGAATTTATATCTATATTTTTCAAGAAAATAGGTGTTGAAAGGTGGTCAATAAGTTATCAAAGTGTTTAAAGTAAACCAAACCTTAATTCAAGCTTGGAGACAACCTCTAGCCTGTTTTCTGCAAATTTGACTTTGTGAACCCGATAAGAAGACAAGTGTAGATCTGGACCTACAGGATTGAACTTTGAATTTGTAGAATTTTGAAGGAGGATTGATTCACCATAAGTGGTGAATGAGTCCCACCTGAAGGCTGAAAAAGTTTATTTTGTCAGAATCTAATGCCTGACATTTGGAAAGAAGATTTAGGTGTTTTTACCAATAGGAGGACTAATTCACCATCAGTGGTAAATGAGTCCCATTGCTGATCAACAGTGATTTATGTTAGTTTCCATAACCTTCCAAGATCAACATTAAACTTGTAGGTGCACTCTGTTAAACCTCATTCAATTATGTTTTCCTTAGTTTATGTTTTTAGTTCATTTTCTACATATCACATTGTGTTTCAAACATTACATATTTCATTAGTTTTGCATTAATAATCAACCAATTTCATCACTTAGTTGCATTTAGACCATTGCATTGGAGGAGGATTGATTCACCATCAGTGGTGAATGAGTCCCACCTGAAGGCTGAAAAAGTTTATTTTGTCAGAATCCAGTGCCTGACATTTGGAAAGAAGATTCAGGTGTTTTTTACCAATAGGAGGACCAATTCACCATCAGTGGTGAATGAGTTCCATTGGTGATCAACAGTGATTTATGTTAGTTTCCATAACCTTCCAGGATCAACATTCAACTTGTAGGTGCACTCTATTAAACCTCATTCAATTATGTTTTCCTTAGTTTATGTTTTTAGTTCATTTTCTGCATATCACATTGTGTTTCAAACAATACATATTTCATTAGTTTTGCATTAATAATCAGCCAATTTCATCACTTAGTTTCATATAGACCATTGCATTTAGTCCTAATTCCATCATACATTCCTTTGTTTGAGTGATCCACCTCAATTTTAGTGTTCTATCTCTCTCCTTTTAGGTGAGAAACCCTAGGAGTGCAAGAGAAGTCCATAGAACACCACAAAATTGATGGTTCATGACAATATTCCAAGAAAAATTTAAATATATTTAATTTGTTTTGATAGATGAAATGGGTTATGTGCAAGATCATGTAAAAAATAGGCCCTTAAGTGGCAATAAAATTTAGAAAAATCAGAGTTAGGAAAATTCACGTAAAAATTTGAATAAGTTATCTATATTATTTCAAAAATATGTAAGAATAGAATCTGTAGAAAATTGAATGTAGTATCTAAAATACTAGTTTTTTTAAAAAAAATCTATTTGGTGAAAATTTGAAATTTCAATGCAGTAGCACTTAAATTTCGAGGAACAAATAAGTAGGTTTCTATCGGACCACCCTAACCACAATTAAATGATAATATTTTTTTATAATATTTTAGATATAAGTAGAGGACTCATGTCGCGATGTAATGCATTTTTTTTGTAATTCTTTTCCAAGTAAATAATTAATTATTAATTTTTTATTACAACTTTAAAAAAATATAAAAACTCGTATGTCTGGCCACCTTAACATGGTCAAAACTTCATGATTTTTTTTTTAATCCTATAGTATGCAAAGCATAGAATGTGACGCATGTTTCAGATTCAAAAAATGTGATACCATTTGAAATCTATAGATATTTTTTAATCAGCCTGTCAATCAGGACTTTAGTCATAATTCAAATAGAAAATTAATAATAATTATTTATTAAATTCAAAGTAAAGCGTAATTTATATTGGTGGAAAGCTGAGAATCTCCTTTAAAAACCTTTTTCATTTCATCAATTTTGGGTAAAAAAAAGTCACTAGCCACATACCCTACACATACCCATCATATCACCACTTTTTGGCCCATCATGATCCTGCACATACCCAATGAGTTTTCTAGGCCCGAAGTTGCTACTGAAAATAGATAGCCGATTCCGCCAAGCATTCCCTGATAACCAGAGGGAGCCATTTGGTGGTGTTTCTATCATCCTTGTTGGTGATTTTTCCCAGCTACTACTTATCATGGATACCCATATTTATGCTTCATGCTCATCAGTTGTATCCTTATGGCATACTTTCATAGTCTCGGTAACATTGGACACTATTTTATACCAACAAGGAGATATCCCTTCCCAAAAAAAGTTTGGGTCAATCCTTCTCCATATAAGAAATGGTGAGTCTCTCCATGATGATTGGGAAGAGCTTATGAAACAAAAAAAATTCTCACCCACAAAAAGAGAGCAATTTGGTGTTGCTACACATTTATTTGTCACAAATGGCTTAGTAATATTTCACAACAAAAAATTTATCAAACAGTTAAACATACCCATAGCCATTAGTATTGCTTGAGTAGCACAACAACATACATCTAATCATGGAGATGATGACCAACTTCTCCTAGAACTGCTACTTTTTGTTAGTGAACAGGTGATGCTAACAACAAATTTTTGGATTCAAGCTAGCCTAGTCAATGGATCCCTTGGTCTTGTTACAAATATTGTGTACAATGCACATTGAAAACTACTAGCCCCACCTGACTATGTTGTTGTTCACTTCAAAAATTACATTGGACCACCATGGGACCTAGAAAACCCAAGAGACATCCCCATCCTAGCTATAACTTAGGGTAGTCAAACAAAAATTCCACTCACCATGGCATGGGGAATCACAATACATAAAGCAAAAGGCTTAACATTAGAAAAAACAACAATAAACATTGGTAGAAAAGAAAGGAAAGGGTTGACTTTTATAGCTATCTCTCATGTTAAATCAATTGAAAGACTCTGCATTGATTTGACATTCTCCTTTGAGAGATACTCCAAACTAAGCAACAACAAATACACTGCTCGACATCACAATGAAGAGGTGCGTTTGGAACAACTCCAACCCCTACCAAATGCTTAACTCTAGCTGCTACCAAATTCTTTCATCCCCAATTCTTGCTCCGGCTTATAAAAAGGCTTTGAAAGATTTATTCTCACATTTTCTCTAGACTGTATACCATCCTCTTTTCAATGATTTCTAAGTTAAATTTTACAGAAACATATGAAGTAATAATCTGTGCAAAATGGGTATAATGCCGAAGATGGATAGAGATAGTAGGGATCAATAAGTAGAGGGAAAAATTTGTACAAGCCAGTGGCACGTTTTGATCATTCCATTCTATTAAAAAATATATTTAACTATTCTAGAAACCTTTTCAAGAATATTATGTTGTATTTGACTAATTTGTTTTAAATTATGAACCTATGCTCTATTTCCCATTTTATGTGCATCTATACTCGATGTTTGACTATCACATTAAATTTCCCCCATTTATTCAATGCTTTCCATTCTCTTCAACCTTACAAATTAAAGATAATTTTGTTCTTGTTTACTATCTTCTGTACCTTCAGCAATATAGTTTTTGTTATATTCTATATGCAAATATGCACCCATAAATATTAATCTGTTGACTTCTCATTTCAACATTTTGTTGTGTCATACTTTTGCAGCTATTACAAAATGATACATATGCACATACAAACAACATCAAGTGTGAAAGATGCATAGAGATTCCAACCAACAATAAGTAGAAGCTGAGAGTTCTATAAGTCAATAACATGTTTTGAACATTCCAGTATATTAAACTATATATGCACATACTCTAGAAACATTCTAAAATAAATTATGTTCCATTTGATGAATAAGTTTAAAATTCTGCAACCATGTTGTGTTTTCCATTTTCTCTGCCTATTTACCCTGAGGTTTGACATTTGTCCTCGATGCTTTACTTTCACAGATTCTTATGTCTTCTTGTTAGCTTTTCTATTAGCTTTATTTGATTCAAATAGTTGCAAATGTTGATCTACAAAATTTTCTTTTCAACATTTCACTATTTCACTCTTCCTATATATTGTATTGACAAATATATAGTCTTGTCTACATTGCTTTTTTTGTCTAATATATGATAAAAATATATGCAATTTTTGACGAGTTGTTTGGGCCTGTTGACAATGACGGTGGATTTTGTTGATTGCATGGACTGGAAATCATGGAAATGGTTACCTCGATCAATGAAAACAAAATTGTAGGTCTTTGCTCACGTGAGGGTTGATACATCTTGCTATTATTGCACGATGCCACAGAAGGGAGTATTCATTGTTCTAATATGAGGATGTATATTGTTTTGCTTCCATTGTGAAATGATGCACCGTGGTGTTGCTTTCATTGCAACTTGTATTGAAAAATCATGTCATCCACCTCCATTAGGCACCAGTTTGGAGAGTTTCCCAACTATTTCACTCCACATTCTATAGCGTTTCAACTTCTATTCTTGTTGTAAGTTATTTTGCAATGTATTTTTGTTGTTCCGTACACACCTAATGAGAGACATATATTTTGATATATTCAAATAAAATGTTGCTTTGCAGTAATATCATGTTGGGCTCAATGCAAACATAGATGAACAAGGAGATACGAAGCCCATGTGTCAAAAAATTTCTACCTGAAAGACAACCATAGCTGTAAGCATAAACAATGTTTTTTTTATAGATTTATATTTTCCTGAGTTATACATTCAACCCTTTTCTTCGTCTATGACTAGATAACCTCCATATATTTGTTGTTATATATATACATTCATGCATGAATTCTTACATTCACTTGACTACAATAAATATAGTCTATTGTACGCATTACATTTGTCCATGTTTCTATAGTTACCTTTACATCTAATTGAAAAAATTATCTAGATGCACCGAGAAATTCTATCCATAGCACTCTAATGGAAACCCTGATGAAAATTCAAACAAATAGCCAATAGGTAAATGCCAACTATTACATAGCTTGATTTTTTTGTATTAATATGTTTCACGATATTCTCTTCCTCTCATCTCTTTGAAGTTGCTGTAATAAGGTGTTCGTTAACATAGTTTAGTTGTTGTATTCTTCATCAAACATAAGATTAACCTACACCTTTTGACTAGTTTATATTTTTTGGCTTGTGTATGTTTTTCAACCTCTATTTATTGTTCCTTGTTATCTCTATTTATCTTTGGTGCTATACGCATTTTTTTATAGCAGAAGCTTTGTATAAAAAAATATGCATAGCTATAGTTTACACCTTCTATTCTCCACATGTTAAAGTTCTATTTAAAATGTGTTTTAGATCATCTGTCATTTGATACATTGTAAAAGAGATGTTAGAAAAAAACTTAAGCATCACAGGTGTGGACACAAAAAAAATAACCCTTTTAATTTTTCTTGTTTTGTCCCTCCTTGTGCTTATTTGGATTGATTTCACCTTGATTTAATGTTGTAATTTAACTTATACATTCACATTAGGTCTTGAATATTTAAATAATTAAGACTTTATGATGTTTTGTGAAGGTGTTGTGAAGTGTTGTAACACATTTCTGCACTTTTCTAGACTCTTCTTATTATAATTCATCTAAATATTCCCTTTTTATACCTTATCAAGTCATATTCTAAAGTGTTGTAAAGTCTTGTAAGAAGATTTCATGCTTTTCTAGACTTTTCATCACTAATTACACCTTTCTAATACTTTTTTTGGCCCCTTTATGCACTTATAGGACTTAATTAAGTGTTTTTTTGAATGTAAACATGACAAATAGCATTAAAATCAACTTAATTCCTGACACCCACTTGCAAGCCTTGAATGGGACCCATTCCCCATGGGTGGCGAATGAGTTCCTCTTGGCTCAAGATTTAAAATAAATTCAAAATTCCTTTGGTTTTTTATTCATTAAGACCTTATGTCGACCTGTGATGTTTTATTTTTGGGTAATTAGGGAATAAGTGTGTATAAATAAGTGTTTTTCTATCCATTTTACATCTAATTAATTCAAGCATTTATCCTTGCATTCAATTTCATTCATCCACTTAAGCATCATAGCATCATTCAATAAAGCAAATATCAAGCATCTTGGAGTAGCCATTAACATATCTTCTAACTTCAACAACAAAAGTTTGGTGATTTTAGGACACTTTCATGTTGTTTATTCATCATTCCTTTTTTATTTCATTTCTTTTATTTACCAAGGGTTTGATTACCAAAGTGGGATTTGACAAATGCAAATCCCTATACTCTAACCCTTAACCATTTTTCCCCTCTTTGTATTTTTGTTTGTAGGTCTAAGTGTAGGCAGATTTTTCAAAGAAATAGGTGTTGAAAAGTGGTCAAAAAATCATCAAATATTTTCAAGTCAACTAAACCCTAATTCAAGCTTGGAGACAACATTCAACCCATTTTTTGTAGATTTGGTTCCGTCAACCTAACAAGATGACAAGTGCAAATCTGGACCCATAGAGTTGACTCCCAAATTTGTAGATTTTTTGGAGAAGGAATGATTTTCCATTAGTGGTGAATGAGTCCCACTTCCATGCTGGAAAATTTGTTTTCATCAGAATTCAGTTCCTGATAGTCAGAAATTGGTTTTGGAAAAGTTTACTAGAAGCGGGATTGATTTGCCATCAGTGGCAAATAAGTCCCACTAGTCATGAATAGTAATTTATGTTAGATTATAGAACCTTCCAGGACCATCATTTCATCTCCAGGTGCACTCTGTTCAGTCTCATTCCATTATGTTTTCATTTGTGCATGTTTCTAGTTCATGTTTGCATACAACACTGTGTTTTCAAACACTTCATATTTCTTAGTTTTGCATACATAACCAATAGTATTTCTCAATTATTTGAATTTATTTTCATTCATTTAGGAATATTAAATTTGTATCACACTCCTCTTTGAGTGTAAACACTTCATTTTGGCCCTAATCATACCTCCTTTTAGGTGAAAAACCCTAGAAGGAGCATATAGCATTAGGTAACCAAAATATTTGTTTTCATTTTGGTGAACCTGTATATTGAACATTATATTTTTTATTTGCACTGGATCCTAGGACTCATAGAATTATCCTTTGCATTGTTTTTGCATCCTAGGGTTTACAAACTTGCATTAGTAAAACATCATATAGATTTCATTTTTGCACTTCACAACATTACAAAAACTAAAATTTTGCATCTATAATTTAGTTTTGCATCAAAAAAGCATCCACATCACTTTAATTTTTTTAAAAAATCCACAAAAAATATCATCCCTAGACTCATTTTCCACCCTAGGTGAATCAGTCCACTTGCACATGCTAAACTCCATTTTTCAGGCATTTTTTTGGGCATTTTTTGCGTTACAATTTTTTGCTATTACATTCTATCATATTTTGCAATTTTTTTGTTTTATTCTCTTTCTTGCATATTAGTTTAATTTCATTCATTTTCATCATTTCTTTTTTCTTTAATACGTTTTGGAATTCATTGAAATCCTTAGTGTGCATGTCAAATTGTTCCTTTGGCTGTGATCCTAATGACCTTGAGCTTCCTCACGATCCTTCAAATCCTCATGAATATCCTCCTTGTGTTGTTGACATCATTAGAGAAGATTATGATAGCATGAATAAGTTCTTAAATTAAATCCTTAACAACCTTGAAGATAATGTATCCTTTTACCCATCCATGAAGTCACAAGACCTTCCTACTCTCTCACCTCCTGACATGTTTGATTACGTACATCTTGAAACAAAATGAAGGACCTAAGCTCCCTCCAATAGGTGGACCTAGTTCTTCTACACAACCACCTCCTCAACCATTTTATGATAACAAAGATACAAACACACCAATCACCCTTCAAGAAACTTATGGCAAAGGTATTACTATCTTAAGAAAACAAGGATGAGATACAACAACAAAACATGACATTCACCAACTTTTGGAACAAAAAACCAATAGATGAGAACACCATAGGATTAGGATATCAAGATCCTCCTCATGAAAGCAAGCTTCCTTTTGAATATTGGAGACTTCAAAATGATGGCACAGTGATCTTTGATTCCCCTCCTGATTTGAATGTTCTCCTTACATGTGAACAACCTTTACATGATTCCACTGACAAGGATGCTAGAGTCCCCATGGGTCCCCTTCCTCCTTCAATCCATGAAAAAGGTGAATCTAGTAAATGCAAATGACCTTACAAATTGAAAAAACTAAAGTTTCCTCTCCATCCACCACTTGAATGTGAAAGAAAACTCCAAATTCTTTTAAATAGAGGTCGAATCTTATTACCACCTATGAATAGGTTGGTCATCCATCCTAAAGATTATAATATACCTTATTGTAAATAGGATTGTGTTCTTGGGCACCAAACTAATGAATGTCAAACATTGAAGGACATACTGAGTAAGTATCACTTCACTGATACTAACTGTTATCCTATCATCCCCTAGTACCTATCACCAACCTCATCATGTAAATAGTTGTAGAATCTTCCATTCTCACTATTGCATGATATTTCCCATCACTTATCTTCTCTCATTCTTGTAAGGAAAGCTAAAGGTGTAGAAACAAATCTCCTAATGTCAAACCTCAAAGAAGAATACATATATGTCTTAAAAATTTTCAATTACAGTTTATTATGATGCACATGAAAGATTAATAGAAACAGAGAAATAATCACACAGACAATTGGACACCAGGATTTATGTGGGAAAAACCCACCACACCAAAGAAATATCTCTTATATTACAATAATTGAAATTACATACAAGTTACATAATCTTTTTTTAGATGTCAATTTTACAGCAGCAACATTTCCCTAATCAACCTTGTACAAAACATCACTATTACAATGCTCTCCAAAAGAATACAATGAAATTCACACAATGATCAATCCTTGTTCAATTCAAACAACTCTACCACCATGTGAACTATTCATCATCCACAAAAAATCTATTCATTTCCCACAAAATAATGGTCACAACAGTCTAACTACAAATAGTTTACATTCTACTTCTCTCATTAGTTCAAAACAAAGCACGTAGGATAGTTGCTCAGTCAAAAAATTCAACTATATCGCTCATCAGTGAGACAATAGATTGTATCGCACCGATGCCAAACTATCCATTGACCATCACACATTGCACAGTCTTCTATTGGTCTATTGTTCAAACTTGGTGAAGTTTGTCCGATCACAAGACCATTGGCATGACCAATGCTTTCGGCAACAAAATGGGATATCATATTGATAGTTCAAGTCTCCCTAATGTCCCAAAGAACACCAAGACCACATACATCATCAAGAGTCACATCGACGTTCATCCATAGTAGATCCATTAGCAAGAGCAATACTATCGGTGTCAGATCAGAAATTCTCATTGATAGTTCAAGTCACCTCGACACGTCCATTGCCAAGAGTCTCCTGGATGATCTCCTTCGACCAGACATCTACCATTAGAGTGAGTTAGAAATCTCACTCTGACAGTTCTAGTCACACTGACGGTTCTTATCGACAAGACATTCATAGGTCACACTGACATCGGCTAGACTTCTGCTGTTGGAATGAGTTTGGAATCTCACTCTGAAAGTTCAAGTCATACTGATGACTTCCATCGATAAGACAAGTCCTAGGTCACACGAATATGATCCCTTCAAGACTTTAGAACACAACTACTTATCAGCAAGACATTCCAAGGGTTTCACCTATTCTGCTCTTTCAGGAGTTCCATGATAGTGAGTTTGAGGCACATTTTCCAACAATCTCCCACTCGACAAAGATCTTATTGACACCTCCAGAGCATCTAGAAACTACTAAGATTCACGAACACCAAGGCCCATCAAACTTGTATACCACTTGTACTTGTTTGTGCTTACTGGTTTTGTTAATACATCTGCAATATTTTCCATAGTATCTAATTTTTCTAAAGAGGCCTTTCCATCCTCCACCATATCTCATACACAGTGATACTACACATCAATATGTTTTGTCCTGGCATGAAAAGTAGGATTTTTTTCCAAACAAATAGCACTCTAACTGTCACAAAAAATTGTAATTTGCCCTGCATTGAACCCAATATCAGAACACAAACGTTTTAGCTAAATTGCTTCTTTACAAGCATGTGTTGCTTCCATGTATTCTTCCTCCGTAGTGGACAAAGCAACTACAACGTGTCACTTTCTCATCCAACTAATTGCACCACCATTCACCATGAAAACATATCCACTGCTGGACCTTCTATTGCAATGTCCCCTATCGAATCAGAATCCACATACCCACAAATGTTGAGAGTCCTCTGTGATTCAACCAAATTTCCATGGTAACATAAAGCATATTCTGAAGTTCCCTTCAGATATCTAAACACTCTTTTCACAAAATCCTAATGTGTCCTTCCTAGATTTTCCATAAACCGGCTAAGTACTCCCACTGCTTTGGCAATGTCTAGTCTTGTACAAGCCATTGCATACATTAAACTTGTAACTGCACTAGCATAAGGCACTCTGGTCATGTCCTCCATCTCGGTAGGATATTTTTAACAATCTTCAATAGATAGCTTCGTTCCTTTTAAAACTGGAACAACTAGCTGCTCGTAATCAGTCATACCAAACCTCTCTAGAACAGTATTAATATACTTACTCTACCTAAGCCAAAGCTTTCTACTTTTCCTGTCCCTAGTTATTTCCATCCCCATAATATACATAGCTACACCAAGATCTTTCATTTCAAACTTTACAAACAATTGAGATTTTAGATCAAAAATCATTAACTTACTATTGTGAATGAATAACATATCATCCACATATAGGGAAATAATAAGAACATGATCATTTTCAACTTTGAAGTACACACAATGATTAGATTTTTATCTTGCAAATCCCAATGACAAAACAAACATGTGAAACTTCTGGTACCACATTCTAGGAGATTGTTTTAATCCATACAGAGATTTTTTTAACTTGCAAAACAGATTTTCTTAACCTTTTTCCACAAAGTGCTCAGGCTGGGACATATAAATTTTCTTCTTCAAGATCACCATGAAGAAATGTTGTCTTCACATCCATCTTTTCAATCTCTAAGTCACACACTGCTACAAGTGACAAAAGAAATCTAATAGATGTCAGCTTAGCTACAGGAGAAAATTTTTCTCCATAATCAATTCCCTCTACCTAGGAATAACCCTTCTCAACCAACCTCGCCTTATACTTTTCAACACTACCATCCAGACCTATTTTATTTTTAAATACCTATTTGCAGACCATTGGGTTTCTATCTTCAGGCAAGGGCACCAAACTCCAAGTGTCATTCTTTTCTAATGATGCCATTTATTCATTCATGGCTTCCAACCAAGAGTTTGAATCAGGCATTCTAAATGCCTCTTTAATAGTCCTAGGCTCATCAGTGCTAGTAATCAAAGCATGGGAACAAGTAGAATCTAACATAGAGAACCCATATCTATCAGGTTGCTTTCTTTCACATGTTGACCTACTCATAGGCTAAGGCTGAGGTTGTTCTTCTTCAAAAATCTCAAAGCTGCTCGAGCTCTCCTCAAATTTAGGTATATTTTGAATTTTAAATTCCTCTTTATCTGGTGTGGGAGGAATTTCAACCACATCCTTTTTGTTTTTTGATTTTTTCTCTAACTACAGATCCAAAGTAGTAGGCTTCAACTCATGAAAATAAGACTTCTGCTATATGAAACCTTCTCATTCATAGGATTACAAAGCTTGTATCCTTTTATGCTAGCACTATAGCCAATAAAAATATATTTAACATCTTTTTTCTCCAACTTAGATCTTTTTCCATTTGGCACATACGCATATGCCTCATAGCCAAAGACTCAAATGTGTCTCAGAGAGGGATTCTTTCCAGACCATGCTTCCAAAGGTGTTTTCTCAACAAGAGCAGAATTAGGAGAACAATTTAATAAATAACACACTGTTGCAACTGCCTCAGCCTAGAACTTCTCCTCCAAGCCAACACTGCTCAACATACTTCTTGCTCTTTCCATCACTGTCCTATTGAACCTTTCATCAACTTCATTTTTTTGTGGAGTGTAGGGAGTACTCTTATGTCTTTTAATTCTATGATCTTTACAATACCTTTTGAACTCGTCAAAACAAAACTCACTGCCATTGTCAGTTTTTAAACACTTTATTTTCCTTCTAGTTTGATTTTACATAAGGTTTTTAAATTCTTTAAAATGACTGAACACTTCTGATTTACTTTTTAAGAAGTACACAAATGACCTTCTTGAATAGTCATCAATAAAAGAAACATAATATTTAGAATTGAATAATGAAAGAACATTCACTAGACCACACACATCAGAATGAATGTAATCAAGTATACCAGAAGACTTATGAGGACTGGAATAAAATGGAACACAATGTTGTTTGCCATATATACAATGTTCACAAAATTTGAATTCAAGGTTAGGGTATGTGTAGGATCATGATGGGCCAAAAAGTGGCAATATGATGGGTATGTGTAGGGCATGTGGCTGACAACTTATTTTTTACCCAAAATTGATAAAATAAAAAGTTTTTTTAAAGGAGATTCTCAACTTTCCACCAATATAAATTATGCTTTACTTTAAATTTAATAAATAATTATTATTTTTTTTCTATTTGAATTAGAACTAAAGTCCTGATTGATAGGCTGATTGAAAAAATCTATATCTTTCAAACAATATCAAATTTTTTGAATCCAAAACATGCATCACATTTTATGCTTCACATAATATAGGATTAAAAAAAAAAGATTGAATTTCATAAAGTTTCGACCAAGTTAAGGTGGTCAGACATACAAGTTTTTATATTTTTTAAAAGTTGTAATTAAAAATTCATAATTAATTATTTACTTGGAAAAAAATTAAAAAATATGCATCACATCCAGACATGAGTCCTCTACTTATATCTAAAATATTATAAAAAATATTATCATTTTATTGTGGTTAGGTGGTCGATGACACCTACTTTATTTTTTTCCTTGAAATTTAAGTACTCTGCATTGAAATTTCAAATTTTCACCAAATAGATTTAAAAAAAAAAAACCTAGTAGTTTAGAAACTAGATTCATTTTTCTATAGATTCTATTCTTACATATTTTTGAAATAATATAGATAACTTATTGAAATTTTTACATCAAGTTGCCTAACTTTGATTTTTCTAATTTTTTTGCCACTTAAGGGCCTATTTTCTCCATGATGATCATGCACATACCCATTACAGTCATCAATCCTTTCAACTAGGTTTTTATTTTTCAAGGTTTTTAAACCTTTTTCTCCAATGTGGCCAAGCCTATGATGCCAAAGCATATTCTTTTCTGCTGGAAGTTTAACTTCCATAGAGTTTGCACTATCAGGAACATTTTCCTCCTTCTCACCATGAGCAACCTTTTGTGACTTTGTAGAGACATTGTTGCATTGAACAACAAGTGTGTCTAGCTTATACATAGTACCTATTTGAGTACCCTTCACCAGCACCAATGAACCTCTAGTCATTTTGCAGCCAATACCAAAGAATGCGACTTGCACTCAAACATCGTTCAACTTACTAACATAAAGTAAATTTTGAGCTAGACTTGGTATATGCATTACATCATTGATTCGCTTCACTCTTCCATCAGGTAACTAAATTTTGCCTCTTCCACACCCAACTATTTCTAGAAATGAATCGCTTTCTAGATACACCTTTCCACCATCGTATTTTTCATACTTTATGAACCAATCTCTATTAGATGTCATATGGAAAGATGCTCCAGAATCAATCAGCTAGAAATATTCTGATGCCTAAGTTTCCAAGGCTTCCATGAAGGCATCTGCATTGCTCTGAGAAGAATCATGGTCAGAATTCTTCTTCTTCTTCTTCTTCTTTTTCTCCTCTTTGCAATCCTTTCGGACATGACCAGGCTTCCCACAATTCCAGTACTTCACCTTTGACTTATTTCCAGGATACTTTGATCTCCTTTCTGATTTTGATTTGAACATTTTGTCATTCTTCTTTCCTTTGTCTTTCAATCTTCCTTGAACAACAAGAGCCTCCTTCACCATCTCAGAAGATTTCCTTCTCATTTATTCTAATAACAAAGAAGAAAAAATGTCTTCCATCTTAAAAGTAGATGTTGTACTCCCAATATCCATCACCAAGTGATCCCAAAAATTGAGAAAAGAACATAACAATAGCATACAATGATATTTTTCATCAATATTCACACCCATAGATGCTAACTGAACAATCAACATGTTAAAAGTATTCAAATGATTAGTAACAAATGCTCCTTCTTGCATTTTCAAATAATACAACTTCTCCCTTAAGAACAACTTATTCACCATGGGCTTGCCCTAATAAATAGCTCCTAGTCTTTTCCATAAAGAAGATACAGTCTTCTCTTCATGAACATTGAGAAGAACAGAGTCTACCAAATAGAGCCTTATTAGCCCCTTTGATTTCAATCTACCAAATCCCAATCTTGTTTCTTCATGCTAGAAGGTTTCGTTCTAGACACAACAAGCCAAAGATCACAATCAACCAAAAGATCTTCCATTTTGAGTTTCCACAACTCAAAATTGTTTCCATTGAGTTTCTCAATTTCAATATTTCCTAATGTACTTGTCATTTCCATCACAATCTATAATTTAAATTACCAGACCTCTACAAGACTCCCACTGAATAGAATTGACACAAAAACCCAACCTACCCACAAGGATAACACAACTGGCGAGGCTTTGATACCACTTGTAAGGAAAGCTAGAGGTGCAGAAACAACTTTCCTAATGTCAAACCTCAAAGAAGAATGCAGATTTGTCATAAAATTTTGCAATTACAGTTCATTATGATGCACATGAAAGATTAACAAAAATAGAGAAATAATCACATAAACAATTGGACACCAGGATTTACATGGGAAAACCATTATAGGAGAAAAACCCACCACACCAAAGAAAGATCTCTTATATTATAGTAATTGAAATTACATACAAGTTATATGTCCTCTCTTTTCAAATGTCAATTTTATAGCAACAACATTTCCCTGATCAACCTTGTAGAAAACATCACTGTTACAATGCTCTCCAAAAGCATACAAAGAAATTCACACACTGATCAATCCTTGTTCAATTGAAACAACTCTACCACCATGCAAAATTTTCATCATCTACAGGAAGTCTATTCATTTCCCATTAAAGAATGGTCACAATAGTCCAACTGCAAATGGTTTACATTCTGCTTCCCTCATTAGTTCAAAACAAACCATGTAGGATAGTTTCTTGGTAAAAAAAATTCATCTGTATCGCTCATCGGTGAGACAACAGACCATGTCTCACCAATGCCAAACTTCGCATTGACCATCACACACTGCACAGTCTTCTACTGGTCTATTGCTTAGACTTGGTGAAGTATGTCCAATCACAAGACCATTAGCATGACCAATGCTATCGGTGAAAAATTGGGATATCATATTGATATTTCAAGTGTCTCTGATGTCCCAAAGAACACCAAGACCACACACATTGGCAAGAGTCACATTAATGTTCATCAGGAGTAGATCCATTCACAAGAGCAATACTATCGGTGTCAAATCAGAAAGTCTCATTGATAGTTCAAGTCACCCCGATGTCCATCAGCAAGAGTCTCCCTAATGATCTCCTTCGGCCAGACATCTACAATCAGAACGAGTTAGAAATCTCACTCTAAGAGTTCTGGTCACACTGACGGTTCTTATCGAGAAGACATTCATAGGTCACACTGACATCGGCTAGACTTTTATTGTTAGAATGAGTTTGGAATCTCATTTCGATAGTTCAAGTCATACAAATGACTACCGTTAGCAAGACAGGTCCTAGGTCACACCAGTCTAATCCCTTCAAGACTTTAGAACACAACTGCTTATCTGCAAGAAATTCCAAGGGTCTCATTGATTCTACTCTTTCAAGAGTTCCATGTCAGTAAGTTTGAGGCACATTTTCCAACAATTCTTACCTTACACTTAGTGGGGGCAAGAAGTTGTTTTCCTTGTCCTTGTAATGTGTTTTTCCTTGTTCCTTAACTACATCATTCACCTTCTGCTTATACTACTTAAGATTGCAAAGCCAATAATTTGGTTAATGGTTGATATGTATTTGCATTACTAACTTTTTCTTCTCTTTTCTTTGGTGTGATTGTAAAAGAACTATGAGAAACAAACTTAAGGATCATAGGTAAATGGAAAATGATCGACAACCCACATTAAACTTATTGATAAAAGATAAGCAGTCTATGGAAGAGTTGAGTTGTCAATTGAAAATTCAAGCTACGTTCTTTGGTAATCAACCCACATTAAATAGAAGTGGTAAAGCCAATGGGCTCCAATAACCTGCGTAAAATGAGTATAACGCCATAGACTTAATTGAGAATTGGAGGTACATTACTTGAAACTAAATGTTATAGATGAATAGAGAAATTGTAAAATAGCTATTAGAATAACACATAATAGCCACTAAACTATTTTTATCTCCAAAATGTTTATGCTTTCATACTAACCCTCTACATATATATATGCAATTACTCGTATGTTAATCTACAATTGTTCCTATGTTAATGGCTATAACACCAAATGTGCACAAGGATAACTAGAAATGGGTATGTGTAGGATCATCGTGGAAAAAACAGGCCCTTAAGTGGCGATAAAATTTAGAAAAATCAGAGTTAGCCAACTTGACATAAAATTTTGAATAAGTTATCTATATTATTTAAAAAATATGTAACAATAGAATCTGTAGAAAACTGAATGTAGTTTCTAAAATACTAGGTTTATTTTAAAAAATCTATTTGGTGAAAATTTGAAATTTCAATGTAGTAGCACTTAAGTTTTAGGGAAAAAATCAGAAGTAGGTGTCTGTCTGACCACCCTAACCACAATAAAATGATAATATTTTTTTACAATATTTTAGATATAAGTAGATGACTCATGTCCCAATGTGATGCGTTTTTTTTATAATTTTTTTCCAAGTAAATAATTAATCATGAATTTTTTCTTACAACTTTTAAAAAATATAAAAAATCTTATGTCTAACCACCTTAACTTGGTCAAAACTTCATGAAATTCACTCTTTTTTAATCCTATAGTATGCGAAGCATAGAATGTGACACATGTTTTAGATTCAAAAAATGTGATACTGTTTAAAAGCTATAGATGTTTTTAAATCAACCTATCAATCAAGACTTTAGTCATAATTCAAATAGAAAATGAATAATACTAATTTATTAAATTCAAAGTAAAGCATAATTTATATTGATGGAAAGATGAGAATCTTCTTTAAAAACCCTTTTCATTTCATCAATTTTGGGTAAAAAAAAGTTTTTAACCACATACCCTACACATACCCAAACAATAAATGAAGGTCAAAAAAATTACTAACCCTGACCATATTTTTTGATGAAAGTGAACCATAGATTTTTGGGTGTGAGGATTATAGAATAATCTTGCACTCTTCGGATGTTTCACCTAAAAGGAGAGAGATATGTAAGGAAAGCTAGATGCGGAAGCAACTTTCCTAATGCCAAAACCTCAGGGAAGAATGCAGAGATACCTTTTAAATTTTACAATTATAGTCCAATAAAGATGCACTTGAAAGAGATAACAGAAACAGAGAATTAATCATACACATATGAACACTAGATTTACGTGGGAAAAACCTTACGGGAGAAAAATGCACCACACCAAGAGAAGTCACTTTGTATTACAATAATAAATATTACATATAGAGATCTGACTTATCTTTCTAATGTCAGTTTATAGCAGCATTCACTATGATCAACCTCATACAAAACTAACACATTACAATGTTCTTAGAATCAAATTCATCCACTGATCATACAACCACACCATCAATCTATCGAACCATTGAACCCATCACAATCTGCAATCACTGAGTATATCCATGTCGCCCCTATCTGTCGAGCTTCCTCTTAGTAATGGCCACAATAGTCCAACTACTAGCGGTTCCCATTCTGCTCCCAGATTGGTCAAACACAAGCCACGTAGGATGGTCTTCACTCGGTCAAAGTGTTCAACCTGTGTTGGCATGTCGGTGAGACACTAACTGTGTCTCCCCAATGCCAACAAAGCTAACATTTGATATTGCCAAGAGTCAACACTATCGGCAAGAGGTTTCACCAAGTTCAGAACGTTATCACTCAGACTTTTCCTTGTTTCCAAGACCTCATACTGATGATCATCACTTGGATTGCTATCGCCAAGACTTATCACTATCAGTGAAACATCATACTGAAGCTCCAAAGTCACATAGACAATAGAATTCCCATCGGTAAGACTATTGTCCTTCGCTAAGAGAACATACCGAGCTCTTTATGTTATACTGAAACATCCAACAGTCGGCAAGACTTATCACTTTCACCAGAAGATCATACCGAGGTTCAAAGTTACTCTGAAGTTCTCATCTATCACCAAGACATATCTCTATCGCTGAGACATTACTCCGAAAGTCTTTAGTCATACCGAGCACCAAGCAATAGTCGGTAAGACTTCTCTCCATCGCTAAGAGTTCTTAGCAAACCCTTAGTGTTACCCTGATGCCTCCAAGATAAAGTTGTCGGTGAGACATCGTTCGTCACTAAGACTTCATAGCGAGCCCTTTCATTACTCCAATGACCACATGTGTAACACCCTATCAGTGAGACATACAATCTCGATAAGACTTCATATCGAGATAAGCCTTTCGGCGAAGGGTCTCCCCAACACCGCTTGTCGCCTAGAGTCTCCCCAATATATGATAGAAATGGCCTATCGGCCAGAGATCTCCACTCGGCATAGGGTTACAATGATTACCACAAGTCATAGCAATAGGTCCACTCGGCAAGATAGAAACAAGGTCTCAACAACTAGAGTTGTTCAACAAGGTTTCAATTGCTAGTCGGCCAGAAACGAAGCATGTCACACCAACTTGTCTCTCTTAGAGGTTTTAGCCTGTGGGATTGAGGCATATATTTCCAAAAATCTCCCACTTGACAAAGATCACACAAGCACCTCCAGAGCACAACGAAACTAATGAAAATCATGGGCACTAAGGCCCATTGAACTGGCACACCACCTAAACTTGTCTGTGCTCACTGGCTTCATTAATGTATCTGCAACATTCTCTAGAGTATCAAATTTTTCCAAACTGACCTTTCCATCCTCCACCATATCTTGTACAAAGCTGAACTATACATCTATATGTTTCGTCCTGGCATGGAAAGTAGGATTCTTTGCTAGACAAATTGCACTCTGACTGTCACAAAAAAATGTTATTTTCCTTGCATCAGAACCAATGTTAGAACACAAACATTTTAACCAAACTTCTTTACAAGCATGTGTAGCTGCCATGTATTTAGCCTCTGTAGTGGGCAAAGCGACTATAGCCTACCACTTACTCATCCAACTCACTGCACCACCATTCAACATTGAAGAATATCCACTAGTGGACCTCCTACTGTCAATGCCCCCTACCCAATCAGAATACACATAGCCTCGCATAATGAGAGTCCTCTATGATTCAACCAGGTTCCCATGGTAACACAAAGAAAAATCTGAAGTTCCCTTCAAATATCTGAAAACTCTCTTTACAACATCCCAATGTGTCCTTCCAGGATTAGCCATAAACCAACTAAGAACTCCCACTACTTGAGCAATGTCTGGCCTTGTATAGACCATTGCATACATAAGACTTCCAACCACACTAGCATAGGGTACACTGGTCATGTCCTCCATCTCAGTAGGAGATTTTGGACAGTCTTCAATAGATAGCTTAATTCCCTACAAGACTAGAACAACTAGTTGCTTGCAAGCATTCATGCAAAATATCTCTAGAACAGTCTTGATATACTTACTCTGACTGAGCCAAAGTTTTCTAATATTCTTGTCCCTGGTTATCTCCATCCCCAGAATATACCTTGCTGCACCAAGATCTTTCATTTCAAACTTAGTAGACAACTGAGACTTAAGATCAGAAATCATCAACTTACTATTGCCTATGAACAACATATCATCAACATAGAGAGCAATAATAAGAACTTGATCACTTTCATCTTTGTAATAGACACAATGATCTGATTTTGATCTTACAAATCCCAAAGACAATACCAAAGTATCAAATTTCTGGTACCACATTCTAGGTGACTGCTTTAACCCATACAAAGACATTTTTAACTTGCAAACCAGTTTCTATTTACCTTTCTCCACAAAGTACTCAGGCTGGGACATGTAAATCTCTTCTTCAAGATCACCATGAAGAAATGTTATCTTCACATCCATCTGTTCGACCTCTAAGTCATATGCTGCTGCAAGTGAGAAAAGAAATCTGATAAATGTCAGCTTAGCTACAGGAGAAAATTTTTCTCCATAATCAATTCCCTCTACCTGGGAATAACCTTTCGTAACCAACCTCACCTTATATTTTTCCACACTGCCATCTAGACCAATCTTCTTTTTAAATAACATTTGCAGCCAACAAATTTTCTGCCTTTAGGCAAGGGCACCAAACTCCAAGTGTCATTCTTTTCTAATGATGCCATTTCTTCATTCATGGCTTCCAACCAAGAGTCTGAATCAGACATTCTAAATGCGTCTTTCACAATCCTAGGCTCATCAGTGCTAGAAATTAAACCATAGGCACAAGTAGAATCTATCAAACAAAACCCATACCTATCAGGTTTCTTTCTTTCATGAGTTGACCTCCTCACTTGCTGAGGATGAGGTTCTTCTTCTTCTTCAGAACTTTCAGAACTGCTTGAGCTCTCCTAAGTTTCAGGTACATTTTGAATTTTCAATTCCTCTTTCTCTGGTGTAGGAGGAATTTCAACTACATCCTTATTGTTTTCTAACTTTGTCTCTGACTGCAGATCCAAGGTAGAATGCTTCAGCTCATGAAAGATTACACTTCTATTGTACAAAACCTTCTCCGTATCAGGATTCCAAAGCTTGTATTCTTTTATGCCAACACTATAGCCAATAAAAGTACATTTAACAGCCTTGTTCTCCAACTTAGATCTTTTCTCATATGACACATGAGTATATGCCTCACAACCAAAAACATGAATATGTCTTAAAGAGGGCTTCTTACCAGACCATGCTTCCAAAGGTGTTTTCTCAACAAGAGCAGAATTTGGAGAATGATTTATCAGGTAACATGTTGTAGCAACTTCCTCAGCCTAGAACTTCTCCTCCAAGCCACTACTCAGCATACTTCGTGCTCTCTCCATCACTCTCCTATTGAACCTATCTGCAACTCTATTTTGTTGTGGAGTATAAGGTGTAGTCTTATGTATTTTAATCTCATGGTCTTTACCATACCTCTCTAAATCATCTGAATAAAATTCACTGCCATTATCAATCCTTAAACATTTTATTTTTCTTCTAGTCTAATTTTCTACAAGGTTCTTAAATTCCTTAAACTGACTGAACACTTCTGATTTACTTTTCAAAAATAAACAAATGTTCTTCTCGAATAATCATCAATAAACGATACATAGTACCTTGAATTAGACAAAGAAGAAACATTCACTAGACCAAAAACATCAGAATGAATATAATCTAGCAAACCAGAAGATTTATGAGGACATGAATAAAATGAAACACGGTGTTGTTTTCCATATATACAATGTTCACAGAATTCAAATTCAAGGTTGCAATCTTCAAGCCCCTCAACCAGGATTTTATTCTTCAAGGTTTTTAAACCTTTCTCTCCAATGTAGCCTAGCCTATGATTCTAGAGCATAGTCTTTTCTACTAGAAGTTTAACTTCCATAGAGTTTACACAATTAGGAACATTTTCCTCTTTTCCTCCATGAGTAGCTTTCTATGACTTTATAGAGACACTGTTGCATTGAACAACATGTGCATCCAGCTTGTACAAGGTACCAATATGAGCACCCCTTGCTAGCACCATTGAGCCTCTAGTCATCTTGCAGCCATTTCCAGAGAATGTGACTTGCACTCCAATATCATTCAGCTTACTAACAGAAAGTAAGTTGCGATCCAAACTTGGTATATGCATTACATCATTAATTCCCTTCACCCTTCCATCAGGGAATTGAATTCTGACTCTTCCACGGTCAACAATTTCCAAAGTTGAATCACTTGCCAAGTACACCTTTCCATCATTGTATTCTTCATACTTCATAAACCAGTCTCTATGAGATGTCATGTGGAAATATGCTCCAAAATCAATCAGCTAGACATCATCTGATGACTACATAGCCAAGGCTACAATGAAGGCATCTGCATCACTCTGAGAAGAGTCATTGTCAGAATAATACTTCTTCTTCTTCTTCTTCTCCTCTTTACAATCCTTTTAGACATGACCAGGTTTCCCATAGTTCTAGCACTTCACCTTGGACTTCTTGCCAAAAGGCTTTGACCTCCCCTCTGATTTCAATTTAGATTTCTTGTCCTTCTTTCCTTTCTCTTTTGACCTTCCTCTAACAGCAAGGGCCTCCTTCACCATTTTAGAAGATTTATTTCTCATCTCTTATGATAACAAAGAAGCAACAACATCTTCCATCTTGAAACTAGATGTTGTACTCCCAATAGCCATCACCAAGGGATCCCATGAATCTGGCAAAGAACAAAATATCAGCATACAATGATCCTCTTCATCAATATTCACACCAATAGATGTTAATTGTGCAATCAACATGTTGAATGTGTTCAAATGATAGCAACAGACCCTCCTTCCTACATTCTCAAAGTGTACAACTTCTTTCTCAGGAACAATTTATCCACCAAAAACTTCCCTTGATAAATAGATACCAGTCTCTTCCACAAGGAAGATGCAGTCTTCTCTTCATGCACATTGAGAAGAACATAGTCTTCCAAACAGAGCCTTATCAACCCCTTATAATTTCTATCTGGAAGGTCCCAATCTTCTTGCTTCATGCCTGTAGGCTTCGCTCCAGACACAACAATCCAAGGTCCCAATCTTCTTGCTTCATTAATTTCTCTATTTCAATCTTTCCTGACGTGCTAGCCATCTCAATCTGTAATTCAAATTTGAAAAACTTCTACAAGACTCTCACTGAGCAGAAATTGACACAAAAAACCCAACGTACTCACAAGGATAACACAACTGACTAGGCTCTGATACCACTTGTAAGGAAAGGTAGATGTGGAAGGAATTCTCCTAACGCCAAAACCTTAGGGAAGAATGCAGAGATACCTTTTAAATTTTATAATTGCACTTCAATTAAGATGCACTTGAAAGAGATAACAGAAACAAAGAATTAATCATACACATATGAACATCGGATTTACGTGGGAAAAAACTTACAGGAGAAAAACCCACCACACCAAGAGAAGTCACTTTGTATTACAGTAATAAAGATTACATACATAAATCTGACTTATCTTTCTGATGTCAGTTTACACCAGCATTCACTATGATCAACGTTGTACAAAACTTTCACATTACAATGTTCTCAGAATCGAATTCATCCACCGATCATACAACCACACTGGTATCAATCTATCGAACCATCGAACCCATCACAATCTACAATCACTGATTATATCCATGTTGCCCTTGTCTGTCGAGCTTCCTCTCAGTAATGGCTGCAACAGTCCAACTGCTAGCAGTTCTCATTCTACTCCTAGATTGGTTGAACAAAAGCCACGTAGGATGGTCTTCACTCAGTCAAAGCATTCAACCTGTGTTGGCATGTCAGTGAGACACTAACCATGTCTCCCTAATTCCAACAAAGCCAACATTCGATATCACCAAGAGTTAACACTATCGACAAGAGGTTTTACTGAGTTTAGAAAGTTATCGCTCAGACTACACCTTATCGCCAAGACATCATACCGATGATTATCACTTGTATCGCTATCGCCAAGACTTATCGCTATTAGTGAAACATCATACCAAAGCTCCAAAATCACATAGACAATAGAATTCCAATCGGCAAGACTATCATCCTTCACTGAGAGATCATACCAAGCTCTTTATGTTATATCAAAACATCCAACAGTCGGCAAGACTTATCACTTTCGCCAGGAGATCATACCGAGGTTCAAAGTTACTCTGAAGTGCTCATCTATCACCAAAACATATCACTATCATTGAGAAATTACTTTGAATTCCTAAGTCATACTGAGCACCAAACAACAGTCGGCAAGACTTCTGTCCATCGCTAGGAGTTCTTAGCGAAACCTTAGTGTTACCCTGATGCCTACAAGATAAAGTTGTCAGTGAAACATCGTTCGTCACTAAGACTTCATAGCGACCCCTTTCGTTACTCCAATGACCACATGTGTAACACCCTATCAACGAGACATACAATCTCGATAAGACTTCATACCAAGATAATCCTTTTGGCCAAGGGTCTCCCCGACACCGCTTGTCACCCAGAGTCTCCCTGATATACGATAGAAATGGCCTATCGGCTAGAGATCTCCACTTGGCATAGGGTTACAAGGATTTCCACAAGTCACAGTGACAGGTTCACTCAGCAAGATGGAAATAAGGTCTCAGTGACCAGAGTTGTTCAACAAGGTTTCAACTGCTAGTCAGCCAAACATGAAGCATGTCACATCGACTTGTCTCTCTTAGACGTTTCAGCCTATGGGATTGAGGCATATATTTCCAACAAGATAAACCTCATAAAAAAACAATCTAGTTCACTCAAATTAAGATGTGTATGATTTTATTAAGGCTAGATGAGATGATCTAAGTTCAAATAAATGAACCTTTTGATTGATTATAAATGCAAAACCTAAGAGACAATTGATGTTTGAAAACAAAATGTGATATGCAAGCATGAACTAAACATGAAAAAATGCAAAACAGAAAAGAAGAAGGCTGAATGAGAGTGCACTTGGGTAGAGAATGAAGAATCTAGAGTGTCTTGAATGTTGGAAAAGATCACTGAAAATCACTAGTGGGAATCATTTTCCATTGATGATGAATTAGTCTTGCTTCTGATGAAAACTTATGGAAACTAATTTTTGAGTGTCGAGATCGAGATCCTTAAGGTAGGACTCATTCGCCATTGATGGTGAATCAGACCTCTCCCAAAATTCTATGAAATTAGGTACCAATTTTGTAGCACTAGATTTAAGGTTGTTTTCTTGTCGGGTTGATGGAATCAAATCTACAAAAAATGGACAATAAGTTGTCTCCAAGCTTGAAATAGGTTGTAGCTAACTTGAAACACTTTGTTGACTTGTTGACCACCTTTGAACACCTAATTGCTTGATAAATCTACATACACAAGTCTCCAAACACACATGTAAAAGGGGAAAAATGGTTAAGGGTTAGGTTATAGGGATTTTCCTTGGTCAAATCCCACTTTGGTAATCAAACCCCTAATGAAGAAATGGAATGAAATGAACAAGGAAAGATGAATGAATAACACAAAAATTTCCTAAACACACCAACCTTGTTAAATAAATTATGAAGATATAACAATGGATACTCCAAAATACTTGATTAATGCTTGATTAAGTGATGCAAAGTGCTTGAATGAATGAATGAATAAATGAACTTGATGAATGGGGGTTAAAATGAGAAGAAAAAAACTTATTTATACACACTTGTGCCTTAGTAACCTGAAGATACCTCATCATAGGCCGACATAAGGTGATTTTAAATAAAACCCGAAAAAAAATTTGAAATATTTTGAATTTTGAGCCAAAAGGGGCTCATTCGCCACCCATGGTGAATGGGTCCCACCTTGGACTTGAAAGTGGGTGTCAAGAATTATCTTGCATTTAATGTTGTTTGTTGGGATTACATTCAAAAGCACACTTAATTAAGCCTTATGAGGGCATAAAGGGGTCAAATAATGCATAAGAAAGGTGTAAATAGTGAAATTAAGCCTAGAAAAGTGTGAAATCTTGTTACAAGACTTTACAACACTTTAGAATAGGACTTGATAAGTGATGAAAGGTTATTTTTAGGTGAATTGTAATGAATAGAGTCTAGGAAAGTGTTGAAATTTTTTACAAAACTTCACAACACCTTCACAACACGCCATAATTTGAATTTTAAGGACCTAATGTCAATGTTCAAGCCACATTACAACATTAAATTAGAGAAAAATGGACCAAGCATCATGAAGAAAGACATGAAAGACCATGAAAATTCCAAGGGGCCATTTTTCTATGACACATTTAGCCTCCACTTTAGTGAGAGGATGAACTTGCTTCAAACTCACACTAAAGTAGCCATGCATATCGAGAGAGAGATGTCCCAATGCACTTATGTTAGCAAGATGGAATGAAAATGATCAAGAGGGATGATCAAGTCCTTAGGATGAAGATCCCATGGAAAACTAAACATCATACCAAAGGAACGCACATGTGAAAGAGAAAGAAAGAAGGGATAATTAGATCAAGCTTCAATCATTTGTCCAACTAGTTGTGGATTAGATCTAGGTTGTTTGTGAGAAAAAGAGAATGCATACTCACTCTGGAGCACATAACTCATGGTGGTATACTAGGTGAGAAGACCCAAAAGGTAAGATACATACGCTAGTTGGTATGCAATCACAAACACAAAGGTGGCTATGGGGAAATTTGTGCTGGTGAATGGGCTTCCCGCTCAACCATATTAAAGTTATACCTCCTGAAAACATTACCAAGGCACCATAAAGGAAAATTTCAGTTCGTGCTTCATGAGACAAGAAAGGCTTTGTATTCTTACCCATGAACAAAGAGCAAGGTGTTGGAGTCAAGGAACACTGAGAGGGGGGGTGAATCAATGTTCTGTAATTTTTAACTTTATTAATCTAATCTTTAAAGCACTTATAACATTCAACCAAAAGAAAGATGCACTATGAACATAAAAAAAGAAACCACATCACCATAACATAAGGATTTTTTATGTGGAAACCCTGTTAGGGGAAAAACCACAGTGGAGGTCAATCCACAATATGATCTGAGTATACTCAAAAAGTGTTTACAAAAGGGGAATGCACATGCATTTAGACACACTGCCTAGAGCTCACATGCTCAAATACAAAAGAAGACTTACTATCTTAAAAAAGTATTTGGATTACATAAAAAAGATTTGAACTGAGAGAATAACATCTACTAATTCTTGATTATAGTTCTAGTTAAGCACATTAATCGCTTTCTTGACCTTTTGTCTGATTTTGCTCTTCTACTTTTTCTGCTTTAATTCGCATCACAATTCCTTTTATGCACAAGTGAAACTGTGCATAATCGCTTTATAATCCTTCTGAATTTTGCATCACGCATCAAAACACTTCATACATACATTAAAATTATATAAATGATCTCTTATATATATCTGCAACTAAAGATTTAATCAACCACATGTCAGCTTCAATAAAACATAAAATATTTACAAACCGTCGACTCAATCGACAAATAATTTTCAATGCCCACTAACCAAAGTTAGCCAAAACATAGCGAGGACCCAAATCATCATGCTCGAACATAAAACACTTCAAACAATTATTTATCAAATATCCACAACACGCTATATTCACTTAGTCGGCCTTTTGCACTGATAAACAAGGAATTAATCAATTGGATCTTCTAACTTTCACAAAGATCGATACAAGGCTCTAAGATTCAAGGAAAATATAGATCATACATCTAAAAACCTTCCCTGAGATCCACAAATCAAAATTATAACATAAAATTGCACATGAATCGATGAACATAATTCTATAAGATGCTATGTTCTAGCTTGAAAATTAATCGCTTAGCTGCAATTTGACTTCCAGTATGAGAAAATGCTAACGTGTGGATCAAATCACTAACTAGGGTTTCCATCAATGACAAAACCAAATGACATGTGTAGTGTCTCTTGCTAACAATACAATTTTGTCAGATGCTCTGTTATAGCTTGACAGTTAATCACTTAGCTTCAATCTGACTTCCGGTATGAGAAAATGTTGACATGTGGATTGAATCACTGACTAGGGTTGCCATTAATGACAACACTAGATGAAATGTGCAGTGCCTCTTTCCAACACAAGGTACCACAGGCATGCAAGTTGTGTTATGCAAGGTAGCAAGAATGTAAAATGCAAAAATGTAGCATGTGAAATGTAAAAGATATTTAGAGTCTTGTTAAGCTCATGCAAGGTTTGTCACTTAGGGAAAATTGTGTCTAATGTCTCCAAGAGATGACCAATCAAAGAATGGAATATTCACAACTTAGAGGATGCAGTGTGTCACATTAGGCCACTAAGAGGAATGTAATATAAGATAGATCACACTTATGAAGGACATCACACCCAATGTCATCCACAAAGTTATGAATGCATCGTATAAAGTAACAAGGCTACACTAAGAACCAAAAATGCAAATGAAATGATGCAAATGTATGCCCCCAAATTTAAAGGAATTTATACACACCATTCTATGAGCAATTACTTTAAAGTAGTGAAGGAAAGAAAATGAAAAAATAAAACAAGACATGAGAGCCAACTTGGAAAGCCCCTATGCCAAGTCATGTATTTCTATGTTATGTTGCATCATGTAAATGAAAAAGTGAACAAAAGAAAAGGGAGTTTCCCCCCAGAAAGGAACACACCAAACACATAAGGGGTCTATGGATTTTGGGTTAGTATGCTCATTGCTGCAATGTTTTTATGAAAGAGCTCAAAACTGTCATCATTCCCCAAAGCACATAGAACTAGAAGAATTACACAAACAATGTGAAAAAAAAAGGAAAACAAAGTTCATTTCAGGTCAACATGGAAGAGACATTGAGGTCTCAATGCTTTGCATCATCCTGAAAAGGTAAACACAAGAAAAAAGAAAAAGCTTTTGGGTCAACATGAGAGAGGTATTTTGGTCTCAATGCATTGCATCATCCCCAAAAGGAAAAAACAAGAAAAAGACAAAATAAAAATGGAAAGGGACCGGTTGGGTCAATATGGAGGAGACATAGAGCATCTTAATGCTTTACGTCATCCCCAAAAGGAAAACAAAAAACAAAAGGAACAAAAGAAAAGGACCTTTTGGGTCAACATGGAAGAGACATAAGGGTGTCTCAATGCTTTGTGCCACCCCCAAAAGGAAAAAAAAACAAAAGGAACAAAAGAAAAGGACCTTTTGGGTCAACATGGAAGAGACATAAGGGCATTGTCTCAACACTTTGCGTCATCCCTAAAAGGAAAACAAAGAACAAAAGGAACAAAAGAAAAGGACCTTTTGGGTAAACATGGAAGAGACATAAGGGTGTCTCAAAGCTTTGCATCATCCCCAAAAGGAAAACACAAAACAATAATGAAAAAGGAAATGAACGACATATAGAAGAATAGAGGTATGCATAGAAGAAGTGTGCAAAGAGAGAACATCAAACACATGTTATGGTGGAACACAATATTACACTCATAAAATCAAGCCAAAGAAAAAGAGAAAGGAAAATAAATACAAAAAGTCTAGTAAGGAGAATGCAAGTCAACCATCTAACAATTCATTTGCCTCCCAATCATGTTCAATGTATTGCGAGGGTGGTTGACTGTCCAAAGGAAGAATTGCAAGTGTCGATCTAGGAGATGTACCAGGTTCTTCATGTGGTATAGAATATTTATCATTTAAGCTCATGGTAGATGAAATTAATGAATTTAGATCGTTATGCACTTCTTCATATATTGTTGTGATCTCCTCCTCATCATCATCATCAAGATTCATTATGATAGGAGGAGGAAGGATTATTTCCAAGGAAGGATGTATCAAAAGTTGTGGTTGTTGGATCAGTTCATTTTGTTGTGAGGGCTGGATGATATTATCTTGTGGTGGGTCACGAGGATGATGGTGATCATCTATTGCTTCTTTCAAAGGCGGAGGTTGGTTTTCTTTCTTTTCTTCCATTTGAGACTAAGAGCAAGGAGACGATGACAATGCCTATGCTCCCTAGCACCGTGGTTTTGTTTTATTTTATTTTGAAGTTGTTGAGGTGTAAGAGTGGTTTGATCCATCATATGATCCTTTTCTTCTAGAGGGGGAGGAATGGAAGAAACCAAAGAAGACAGGTCAATCACTTTCTCTTTTGCTTTATACACTTGTTTAATGCGAGGAGGCATGAGATGGTTAGTTTCATTTTCTCTTTGTCATTTAAACAATGGAGGAAAAGTGTCTATGGTAAGTTGCTCATGAGGTTGTATTGTTTGTTCAATGTCAGACTCAAGATGAAGCATGGTTTCATCTAGGATAGGAGGAGTGGAAGTGGACAAGGACATTTTACAAAGAGACAATTGAGCTATTTGTTTGGATTTGAACTTTTGATAGGTAATGAAATAGAAGTCCTTTCGAGTAGTGTTGGGTTCCATAGGTTCAGGAAAAAAGGCTTCTAAGGAAAAATTACCTTTGGAGGACAACGGATTAAAGCCACTATGGTGTATGGTAAATATTTCAATTCCATGTCACAAATTCAAACATTTGTGAACAACTAATGATACCACTTTGATCGAGCGGAGCCAAGGATGAACCATATGTAGACAAAATTGGTCTGATTGTGGAATTATAGAAAATGTTATATCCAAAGTTTTGGGTCCCATTTGTAAGGGGAGTATGATGAATCTAATCATAGGGCATGCAAAACAAGTATGTATTTTAATCCATGCAGTTGGCTTGTTATAATCATCTTGATAAAGATCATGTAATACTAAAAACTCTTCCGTGATCACATTCTTGCCACATGCAGGATCTACTCATATCCCATTAGTGGGCTTATCATATATTTTTTTGGCTATGTAAAGAGGACCATCAGGAAGCTTTTTAAGTATATCATGAGAAGAAAAAGTGATATCAAGAGATTTGTTGGTTGGACCCTTACGAGGGACAACGTCTATCATACCCACAAGTTCATCCATAGGATTAACTTGGGTAACATTTGGAGCAATATCAGGTTATTCATTATTTGTTTCAATGTTCATCACTTGAGGGTTTGAAGGTTCACTCGCCTCAAGAAAAATGAAACATTGTGTTTAGGCATAGGGTTGGTAAAAACTTGTAAATTCTAGTTAGGGGGTGCAACCAACTTATTGCCTTGATCATTGACATCCATAATGGACAGACGACCAAAATCAATGAGGTTTTGAACTAAGTGTTTGAGATGCTTACATTGTTCAATGTCATGTCCATTTTGGTGATGAAAATGACAATAACCATTTGGTTAAAAGGTAGGTGGTAAAGGATTGGTGGTATCAAGTGGTTTAATAGTAGGCAAAGTGATCATGTGTTGTTGGAGCTATGTGGACTCCAATCCCAATACCTACAAAACAATAAGAACAAACACATTAGATCTATTAGAAGGCAAGTAAGAACAAGGATTCCCCATGAAATCCATTCACAAAATAAAAAATAGGAAAAAAGCAATGAAGAACACAATGAAAACAACAAAATAGAGATTGAATCCTAATTAAACTAGCAAACTCATGATCCCATGGGGAATTGGTTCCAATTTGATGTGAAAATTGGCCCTTTCCCAATTCCTATGATGCAAGCTTGATGAATGTTGATGAGTGATCCATTTTTTTGATGCTTGATGAGTGCTCCAATGGAAAAACCTGCATAACCTAGCTATGATTCAATGATATTGGATGGAAATGGCTACATATTTGAGCATAGTAACTTTGCATAATTCGGGGATGACAAAATGAGGACTGAAGCCTCTTATTTATAGATTAGATTGAAGGATGAATGTCCAAAATAGAGAAATGTAGGACTAACATTCATCCAATGGAAATATGCCACTTGTCAATCTATGAGTGGATGGAGGATGTGCAAGTTTTGAGGATTGTGCTAATAAATGCCTATTTTTGAATTTTGAATTTGTTGAAATGACATGCAAGAGGGAAGGAAAAAAATGCACTAAAGGCCACTTGGCTCAAGGAAAAGGACATCTAAGATGGAGTAAATACCTTGTTGGATGTACATGTCAACTTGTATTTTTGAATTCAAACTTGGAGAATATTCCAAAAAGATGCCTTGTTGAGGAAAATAGAGATTTGATAAATCAATTAAATCTATTTTCATGTGCAAGTGGTAAAAGCTAGAGGATGGGACATGATATGAGATTAAATTAATCCAAGTTAATTAATTTAATGAGAGATTAAGTGATGTGACAAATTTGACTTAGATTTGTGGATTTATTTAAATCAAATATGAGAGGAAGGTGATAAGAGATTAATTAAATAAATATTTTAATTTATTTAATTAAAAGAGATGATGTCATATTAAACTAAATAAGGTTTTAATTTATTTAATTTAATAGATAGACTTTAGAGATTTAATCAAATAAAATCAATTATTTAATTAAATAGGATAATTAGATCAAAATGGTTAATTTAATTATCGAGAAAAGGTGACTTAATTAGATAACTAGTTTATTTAATTAAGAGAGGAATATTGATGAATTTAATCGGATAGGGGGATTTGATTAAATGGTTAGATCAAAGGATGATTCAGGATGAAACAATGTTAGTAGGTCAGGATCAAATGCACAATGTCAATCGGTACATTTTACGTGTCTACATTTTTCCCCTCTTTGAAGCAATGCACTTGTTGCGTTGGTTGAAAGAATAAATGATCTCGATCAAAGCCAATTTTTTTTTTCTTTTTTAAAAATCTTTCCCCACCACTGCTTGGCGAGAGAAAACATGCCAATATATTTCCCCCTCAAGAGATTGGACGAAAATTTCAATTTTTTGGGTGATCTCGCGAAAAAAAAGGACAAGGTGCCCAAAAGGTCCAAAAAGGCTCTAGGAGGCCAAAAATGTGTCTAAATGCAATAAAACGATGTAAAACATGCCTCAACTAGACAAAAACAGGCTCAAGGGTCCAAAACCCTAGCAGGATAGCTAATTAGGGTGAAAAAACCCTAATTTTCAAGCTTAAAAAGGCTCTGAGGGGTCACTTTCAATTCATTTTCACACAACCATCTAGCAACCTTGAGATTTGAACTCTAACCTCTTGATGATATGGCGCAACGATAGCTTCCGATGCACATTTATGACCGAGTCCAGACATACTAGCGACCACCCGACATTGGGGCAATGGTAAGTGATCCTTACTTGAGCTTTGCTTTTCATTTTTAGCCTTCATTTAATGCTTTCAAAGTTAGTCCTTCTGCAACGACGCTATATAGCGCCACTCAGAAATCAAACTGCACCGCTTGGTGTTAAATTGCGCTGTGGTGGTGGAGTTTGGAGTTTGAAAATAAACTCCAAACTCTGATGCTGAGCTCGTGGCCGATAGGGTGAATTTTAAAGTGTGACACGGTGGTGTCCTAGTGATAGGAATCTTTGCAAACTGCACTGCTGGGAAGGAAAGTGCATCGCGGCGGTGCGATTTCGGCCTTTTTGTGCCCTAGTGTTAGATTTTGATAAAAATCAAACTATGACGGTTTCATGGATTTTGATGCTGGAGTGGTTTCTTGGACGCTCGGCAAAAAAAATTCAAATTTTTTAACATGATGACCCTTCCTGATGCAGGACGTGGCAAGGGAGCTCTACTCCCAAGAGTACAGGTTGCAAGATCTATTCTGTTATTTGTAGGACCTGAGCAAGAGAGATCAAGATCGACTTTGAGACATGGGGTTGTGGTACATCACCTATGCAATGCCCATTTGCACACACCTCAGGATGATGTCAGCGCTTGCCGAGAGATGGCACAGCGAGACCTCTTCCTTCCACCTTTCGACCGGCGAGGCCACCATCACCTTAGAGGAAATTTGGCGTATCCTGTGATTGTCAATTCATGGTCAGCATGTCATTTTTGATATAGATGAGGGGTAGAATGCCTGCCACAGATTCCTCACCACGAAGGATATTGTCATTTGCGAGGGGCAGATCGAGCTCAAGCGTCATAGGGCTCTCTCACCTCCCTTCCACTTGGTTGTTGCAATGATTATTTTGGGTTTCGTTTCCCCAGACCGACGAGGTCGATACTTTAGTCCTGGTTGGGGACTCTGTTGGGAGTAGATGGTGTTGTGCGATAGGCCTACTTGCTTTGCTTGGGGGATGGTTCTTCTTGCATCTTTGTACAAAGATCTCCATGAGTACGTCTACCTCGATAGTAGAGCACTCAGAGCAGGCGTGATACTCCTCCATGTGTGGGCCTGGGAGGACATTGTTGTCCTTTGGCCGCAGATTGTTACAGTTTTGATGGGGCTTGATGATCCCCTCGTATGGTGCTACAGAGGTAGTGTGTCCTTCACACACATAGGTGAGCATGGGATTCCTTATTGGAGGAGGGTCCTAGATGAGATGCAGGTGTTCACATGGTGTCCGTACCTTGGTCGGCCAGGATGGGCCGATGATGTGCATCAGATTTTCTATGCCCACCAGGACTGCTTCATGCAGGGGAGAGAGCATATTATGATAGAGAGGTACCTACCCAGGCATGTGCAGTGTTAGTTCAGTGAGCCTTAGGATCAACTTGATGATGATTACATGGCCGTATTTTCCCACACCATGGAACAAGTTTCATGGGGGTGATACATTCCTGCCTCACAGGCCGTCGACAGCTTTAGACACTTGGTGGCTTGGCCATGGGCCTATGATTAGGGGCCTGTGGATCCAAGCATGACACAGGCATATAGGGATTGGTTCCAGGCTCCCCTTCGTTTGACAGTTCTAGGCGCAGTCCCTGATCGGTGGAGAGTGAGAGGAAAAGAGGGAGGACGAGGACGAAGGGATGCTGCACAATAGGACTAGCTTGTTGGGCCTCCAGTTTAGCCAGCTCAGCTAGATCAGGTCGATTTGCAGATGCAAGATCAGTAGCAGGTGTTGGCAGGTGCACCACCACAGGCTGGGGGCAAGGATCAGCCTCAGGTACAACCTCCACAAGCACAACCAACAGGGCAGGTGGATCCCTGAGATACATTGATTACGCAATTGCAGGCTTAGGTGCAGACTTTGATAGGGGAGAGAGATCAGGAGTGGATTGAGAGGGAGCAGATCAGGGCCGAGAGGGATCAGGCCATACTGTAGAGATAGGCTGTAGAGTTACAGGCGGCCACAGAGATGGGCGGCGACAATAGTTGGAGAGCATGGTAGCCTCCTCCTCTCAGGGTACAGTGTCTTAGATCTTACAGGGAGTTCATCCGAGAGGCTGAGTATTACCATATGCATTATCACGAGGCCATACTTAGAGTAGCACAGGTCCCAGAGTACTCGTAGCAGACTAGTCACTGACCAGCAAAGGGTCACGGTGATATGGAATGTAATATGCAAAATAATATGGTGTATACGTGAAATGTTATGTGAACTATGCTTATAAAATGTTTATGGATGGATGTACGTTTTGCATGTAATGGATTCTTATGTTCCCTTTTTGTGCCTTATGGGCTCCTTTTTGATAGCCCGATGGGCCTTTTTGTACTGATTGACATACATGTACAGTGATCTGATTATTTTGTACTATGACAGTTACATTATTGATGATATATTTATGAGATGTTGATGATGATTTTGATATTATGTGATGTGATGTGTACCATTATTTTATGCATGGATGGATGATTCTATTTATATATGCTGTACAATGATGTTATGGTGTTATATGATGCTTTTATAGATGCATTTATTTTCGATGATATATGCATTATGTAATGATTATGACCTAACAAATCTATATTATGTTGTTGACTTATGATATGCAGATGTATTTATGTGATGCATAATGATGCTATAGTCTATATGATGATCTATTTATGTTGATGCAAATGGTAATGTGATATGTGATATGGAATGTAATATGCAAAATGATATGGTGTATACGTGAAATGTTATGCGAACTATGCTTATAAAATGTTTATGGATGGATGTATGTTTTGTATGTGATGGATTCTTATGTTCCTATTTATGCTTATAATGATGTGGAATGATTTATGCCATGAAATGCAAAAAATGATTGCGATGCTATTTATGAGATGATATGGATGATTAAAGGATGATATAATGCAATGTGAATGCAATGGTCGTGTTTTATATGATGATGCAAATGAGATGGTTTTAAGATGCTTAGAATAACAAATATTATCCTAAACATGTTAAATTTATGTATGTGATGCATTTTAATGTGATGTACTATATGCAATGGTATGATGATGTTCTATGCAAAATGATCCTAATGTGGGAGATGAATTTATGATGTTATGCAAGTATGTATGCAATGGATTATGTATAATGTTTATGTACCTATTATGTATGATTATGCAGTTGGTGGTAATGTGAAATGGTTATGAATTGTTATGCAATGATTTATGTGATGAATGCAATGTGATGCAAAAAAATGAATGCAATGTAATGAGAAAGGGATGTGCTAATCTATGAAGAATGCTTATGATAACATGTTTATATGATGATGGAAATGCCATGCATATGTTTCCTATATGATATGTTGATGCAATATGCTAATTTTTTGTGGATGCAGGATCGATGACGACGATGATGATGATGATCAACTGTCATAGTACCTTGTTAGTGCAATGAGAAAGAAGAGAAGAAGTCATTTCAACAAGACACAAGATGATGAATATGCAAAATGATGATGATTACTTTCTGAGGAATTAGGATTTTCAAAGGGCCAATTTCCTTATGTTTGATGACACATGTGGTACGATGCATCAAGGTATAGAAAACCAGGATGGTGTTGTACCTAGTGTGATGGAATTTGACTTGACAAGTAGATAGAAGTATCCTTGTTCACACCTAACATACGAAAAACCTTGCTAGGATGCACTTTAGAAGTTTCAAACACGTTAGACTAAAACACGAAAAGGTATAACCTATCAATGCAATAGTCAACAAGTTGCCCAAAATCTCCTCCATACATACCTAACAAAGCAAGTATTCACCAAGGTTATATTACAAGAACATCCAACAAGCATATCCAACAAGCATAATAGACAAAATATAATGATCGTTTCCCCATTCCTATTTCTCTAAATCCTCTTGTTTTGATATCATCAAGAATTCGTTGGAATGAGCGCAATAAGATAAGTCAAAAGATAAAGACAAAGTAAACAAACAAGCTGATCTTCAATACCGCTAACCAAAAAGGGGATGTGTTTTCTAAGGATAAGAACCAAAACTATTGCCAAAAGATAATGCCCATTGTAGGAAGGATACATCCTAGGACATGTTAGTGGATGGCAGCATGTCATTTCATTTATCCAAAGTGTTCTAAATGATGATTGATATGAGACCAATTAGATGATGGGTTATCGACACAAAGAGTTGACCAACTTGTTTACGTACTGACTTAAACCTAAGACTTGATGTTTTGAGTTTTTACTTTTGATCGACTAAACTTGTTTCTCATTATCTTACCAAAGATTGAGGATGATGATCATTTATTATGAGTGATGTTATTGCTAGTGTAAGCGAGATGAGACAGATGGATTTTATTTTCAAATTTTTGGATTTTTTGGAGTTTTTGAGATGTTTTGAGGTTGTTTTTGGTATTTTTTGGAGATTTTTAAATGTTTTGATTTTTTGATTTTCCAATGTTTTGGGGTTTTCTAAGATTTTGACCAAGATACTAACCTAAAGACTTATCCTAGGGGCCTCGGGGGCTGATCAATAGATTAGCCTTTCCTACGTTATACACGCAGAGACCACGTAGTTTGACTGACAAGTTGATCGATTTATAGATGACAATATACATGATGAGATGCTAGTTTATTATGAAAGACTCCTAAAGGACTGACCTAAGTGTCTTGGGGGATGATCAAAGATCAACCTTACCTATGTTCAAAGCTCAAAGACATGTAGTTTGACTAACGAGTTCATTTTTGACTTTTTGACTGACATTTTGACCTATTTTGGGATTTTGATATGTTTTGAATGTTTTTGGATTTTCTGATTTTTTTATGTTTTTGGATTTTCTGATGTTTTGATGTTTTTGGATTTTCTGATGTTTTAGGACTTTAAGAAGATACACGAATCCGATCTGATGAGAACATGCCCCCAGCGTGATGCAATAGACTACTCCGATAAAGGCAGGACAAGCTGACCTTGAGGATGGGCCGAGTAGTACTAGGAGGGATCATGATATGAAAATAGGACCAAGCTATGGTGCGAATGTGGGTAGATGAGTGGATGGAGATCCGAATGCGATGGATGATGGAAACATAATGGATGGATGATGCAGAACAAGTCGTAAAGATCCTGGTGGAGGGAAAGTGCTTATTTACACAAAGCGCATGTTTGCCAGGTTTTCACCAAGGTACTTATCCAAAGTGCCACCGAATTGGTTTTCACTAGAGGATGATTTTTTTCTTTACTATTTTCAATCCTTTTTCTGATTTTTTTTTTTTTTGGATTTTGTTTTGATTTTTTTGTTGTCACCAAGACACTTGTTTGCCAGGTTTTAGCCGAAGTAACCATTTTTTTAGGACATTTTCTAATTTTTGGATTTTGGTTCTATACCTTGAAATATTTTAGGCATAAAATTTTTTGAGATGAGAGCTATTCATGGGCTCTTCCAGAGGTTCCCCTTCAGTTGTTGATAACTAATATGCCCTTGACTTATAACTTGTTGTGATAATGAATGGTCCCAATCAATTGGGTTCAAATTTTCCTTTGCTACTTGGGTTTGGGACATTCTTTTGATTCTCCTTTAATACTAGTTCTCTGACTTGGAAAGTCATGCTTCTAATTTAATTGCAAATGATTTAAAGCTTCTATACACCGCTCATCCAGTAGCTCCAGCTCATTTAGTCTTGATACTTGGTACTCTTCATCTGTGATGAGGTTTTGCAGTGATATCCCGAGTGATGGGAGCTCAATCTCAATGGGGAGTAATGCCTCTGATCCATAGAATAGGG
Source organism: Sequoia sempervirens (assembly GCA_007258455.2). Taxonomy (NCBI): domain Eukaryota; kingdom Viridiplantae; phylum Streptophyta; class Pinopsida; order Cupressales; family Cupressaceae; genus Sequoia; species Sequoia sempervirens. Next base: position 173,874,248 of record VDFB02000017.1, read on the forward strand.
AGAAAGGGGTGGCGATGGTGGGTGTGTGGATACTGGTTCGATAGGCCCAAAGGGCGGGATTAAGTTGCAAATGCTAGTCACAACCTGCATCATTGATTATTTTCTTGAGGATTTTCAGAATGGTCTTGTTTATAGCTTCTTCTTGGCCATTGCCTTGGGGATAGTATGGGGTGGAGAAGAGATGTTGGATTTTGAATTTTTCACATAAGTCACGGATCTCTTGATTCTTAAATGGTGTCCCATTATCTAAGAGAATGGCTTGTGGAACATCATAGCGGAAAATGAGATAGTTCAGGATGAACTTTGAAATCTACTTCCCAATTATATACATCATGGGTATGGCTTCCACCCACTTAGTAAAGTACTCCATTGTGGTTATGATGAATTTGTGGCCATTAGATGAAGTGGGTGTGATTTTTCCAATGAGATCAAGTCCCCACTGCAAAAAGGGCCATGGTGTGACAATAGGATGAAGCTCTTGAGCTGGAGGATGGATTAGGTACCCATGTTGCTGACATTGTAGAAACCTTATGGCATAGTCATGTGCCTCTCTTTCCATTGTGGGTCAATAATACCCCATCCTCAGTAGTTTCTTGGCTGTGGTCATTCCACTCGAGTGTGAACCATAGATACCATTATGTACTTCTGTTAGAGTGGTTAATGCCTCCTCATCATTTAAGCAGCGCATTAAGGTTCCTTCTATGCTTCTACGATATAGGTTATCTCCTAGGATGATGAATCAGGGTGCCTTTTTGACAAAGGTTCATTTTAGGTTTGAGGGTAAGTCGGCGGGTATGACTCCTATTCGAAGGTATGTATAAATGTCGTGGTACCAAGGATCACTGGGACCAATAATTTTGCACACAAATTCTAATTCTGGTACCTCGAATGTAGACATGAGAAGCTGCTCTATCAGGAATTCATATTTTGGAACGTTGTGGGGGATATCCAGTAAGAATCCAATTATTGCCATGGCGTCTACTGCTCTATTGTTGGTTCTAAGAATTTTCTCAAATGTAATTTCGATGAAGGATTCTTTGAGGGTCTCCACCAATTTCTTGTATGGAGTGAGCTTGTTGTCCTTGGTCTGGTATTCATCATTTACTTTATTTATTATCAATTGAGAGTCTCTATATGCTTAGAGAGCTATAATGCTCCACTGCACTGTTATTCTAAGACCTATGGTTAAAGCCTCATATTATGCAATGTTATTGGTGCAGGGAAACACCAGTTTGTAGGATCTTGGTATGCAATCCCCTTGTGGGGTGATGAAGAAGACATCAACTTCTGATCCATGCTGCGTGTATAAGCCATAAAAGTACAGTTTCCAGTGGTCAGCTATGTTGAGATTGAAAATAGATTCATCTGGAAACTCTGAGACGAGAGGATTCTCTGAATAGATTGGTGCTTCTGCAAGTTGATTTGCGATGACTTGGTCTTTGATTGATTTCTACTCCACATATTCGATGTCATATTCTGATAGTATCATCACCCATTTGTCCATTCTTCTTGTGAGCATTGCTTTTCACAATAGGTACTTGAGAGGGTTAATTTTGGTGATGAGTTTTATTTTGTGTGCCAACATGTAATGTTTGAATTTCTATGATTCAAACACTACTGCGAGGAATTCTTTCTCAATGAATGAATAGTTTAGCTCATGCCCAACAATTATTTTTCTGATGTAATAGATAGCCCTTTTTGTTCCATTTTCGTCATGTTGAGCTAGGAGAGCTCCAAGGGTTGCTGTTGTTGCTGATACGTATAGAATCAATGGTTTTCTTAGAATTGGTGGCATTAAGACTGGTGGTGTTAGTAGATACTCTTTGATTTTATTAAATGCCTCTTCACACTTGGTATTTGAGGGTGCATTTTTTGAAGTTTTTATTTAACAGGCTTTGCTTCTAGATATACTGCTAAGTGGTGAATCATGATCTCTAAATCAAGCCCTGGCATGTCAGCATAACTCCATGCAAAGTTTATTTGTCTCTCTCTTAGGAAGGCTGCTAGGAGCTCTTGTTCCTCTGATAGTAATGACTCTGCATAGAATGTAATGTGTGGGGTTTCCTCTATTCCTAGATTGACCGGATTGCACCTTTTTTCTAGGACTGCTAATTTTTCTTGATGAATAGCTCTGATAGGAAGATTGAATCCCCCATCCTCGAGCACCTTAGAGAGGTTTTCACCATTGGATGTGTCCTTTATTTTTACCTTTTTCTAGTCAGAGAGTGCCACAGTGTGGGTTTCACTCAAGGATTTAGATATCATTCTTAATTTTTCACTTTTGTGACTGAGGGATTCAATTGTTTCCCCATAATAGGCATGTGTATCTAGCTCGATTATGAACCCTTCTTTGTGATCCCCACATGGAATGTTATCCCATAGTCCCATGAATTCTGAGAGCACCTCATCATTTTTGAATGTATCAAGAACTGGTGGTCCTCGTTGGTCGTAGTCGATGAGTTGGGGATATACGAGGCAGATTTCATGATTTTGGTGGCATGATTCAAAAGATAGGGTGCTAATCATGCAAAGAGTGGTATCCTCAAATAGCCTAGGTAAGTTGGTCATGGTATTCTCGTCATCACTACTACTATAGACGTCGGTTATGTCAAATGTAAAGTTATCTATGATGCGACCTGTAGATACTGGTAAGCGTAGTTTTACTGCGATTGGCTTAGGAGGATTATTAACCGTTCTAATTGGAGGAGTTCGGCCACGTATGGTTATACTCAGAGGGGTACATCCAAGGCCAAGATTTGTTATTGCTTGTGTCTCCAGAATGATAGGTATTATAAGCCCATTGTTGTTTCTCTCAAGTCTTTGGTTTCTGTCATAGCCCATTACGAGCATCATTTACAAACCTTGCTTCTGTCATCCACTGGTAAATCAACTACTGGTATTTCATCTTTATATAGCATATGAGATGGATCTGCCTCAATAACTTCTTCACCAAGATCTCCCCAACTTGTAAAGTTGGGATAGTCTTTAGGAGATGTTTGGGATGTGGACGCTTCATTTATTTGTGGACATCCCAGTGATCTAGGAGATTGTGGTAACTCTCCTACCACAAAAGCATTATTAGGGATCTTGTAGTTTCCACAACAGTTATCTTGGATGATGACCTTAATGTCAGAGATGGTGGGAATGGTAGGAGTGGTAGGTGTCTCTATCGCAGAAGTGGATGTGAGAGTGGCAGGATCGATGTATGGTGTAGATGGGCCCTCATCATTTATTGGTACTTGGGGGATTTTATAGTATTTTGCTTCAAGGCTTTTGCAATAGGAGAAGGGTTCATGATCTCCGTGGATGGTAACTTCTTGTCCCTCATGTGTGAATTTCACACATTGATGGAAATTTGACGCTACTTCCTTCATTGCATGAATCCATGGGTGTCCTAGGATGATGTTATATGGCAAGTCAAGGTCCAAGACCTGACAAGTGGTTTCCATGATAGTAGGACCTACTTGAATAGGGAGTTTGATTGTGCCCTGGGACACTCTTTCTTGATCATCATATGCTCTTATTGTGATACCCTTTCCTTTGTTGATAGAATCCTCTGATATTTTTACTTGTTTGATGAGATTAAGAGAATAAATATTCAAGCCCGCACCTCCATCCACCAAGACCCTTTTGACTTTTCTCTTATGTACTATGACTTCTAAGTGGAGTGCACAATTGTGAGATGGTTGAGTGGGGAAATCCTGGCCAGAGAATGTGAGGAGATTTGGCGTAATGATTTTGACCATAGCTTGGAATTGTTCCGCATCAAGATCTACAGGGACAGTGGATGAAACCAATGATTTCTCAAGGATTTTCTTATGGGTCGATGAGATTTTTAGCAACTCCATGATGGAGATTTTTTCTGGCATTCTTTTGAGCTGATCAAGGACATTACAACCATTGGGGATAGATCTAGATGTAGGGACTCTATTTGGCTAGTATGATCCTGCAATGGTAACTTTGCTGCCTCTTGTGGTGACTCCACAATCGGCATGGGCGCCTTTGATGGTGTTGACTATGTAGTATTCATCTAGGGAGGTGATGATTGTTTCATATACATGATTCACGTTTGTGTGGGTGTCTTTCCCCTTATCGATGTTATTATTATTCCCTTTATTGCCATGGTTAGGCATCAAATTCGTGTATATCTTAAGATCTTGGTTTCTTGTAGGTTGTTCCACGTTTATAATTCTTTGATCGATGAGATCTTGAACTATGTTTTTTAGCCTCATACAACTGTTCGTGGTATGCCCTTTTATTTTATGGAAGTCACAAAGTTGATTCTCATTATACCAAGGAGGTTTCACATCTGGTTCTGTGTAATTGTCATAGGTGGGTGCTTTGATGAGTTTTTTGTTTATCGGCTTCTTCATGATGACTTCTAATGGTTCCCCCATAGCGGTGTATTTTCGCTTGGGATAGATCTTATTCCATTGGGGTGGTCCCCTTTGATCATTGAGATTGTTAATTATTGGATTGTTGTTTGGTTGTTGTATTGCTTGATGATTGTTTTGGTGTTGGATTTGGATTTGTGGTGCAGGTGTATTTTGGCGTGGGGCGCTAATGACCACTTTGGCATCAAAAACACCATCATTAGTAACATTTTTGTTCTTTTCCCACGTGTGAGGTTTGTCACTGTAATTGGTGGATGGGCAGTTGTTTTATTGTTCGAACTATGAAGTTGATCCTGCAGGTTGAGTCATAAGGGCTCGTTTGATGTTGAGTGGCTTGGAGATCAATTGGTCATATGTGGTGATCCCTTGTACCTTGAGATGAAATTCCAAGAGGCCGTCAAGGTTGGATATAATGGTGCAAACTTGTTGTTCTTCAGGCATGGTCCACTTGCTCCGATTGGCCTTGGATCACCATCGTTGTAGGAATGAAGTGAATGGTTCACCCTTACCTTGTTTCAGAGCTAAGAGTTCTTCTAGACTGACATCCATTCCAATATTGCATCCATAGTTTTTAATGAATGCATCTATAATTTCTTGGAATGTTCTCATACCTGTAGGTAGGTGAGAGAACCATTCCATAGTGTGTCCAACCAAACTCCTAGGAAATAGCTGCATTAGATAAGTATCGTCGTATGCGACTTCCATGCAATGAACCTAGAATTCCCTGATGTGATCTTTAGGGTTTCCCATACCACGATATTTTTCAAAATTGGGGATCTCAAATCCCTTGGGGAATGGTTTCATCACAAGGCTCCTGTCAAATGGATAGGGACACAAGTTGCTTGGTGTTTTTGTGGTTCGCCCTGATTGAAGATTGAGCACTTGTTGTGAGAGCAACCTGATTTGTGTCGTTACATCATTTTGCGGATCAGGGGGTGGGATGAAGGTGTTCTGGGGTGTTTCGATTGTGGGTTGGATGGGTGGGTTGGTTGGTGTGTTGTTTGATGGTATTTGCACAATTTTCTAAGCCAGGTATGCTTGCACTTACTGCTGTATGAACAACACTTGTTGTTGTTGTGCTAAGATTTCTTGTTGTTGTTGTGCTAGGATTTCCTATTGTTGTTCCAAAAACGCTTGTTGTTGGGATGCCAATTGGGTTGCTTCTTGCTGCTCTTGATATTGTTTTATTGCTTGATAATATTTCTATAGTTGTGCTACTTGTTTTTGTACAAGAAGTTGTTCTTGTTCTTGTGCTTGTTGTGTTTGATATTGGGTGTGCGCTTGAGCTTGTGCTTGTGCTTGTGCCGCTTGTTGTTGTAATAGGATTTGGGATTGAGCAACCTATTGCACTTGTAATGTGGCTTGGGCTGCTTGACCAACTTGTGCGGCTTGAGTGGCTTGTTGTTGTTGTTGTTGTTGCAATAAAGCTTGGGATTGTGCGGCCTATTGCGCTTGTAATGCGGCTTGGGCTACTTGGGTAGCTTGAGTGGCTAGTTGCACAACTTTTTGTTTTTACACTTATAGGAATCCCCTTTGATAAGTAGCTTGCTGAGCTACTTGTAATGCCATGTTGTATTGGCTTGATATGCTAGAAGTTGGTGGTGGTGGGGGTGGTGGTGGATTGGGAATGGCGTTTGTGGTGGTGGTGAGTGGTGATGTCATGTTGGTGATTTGAGTGGTGGATGGTGTTGTCGTGTTGCTAGTTTGAGTGGTGAATGGTGCTATTGATGTGGTTGGTCCTTGAGAGACCATGCTTTGCGATGTTAGGGGGTGGTTGATGATGTCGTAATTTCTTGTGTAGTTGTCATCTATTGTTGTGATATCGATGAAAAGTTTTGAGAGTTTGGCGTGATGTTTTGATTGGTGTTCGGGATGTTTATTTGGTTGATATTTGGTAAAGGTGGGAGCCCCAAACAAAGTAGAGTTGTGGATAATGGTGGTAGTGTTGGAAGAGGTGAAAATGTGAGGGGTGTGAGTTCTTGAGAGAATGTTGTGGTGTCAAAAATCCCCCCAGGTCCGACCACGTCACCTTCCTCTTGCGAATTAGTGAGGAGAGAATTTTGAGGTGTTGCATTGAAGGATGATGATGATGGGTCATTAGGATTATGGAAAGTGAGAGGAACATACTTATGTAATGGATTTTGGGGTATGTTTTTTTCCAAAATGGTATTTTCCTCCCATTCTTGATTATTAACAATGGGGTGTGTTTGAATAGAATTGAGAAATGCATTTCCCTTATTGACATTAGGTTGAGTTGGAGAAAAAGATGTCGTGATTTGTGAAATGTTTTGAGTGATGCTTTGAGATGGGGGTGTAGATGAGGTGAGGAGTGTGGATGAAATTAGAGGCATAACCTCCAAAGATGGTTCCACTATAGAGCTCACGTCAAAATCAGAAGGTAATTTGGCCCCTTGTTTTGCTAGTTCAAGCATGTATAGTGAAGGGTTAAGCCTCATCATGATGTTGATGATTTTATGGTTTTCTGGATTTTGGAGAATTTCAGTTATTTCTTCATGCGACATCCCAAAGGTAAGATCTTCTCCTTGGATTTCCTCTTATAGGTTTTGTGATGATGAGATAGTCTAAGGATTGCTTGATTCGACGGGATTCATTTCAACATTCGTTTGGCTTAGGTCACTTGAAGCGGGTGTTTCTTTGTCAGCTTCTATGTTCTTCTTGTTAGAGTAAAGGTTTTCACTTAATTATATTAATTAAGTCACCTTTATTCTACTCTTAAGATTTCACTTTAGTTGTATATTGTGACATTTAATAATTATATTAATTATTAAATGTCTACCTATTAGGGTTACTTTTTAGGTTTTGCTTGATCTCCTTCTTAAGGATAGATCTTTGTAAATATTTTTTATTGTCCTGATAATAGATCTCTGATATTACAGAGCTTCAAACCCTCGCTTTCTTTTTTCTCTATTCTCTTCCTTGTGACAGGTATCCATTTGCATGTAGGTGTTCTTGGACTCTGAAGTTGGATTTGACAACTTCTACATGGTATCAGAGCCAACCTATTGTAGCATGTTCTTATTTTGAAGATTTTGGAGCTACGAGGGTTTGATCAAGCTTTCATAGGTTTTGGGTTGTTTTCTTGTGGATCCAGGCTTACTTCATTTTTTGGGTTCATTTTGGGCCCAAACGGACCTTGCCATTGGATTCACAGTGCTGAAAAACCCCCATTTTCATATAAAGCAAGTCCAGTTTGGCCACAGTCGACCGAAAAGGAAAAATTTTTTTTGCCCTAGAGCCGTAAAGCCCCAGGGCACGTCGTTCGAGGTCAAAATTTCAAAAATCATAAAAAAAAAATGCTTTTTTGGATCATTTTTTACGCGGCCAGTGTTAATTGAGGCCGTTGCCCGCCGGCTTCCAAGCGGCCTCCAGGCAGCCACCCGCCAGCCACTCCGACCAGTGAAGCCTCCCAGCAGCCATCGAAGGGCCGCTTGGCCAGAGGTGCCACCGATTGACTGGCTGGCCACTGGCCCACCACCGGCCTTCCACCACACCACCTCTAGCACTCTACCATCCACCTGCCCATCGCCGGTGATCCGCCGCCCGAGCGCCGCCAGCGCCTAGCTCCGGTGGCCCGCTACACCCCAACCACCGGTCCTATCAATGACTGGGGGCTCCACCCAAGTGCCCATCTATAGCCCTCTGGTCTTCCACGTGACCAGGGGCTGAAGATCTTTAGCCCCTAAGGGCTTCAAGAGCATTGCATGTGCCCTTTTTAAACCAACTTTTAGTAAAATAGTCATATCTCGGGAGTTTTAGCTCTGTTTTTTGAACGAAAATAGGCATTGGAAAGCTGGCTCTGAGCCCGTCCTAATGATGTAGGAATTTTTTTCAAAATTTTCTAGTTTGGTTGCGTTTTTTCGCAGTCAAAGTCAAATGATCATTTTGTGCTCCGAGGAGCATAACTTGCTCATTTTTCTTCCGTTTTGCGCAAACAAATAGGTGTCGGAAAGGTGTTTTTGTGATATTTCCAGATCTGGAGTATATTTCATCAGAAAATTTACCAGGTAAATTTTATTCAGCTTTGTGTGTTTTTACACTTTGCTCAATTACTTGGACATTGTGACACCTACATGGGTTCTACTTGTGTGGGATGGGTTATATTAATTTGATCTAAATGAAGTAAGGTTAGATTTCTCATTTGTTTTCTTTTGAAGAGTTATCATGGGTTTTTCTACTCACCTTTCAGTTGTTGTTCTGGAACGGGGTAATTATGAGTCATGGGAAAAGGGCATACTTACACATTATAGGTGGCTTAATATTTTGCCTTATTTGTATGATCTCAGACCTGAACCAGCCACTTTAGAGGGAAAACTAGCTTAGGATATCATTAGAGATCACATAAGAGGACTTATACTATCTAGTGTTGATGATGACACTGTGTGGGCTTTATCAGACATTGATTGTCCCCACCCACTTTGGACATGTCTTTGGGAGATCTATGGAGACACCAATCTCTCTCCATTCCTAGAGGATCCTGCTTTAGATTGTCTCTTACCCATTGCTTAGAGAGAGAATACACCCTTTGATCATGATACTTTAAAGGAACTTGAGTATTTAGACACCCTTACATATTCCGATGGATCAGAGGCTTGTCTCACAGTTCCTACTCTTCAGACTGAGACTTCATCAGCATCTCTTGTTGTTCCTGATTCAGTGCAGCAGGGCATCATTCACCTTCCAGAAATAGCTACTTTGGACTCTTATCTTGCAGACATATCTTTCTTGTTTGCTGAGTCCTATATTGCAGATTTGGAGGATTATTTTGAGGAAATTCATCTCCTCTACCTTGACAGTCAGGTTATCACTGTACGCCCACCATTATTAGTGCATTTAGAGGTTGTATTTTAGGATTATGCACATCTGTTTGGATTTGACATCATTTGTTTCAGTTCAGACAGTGAGATTCTTCATCATCCTATCATGGCACACATCTTGAGACAGATTGGTTCATCACTCTTCATAGGGTTTCTTCAACATTGTCCTTTAGATCTGTTTCTTCCCAAGGGGAGGAATATCATTTTCCGCTTTAGTATCTCCTTTTTGATTCTACATTAGGCATCTACCATTGTGATAGGAGTTTCTTCATTGTGGAGGGGCCTTCTTCTCTCTTTCTATCTCTCATATGGATACCATTGTATATGTACTTATATGATAGAAGCTGTCTATGGGGGGTATCATGTAATCCACCTCCTATCCTTCTTTCATTAGTGCATTTCATTCCTTTCTTTTCTCTCTTTTGGAGTAGATTTTTTCCCATGAGGTTTTCTCTATTTCTCCACTTTATAGAGATTTGGTTTTATTCGGGTACCTGATCAAGCCTAGTTGCTGAGACCCACTTTTTACTTTCATGCATTGTAGTTACATTTGCTTTTTTGCACATGTTTGTAGCTACACTCTTGCTCATCTTAAGGGGGGGGGGTGTTAGAGTAAAGGTTTTCACTTAATTATATTAATTAAGTCACCTTTATTCTACTCTTAATATTTCACTTTAGTTGCATATTGTGACATTTAATAATTATATTAATTATAAATGTCTACCTATTAGGGTTACTTTTTAGGTTTTGCTTGATCTCCTTTTTAAGGATTGATCTTTGTAAATATTTTTGATTGTTCTAATAATAGATCTCTGATATTACAGAGCTTCAAACCCTCGCTTGATTTTTCTCTATTCTCTTCGTTGTGACAGGTATCCATTTGCATGCAGGTGTTCTTGGACTCTGAAGTTGGATCTGACAACTTCTACACTTCTTGTATTGAGATCTAGTTTGAACCATAAAACAAGGATCAATTTTCAAGAATATGGGAGATGAATCTTTTATTTCTTTGGATTGATCTTTATGTTATGGAAAAAAGAGAAAATTTTAGGATATCTTGAGGATCGAAAGATGATATGATGATGATGCAAGAGATGGATGATGTGGATGTTTTGATCTTTTGATAAATCTTGAGGGGGATGCTATATTTTTGAGACTTTCGGATATGTTTCAAATTTTGATTTTTGATTCTTTGGATTGCCCTTGATTTGATTGATTTTTGTTTGCTTTGATTTGAACAAATAGACCCTAAGATGTTGGATGATTATCTAAGGGGTAGATTTGCTTAAAGGATGATAATTTGAATATGTGTAGGGAGAAGGATGCATCTACCCACACCTATTCAAACAAGATGATAGTTTAACCAAGCATATGAAGAAGGATGCATCTACATATACCTAGCTAAACAAGATGGTCTGATAAATTTGACTAAGTATATCCAAATTTTTAGAAATCTCTAAGGATAGAATCCCAAGGGCAAGCAATAACATATGGATTGGGTCAATTGTAATTGTCTCCTAAAGGGTTTGAAATTTTGATGATGGTGTTTAAGTGTTTGTTTCCAAGATGTTTATGACCAAGCAAAGCATTTTGTAACCAAGAATAAGTACAACCCTATGGATATGAAAGACAATATTTGTTAGACTCCCACTTGGACAAGTCCAGCTACACTTATCTTTAGCGAATGGTTAGATGCTTGACCCCACTGGCTCCCCTCCATGGCTCATTAATTTCATTCAGGGAAGCCAAGCATCAACACCCATGAAACTCCCATGGAATGCTTTCCATTTCTACTAAAAGACCATAAAAGTGTGGGGTGGCTTCAGAACGACTGTTCTTGCACCAACAAATAGATCAAGGATTTTGACAATTCTAAAACATGGGTTTTGATTAGGACTTTCCGTTCGTGGAGATTGACCCATACGGTGAGAGTCCCTTTTCAAATCCATCTCTATAAAGCCAACCATGTGATATTGGCATTTATTCAAGTACCCACATTTATATCCCAGTTGGAAATACTCTTGGATTTAGAGTGTTACCGGTTGAGTAAAAAAAAAGTGAGTAAAGACAATATCCGTAACTTGATCAATCTTTGTTTGCAACACAAAGAGAGAGAATGTATGCAATAATGCTCTACTCACACTCACACAATGTTTTGTTCAATTTTAAACCCAAAATGAAGTGTGGAGTTGATTTCTTTATCTCAACCTAAAATCATTAAAAAAGGCCTTTTGATTTTCAAGATCGCTATAAAGCGCAAGAGAAGCGCATACGTCCTTTTTCAATGAAGTTAGTTTAAGTAAGCCATCATGAAGAAAAAGTTGCACTTGTTCATTTTAGATCCTCAAAGCAATTATGAGTTCTTTTTAAAGCACCAGAGGACAAATGAGAGTTGTATTGTTCAATTGTTAACCAAAAAAACAAACTCTACTAAGTTGTAGTCCTAATGTTCATTTTAAGCCTTTGAAAAAATTTGAAAATGTTCTTTTTAAAAGCCCAAATGAAATTAGTATCCTAAGCAAGAAGAGATAATAGTTCCAAAGAGTGTTAAGCAAACACTAAAGTGTTCAAAAACACTTTGATTAGGTGAAATACCATCATCATGCTCCTCTTTCTTTTTTTTTCAATTGATCCAACCAATAAGAAAGAAAACTAGTCAAATTCTACAAAACACAGAGGTTAAAAAGCAGAAAATAGAAGATAAACTCATCATTTGACAAAAAGCACGTGCTAGAATAAAATTTCAACTTTTTACTCCCTGCCAGTAGTGCAACCCATGACTGCATCATAGTTTGATTTCTCCAGCAGTGTCGTATAGCACCGCTTACCAGTCAGCGGTGCTGTGTACCCGAACCAGTGAGCTCAAATGCATCGCCCTTTTCGCCAGCATTGCTGTTTGATTTTTTTGAAATTTTTTGCAGGTTAGGTTGGTCAAGCGGTGTAGTTTGAAATTCAAAATGTTGGGCGGGAAGACTTTAGTGTCATAGTTTGAATTTCCAGCGGTGCTATATGGCGACGCTGAGCTTCCAGCATTGGAATTTTCCTGTGTACAAATAAAAATGTAGAATTTTTAGAAAAAAGTTATTAAAAATGAGATGTTGCCCCCCTTCTAGTGCCAAATGTGTGAACCCCAATCCAAATACCTACAAAACAATAAGAACAAACACATTAGATGTTAGAATGCAAGTAAGAACAAGGATTCCCCATGAAATCCATTCACAAAATTCAAATTAGGAAAAAAGCAATGAATAACACAATGAAAACAACAAAACAGAGATTGAATCCTAATTAAACTAGCAAACTCATGATCCCATGGGGGAATTGGTGGCAATTTGATGTGAAAATTAGCCCTTTCCCAATTCCTATGATGCAAGCTTGATGAATTTTGATGCATGTTGATGAGTAATCCAATGGAAAAACCTGCATCACCTAGCTATGATTCAATGATATTGGATGGAAATGGCTAAATATTTGAGCATAGTAACTTTACATAATTCGTCGATGATAAAATGAGGAATGAAGCCTCTTATTTATAGATGAGATTGAAGGATGAATTTCCAAAATAGAGCAATGTGAGACTAACATTCATCCAATGGCAAGATGCCACTTGCGAATCTATGAGTGGATGGAGGATGTGCAAGTTTTGAGGATTGTGCCAATAAATGCCTATTTTTGAATTTTTAATTTGTTGAAATGACATGCAAGAGGGAAGGAAAAAAATGCATTAAATGCCACTTGGCTCAGGGAAAGAGACATGTAAGATGGAGTAAATGCCTTGTTGGATGCACATGTCAACTTGGATTTTTGAATTCAAACTTGGAGAATATTCCAAAAAGATGCCTTGTTGAGGAAAATTGAGATTTAATAAATCAATTAAATCTATTTTCATGTGCAAGTGGTAAAAGCTGGAGCATGGGACATGAGATGAGATCAAATTAATCCAAGATAATTAATTTAATGAGAGATTAAGTGATGTGACAAATTTGACTTAGATTTGTGGATTTATTTAAATCAAATATGAGAGGAAGGTGATAAGAGATTAATTAAGTAAAGATTTTGATTTATTTAATTAAAAGAGATGATGTCAGATGAAACTAAATAAGGTTTAATTTATTTAATTTAATAGATAGACTTTAGAGATTTAATCAAATAAAATTAATTATTTAATTAAATAGGATAATTAGATCAAAATGGTTAATTTAATTATCGAGAAGAGGTGACTTAATTAGATAACTGGTTTATTTAATTGAGAGGAATATTGATGAATTTAATCTAATAGGGGGATTTGATTAAATGGTTAGACCAAAGGATGATTCAGAATGAAATGATGTTAGTAGGTCAAGATTAGATGCACAATGTCAATTGGTACATTTTACGTGTCTATAGGAGCAATTGGTTCATTGTATTATGGAGGGTATCAGGTAAGGGAGTAAATTGTCTCTCCAGGTCCCCATAGGTAAAAGGCACCACTACTTTAACAACTAATACTTGACTTTGAATAGGCTGGGTTGGTCGTGGAGAAGGCGGATTGAACTGTAAAAAGACTCTTCAGTTTTCTAAAGATTTGCACGTTGTTTTGGTTGTTTTGATTACACTTCTTAGCTCAATTGTAGAAGTGGACTTTGAATCATGACTAGAAACCAAGTTATTATAATCAGAAAGGGTTGTGCATAAATGCACGAATGAAGGGAATTTCATCATATTCAACTTCTCCTGAAGGTGAGTGTGCAATTTTTTGATAAACATCTTCTACAAATGTGAATTAGGGATCTTGACATCAATTTTAGCATACAATGAATAATGATGTGAAATGAAATTAGTTACCTTTTCATCAACATTTTGTCTATATCGAATTAAATCATCCATTGTATTTTTAGGAGTCATATGGACTTGGAAATGACTTATAAAGGAATCCACAAGTTCATTGAATGATTGGGTAAGTTTGAAAACCACTCCAATGTCATGTCCTTCAAGGTCCTAGGAAAAAGTTTGGCTAACAACTTATCATCAAGGACAAAGTCACTACACATGGTTGTATAAGCATTGACATGATTAGTAGGGTCTCCTTTACCTCCGTATTTCTTAAACGTAGTCATTTGAATTCCTTGTGGCATTTGTGTACATAAGATCTCTAAGGATAATGGACTACTGTGAACATGATATGTGGGTGGTGCATTTTGGCTTTTGCTAATGGTGGAGATTTTTTGTTGCATGGATGAAACTATGTTAAATAGTTGTGTAATGATGGGATAGATCTAAGTGGTATGATGTGGAAGGGAAAATGGTGATGGAGTGTATGTAATGTTTGGGGAAGTGAAAGGGACACTAAGAGGGGTGAAGGTGGAAGAAGGAATATGTGATGCCACAAAAGAACTAGAATGCTAGTTGGAATTGTGAAAGAAGGAGCCACATGACCAACCTATTGCATAGTTGTTGTAACCTAAGGCATGGTATATGTTGGTATGGAGGCTATGGTTGAAGGAGGAGGATTGTGAGGTCTTGTTTGGCTTACAACAATGTTAGCTGACTAGGAAGTAGAAGGAACATGCTTATTGTATATCTCAACTATTCTTTGGATAACTTATAAGACATCATCACTTTCAATCAAATGATGAAGGTTTTCTATTGTAGGTATGGCAGTGGTGGAAATGTTTTTGAGGATTAAATCTTGTTGTAAATGTGAAAAATCCTCATGAATACTAATGACTTTTTCTTGAAGAATAATTTTTTTTGTGTGTCAACATTCATTTGATGGAATGGTGAAGGCATGGTAGTGGTATTATCCATTCCTAATGCACCATTTTCTATACTAGGAGTAGGATCTCTTGAGATCCCAAGGTCCGCAATGAAAGTGCTATCACGGGAAGCCATGAGTCTAGAACTTCGTCTCACTAAAGTATTACCAAAGGGGAACCAAAAACTCATACAAGTACCAAAAAAGATGGGATGAATGAAAATGAAATGTAATCTAGGAGTGAAAAATGTAAATAATAGGAATTCTGTAAACTGAAATAAAGAAATAACAATAGAGAACATAAATGTAGTAATTACTCAGAAAATGCCTGAAAATGCAGTATAAAATGTGCAGATGGATTGATTCGCCCAGGGTGGCAAATGAGTCCATCTATGATATTTTTTGTGTTTTTCAAAAAATTTAAAATGATTCTAATGATTTTAAGATGAAAACTAAGGATGCAAATGAAGATTTTTAAGTTTTTCAATGATATGCTATGCAAAAATGAAGTGTATATGACTCTTTCACTAATTCACTTTTAAGAAACCCTAAGATGCAAATGCAATGCAAAATACAATGCAATTAAGTCCTAGGATGCAAATATAAATGCAAATTAAAATGATCTGATGTTCAATATGTAGGTTCACCAAAATGAACCATAGATTTTTTACTTAAAATACTTTTTTGACTTGTTGACCACCTTTTCACACCTAATTTCTTGATAAATCTGCATACACAAGTCTACAAACACACATGCAAAAGGGGAAAAATGATTAAGGGCTAGGTTATAGGGATTTTCCTTGGTCAAATCCCACTTTAATAATCAAACCCTTAATGAAGATATGGAATGAAATGAACAAGGAAAGATAAATGAATAACATGCAAATTTCCTAAACTCACCAACCTTGTTGAAGAAAATCTGAAGATATAAGAATGGCTGCTCCAAAATACTTGATTAATGCTTGATAAAGTGATGTAAAGTGCTTGAATGCTTGAATGAATGAATGAATAAGTGAACTTGATGAATGGGGGTTAAAATGAGAAGAAAAACACTTATTTATACACACTTGTGCCTTAGTAACCTGAAGATACCTCATCACAAGCCGACATAAGGTGATTTTAAATAAAAACCCGAAAGAAAATTTGAAATATTTTGAATTTTGAGCCAAAAGGGACTCATTCACCACCCATGGCAAATGGGTGCCACCTTGGACTCGAAAGTGGGTGTCAGGAATTATCTTACATTTAATGTTGTTTGTTGGGTTTACATTCAAAAAAAACTTAATTAAGCCTTATGAGGGCATAAAGGGGTCAAATAAAGCATAAGAAAGTTGTAAATAGTGAAATTAAGCCTAGAAAAGTGTGAAATCTTGTTACAAGACTTTACAACATTTTATAATAGGACTTGATAAGTGATGAAAAGCTGATTTTTAGGTGAATTGTAATGAATAGAGTCTAGAACAGTGTAGAAATGTTTTACAACACTTCACAACACCTTCACAAGATGTCATAATTTGAATTTCAAGGACCTAATGTGAATGTTCAAGCCACATTGCAACATTAAATCAGGGAAAAATGGACCAAGCATCATGAAGAAATACCTAAAAGAGCATGAAGATTCCAAGGGGCCATTTTTCTACAACATAGAAAGAAAGAAGATTTAACTGTAATTTCTCCATCCATACAGAGGCATAATCTCTTTGAAGTATCCAAAATGGGTATAACATCAAAGATACAAACATATAACAAGGAATAATAAGCTGAGAGTGAAAGACATGAATAATAAATTAATCACTCTAACACCTCTTATACAATTTATCTACTTGTCTTCAATATTTATTACCAAAGAATTTAACTCAAATCTTGTATCAATATGTTTCATGATAGTATTTTTTACTCATTTGTTTGAACTGGAGACCCATCCACAAATATTGATTTTGCACACTATAAAAGACTGTATAATAACTAAACTGGTGCATCTAACCTCACAAACATATATATCAGGATAGATTTTATTTTGTGAGTTCTTATATTTGCATTGCATGGCTAAGATGTATATGCAAAAAATATGTTTACAAAACATGGGCACATAAAACAACCAATAACACGAAAGGAAAAAATGTAGTCATGTACAAAATGAGAACCAAGCCAAAGGTGATGTTTTTTAGTATAGTCTTGTCTGAAACCAAGACCATAATGGCTCTTTCAATAATGTAACTTAATGAATATATTTTATTGCACATTTTGGAGTACATCTATGTTAAAACCCTCCAAACTACTATCAAACAGAGATGCAGGCCATGATTTTACCAATACTCTAGTATCAAACAAACACCACAGTGGATCATTTGAGAATATAACCAAAAATAATATACTTTCCCACACTACAACATTGAACATTGCATTTACTTCCTCGTGCGCCATCATACAACAATGCCAAGATGCATTAACCCTCATGCGAGCAATCACTTACCATTCTACTTCCATGTCCAGTGCATCCACCTTCACCACTTCCAACCCACACAATTAGCATAGTCCATGTCATCATAGATAGTCCTGGGAAACTCACTACCGTCCATCACCGGTTGCTGAATCCTGATGCCGGGAAATCCTACTCATGGTTGGGCTGGCAAAAAAAGAAGGGCAGGAATTCCATTTGTAAACATATGAATAATAGAAGGCATAGACTACAACAATGAACATCCTGTTACAGGAAGCTTCAAACAAAAGAGAAAAATATAATACCATGAAACATATTCATACAATATATGTAAAAGTTGGTATTTACCTATTATTATTAAGTGTTTTTCTAATAGTTCTTTCACAATTTGTCTATTTTTCCTATAATAGTTATTGCCAAATAATGTACTTTGAATTTTGAATTCACAATCCAATTGTTATATAGATTTCTTGTGTTGTATCAATATGTTTTACGACATTATTTTTCCCAGGTTTGCAAAGCAAACTATTCATTATGTAACGGTCCCCAAACTATGTAATAGTTGGCTTGTCAATTTGATGACCATTTTTACTATATGGTTCCTTAGATTGCAATTCTATTTTTAATATAAATGCATTTAGAATTGCATAATATAAATTTTGTTATAAATTTGTGGGAAATTTCCATCTTCATAAGCAACTGTATGTAAATAGTCTTTTAAATAAGCTGAAAAGATAACTATACACACATGCAAAAAGGAAATGGGTAGACTAGAATATCTTTTTTCAAGTCAAATGTATGATTTTTTCACAAAAAAAATTGCTTTTCCATTATCATTATTGGTTGTTATATGTTCCCATGATTCACAAACACATTTCTCAATATACATCTTAGCCATGCAATGGAAATATAAGCACTTGGAAGAGAAAATCTATACCGATATATATATGTTTGTGAAGTTAGATACACCTTTTTAGTTATTATAGACTCTACTATATATTTCACCAAGTATTCAAAATGTTCTATTTTATCTCTTTCTATTTACAACAGATAATGCTAACCTCTTTTATTGTACATCTATATGATTTCCTTTATAATGTTGCATAGATACAATAGACATCCAAAAAAATTAGTGTATTCTAAATTGTCTATTTAAAAGTGTTTAATGCTCCAACAACTAGATCCAATGCTACTCACACTTGTTAAACACCATCAACAATACATGTAACTACATAACTTTTCCATTATCAATAAATAGATTCAATGAACCAATTGTAAATATTATTTATTATTTTCAGTTTCAGATTCTCTATATTGATTTTACCCATATACTTACTATTTTTTTATGCTTCCTTCTTGATCTTCTTACCTCTCCACTGAAATTTTGTAGGAATTAGGCTAAAGCATGCAAAAGCATTCCAAAATCATGATACCTACTTTTTACAAAGTTACCACAATAGAAAAAAAACTACAATATGATAGATCATATATGAAAACACTAGATTTTACTAAAATTTGTTATTGTGCAATGTATAATGGAACTCCATAAAATTTCTCATGGATTTTTCATACTTTTCTTGCTCGGGGGTTTGGCTAGAGTCCCCGAGGCTCCATGATGCCACTATGGTAGGGTGGATAACAAGTGTGGGTTTTGTGGTTTGGCTTTTAACACCATATATTTCTTTTTACATAGATACATGTGTACACAAATCCTTATATACACTTCACTTCCACAAACATAGTTTATAGTAACATGTTTCTCATGTCATAGCAAGTGGTAGGGAAGCATTTGAGACTTTTGTCATGTCACCTCAAAACAAGGCATATCTTTTGTTCATATATTCTAACAATACAAAAGAATGTGTATTGTGTCATTGCATTCTCCTTTTCATGAGGTATGTTTATTTGTTTTCAATCAAAGATGGTGTGACTGAGCCTTCAATTGCACTATGAAGTAATTCATTAAAAAATGATATTTGTATTTCCAATTTACTTGTAATTAACGGCTTTTGAATCTTTTATACTTGTCTCCATTTTATTTTACTACTACTAACCCAAAAAACACATGCATAATAAAACTTTAATTTGCACAATTATGCACTAAATAGTAATTATGAAAAGTATTGAATATTAAACATATTTCTTTCTTCAAAAATATGTGATACCCAAAGTTATTGAAAATAATTTTATATGGAATATTAGTAATTAAACACATGGGTAATAACTCTTTAAAAAAGGAAAATCCTTTAATGACCCACATAATTAAATATAATAAATGAACTGATTGAATAATTTAGACAAAAAGATCAATTATACATGTGCATCTAGGGCTAATAAATATAAAACTAAAATAGAGATAAAATTATCTCATACCTTAAATTTTGGGGAGAAATTATTGTTGTTAGAAAAAATAATTATTTAAAAATTTATATTTCATTTAATTTTTTCAGTTATCATTTTTTAAGAATAAATTTATTAAAAAATTGTATTTGTTGAGAATTAGTTTACTATATTCTTAACATTATTAATTAAAATCAATTTTTAATAACTATTGCAACTAAAATTATTAAATATTGGGGATGACCCCATAGTGTGATAGTAAGTCTTAAGCCCTATTGAGAGGGCAGTCACATGTTTGAGCCTCACCCACTTCTCACATATATGGAGGAACAAAGATTGAGGATGGTTGCACGCCGGCCAAGAGGTGGTCACGGGTTGTTGGTTAACATTCTCATTGGGTGGAGGTTGTGGACAAAGAAAGGATGTTAAGTCCAAAGATGGGGTGACCGGTAGACACTACAGTGGCAGATATGTGCCACGAAGCAGGCATGCGTAGGTGTGTGCAAAGGGGAGATAATGAGTAAAGGGAGAAAGGAGAAAAAAAGAGGCACACGAAATGGAGGGATAAGGGAATATATATGGAATAGAAGAGATAAGGGGAGTTTTATGGAGTGATAAGGTAGCAGAGTGATAATGGGGTCACAAGAGATAAGGTGTCAAAGTGATAAGTTTTGGAGGTAAGGTGGTGAACGCACAATTTTGTGGTTTCTATGGACTTCTCTTGCACTCTAAGGATCTTTCACCTAAAAGCAGAGACATAGAACCCCAAAATTGAGGTGGTTCACTCAAATAAAGGAATGCAAGATAGAATTATGACTAAATGGAATGATCTAAGTGAAACTAAGCAATGAAATTGATTGATTATGAAAACATGGTGAGATATGAAAGAATGAACTAAAACATGAACAAACACAAACAAAATTGAAATAGGCTAAATAGAGTGCACTTGGGAATTAAATGTTGAATATAGGAAGCTCTGAAGGCTAGAAGAAATAGTTGTAAATCACCAGTGGGAATCATTCACCACTGATGGTGAATCACTCCTCCTACTAACAAAAACACCTGAAAACTACTTTCCAACAGTCAGGAACTAGATTCTGACAAAATCAACCTTTTCAGCCCTAAGGTGAGACTCATTCGTCACTGATGGCGAATCACTCCTCCTCCAAATCAAAGGTCAATTCTATAGCTCTGGATTTGTACTTGTCTTCTTTTTGGGTTGATAGATCCAAATTTGCAAAAAAATGACTATAGGTTGTCTCCAAGCTTGAAATAGGGTTTAGTTGACTTGAATCACTTTGTTGACTTGCTGGCCACCTTTCAACACCTAATTTCTTGAAAAATATGCATAAAAAAGTTTGCAAACACACATAAAAAATTGGAAAAATATTTAAGGATTGGAGTATAGGGATTTTCCTTGGTCAAATCCCACTTTGGCAATCAAACCCTAATTACTTGACAAATCTGCATACAAAAATCTGCAAACACACATACAAAATTGGAAAAATGGTTAAGGGTTAGAGTATAGGGATTTTCCTTGGTCAAAGTCCACTTTGGTATAGGAACTATAGGTTTTCTCCAAGCTTGAAATAGGGTTTAGTTGACTTGAATCACTTTTTTGACTTGTTGGCCACCTTTCAACACCTAATTGCTTGACAAATCTGCATACAAAAAGCTGTAAACACACATAAAAATTTAAAAAATGGTTAAGGGTTATAGTATAGGGATTTTCCTTGGTCAAATCCCACTTTGGTAATCAAACCCTTAATAATGAAATGAACAAGGAATGATTAATAAACAACATGCAAGTGTCCTAAACTGACCAACCTTGTTGAAGAAATCTAAAGATATATCAATGTCTGCTCCAAGATGTTTGATGTTTGCTTGATTGAATGATGCTTGAATGTAAATAGTGAATTAGTGAACTTGATGAATTATTGAATGAATTAGGTGTAAAATGAGAAGAAAAACACTTATTTATACACACTTATGCCCTAATAAGACAATAATACCTCATCATAGGCCGACATATATTTTCTTTTTGAATTAAAACCTACAAGAAATTTTGAATTATTTTGAATTTGGAGCCAAGAGGGACTCATTCACCACCCATGGAAAATGGGTCCCACCTTGGGATTGTAAGTGGGTGTCAGGAATTAAGTTGAATTTAATTTTATTTTTTGGGTTTACTTTCATAAATACACTTAATTAAGTCTTATGAGTGCATAAAAGGGTCATGGGTATGTGCAGGATCATGATGGGCCAAAAAGTGGCAATATAATGGATATGTGGCTGACGACTATTGTTTTACCCAAAATTGATGAAAAAAAAAAAGTTTTTAAAGGAGATTCTTAGATTTCCACTGATATAAATTATGCTTTACTTTGAATTTAATAACTAATTATTATTCATTTTCTATTCAAATTACAACTAAAGTCTTGATTGAAGGCTAATTGAAAAAAATTTATAGCTTTGAAACAGTATCACATTTTTCAAATCCAAAACATGCATCACGTTCTATGCTTCGCATTCTATAGGATTAAAAAAATAAAAATTGAATTTCATGATGTTTTGACCAAGTTAAGGTGGTTAGACATATGAGTTTTTATATTTTTGAAAAAGTTGTAATAAAAAATTCATAATTAATTATTTGCTTGGAAAAAAATTACAAAAAAATATGCATCACATCGAGGCATGAGTCTTCTACTTATATCTAAAATCTTATAAAAAAATATTATCATTTTATTGTGGTTAGGGTGGTCAGATAGACACCTACTTCTTATTTTTTCCCTGAAATTTAAGTACCACTGCATTGAAATTTCAAATTTTCACTAAATAGAATTTTTTTTTTTAAACATACCTAGTAGTTTAGAAACTACATTCAATTTGTTACATATTATATTCTTATACATTTTTGAAATAATATAGATTTAACTTATTTAAAATTTTACGTCAAATTTCCTAACTCTGATTTTTCTGAATTTTTTGCCATTTAAGGGCCTTTTTTTTCCATGATGATCTTGCACATACCCTCATATAAAGCATAAGAAAGGTTTGAATAGTGATAACAAGCCTAGAAAAGCATGAAATATTATTACAAGAATTTACAAAACTTTAGAATTTAGGACTTGACTAGTGATGAAAAGGTGATTTTAGGTGAATTGTAATGAGAAGAGTCTAGAAAAGTGTAGAAATGTGTTACAACACTTCACAACACTTTCATAAGACATCATAATTTGAATGTTTAGGACCTAATCTGAATGTTTAATTTACATTGCAACATTAAATCAAAGCAAGATAAGTCAAACTTCATGAGAGAAAGACCTAAATAACCATGAAAATGCCAATGTTCCATTTTTCTATGGTACATTTAGCCCCCACTTTAGTGAGAGGATGAAATTGCTTCAAACTCAAACTAAAGTAGTCATGCATATCGAGAAGGATCCAAATTTATTTATGTTATCAAGATGGAATGACAATGATCAAGGGGGATGATCAAGCCCCCAGGATGAAGATACTGTGGCAAGCTAAACATAAGAAAAAATGAACACCCAAGAGAAAGAGAAAAAGAGAAGAGATATGAAAGGGAAAAGTTAGATCAAGCTTCGATCATTTATTTAGCTAGTTGTGAATCAGATCTAGGTTGTTTGTCCAAAAAAGAAGATTCATACTCACTCTGGGGTGATAGAACTCATGGTGGTCTATCGGGTGAGAAGACCCATGTTGGTTATTTTTAACGAACCAAGCATGCCTTAACAAATATCTATTAGTTTTCCGAACTCAATTCTCGAATACTTACCAAATGAGTGGCCAACTAATGAGATAAAGTGTATATTTATTTATCTCCTACGCTTCAGGTTATGCCAGGCGTAAGAGGGTGTTCCCACAATGCCAAATAGATAACTCATTTCAACAATTTGCATATACATTGTAAATCAAGGTAGACAAATTCTCAATAAGTGCAAATAAGATGAAATCATTCACAAAGGTGGCAATTCTTTGAATTAATTATACATCCTAAGCTGAGAATGTAAAACAACAACAAATGACAATCGGGTCAATGATTATTTAAAGAGATTGCTATTAAGTCGAACGACTGAAACCCCAAGAAAGGTTTAATGGGTTAAAGATCAATGCCATTATCTATGGGTTAGGATTATGCGTAAATTGAAACATAAGGAATATTTAATTCTAAGAAATTATGATCTAGTGATATCACCTTGCAATTCACAAATCAATAAATAAGCACTAAAGACTACTTATCAAACCCAAATGACTTCATATAAGAACCCATGATCTAGTTCAAGCATTTTAACTCATTCCATGAACAAGAGCTAAAACCAAATCATACGTCAAAGCATAACACGATGACAATAATGAAATGATCATTGATCAATATTTTCATTAATAATTCTGATACGAAACCAAAGGGATAGATTATAGACTCAAAAAATCTTCATTATCATTCAAATATACTCAAAAACCATACATTTAACTAAATTTACTGTCTAGACTCAAAACATTCGATAAAGACTCAAAATATCTGCTTTTTGTTTCTTAATTCTCTCAATTGTAGCTCCAAAATTTCAACAAAAGATCCAAACAAATGGACTTGAATTCCCTTTAATAGAATAAGGGAGAAAAACAAGCCTCAGGCCAAGTGTACACATGTCAATACTGTATTGGACCGCAAGGAGGTATATTCCTAATTCAGTTATATTTGCAATCGTCAAAATGGAGGGAATACACATAAGACAAAGAATATTTGCATCTGCAATGAAGAGCAACTTTTCCTTCTCAAAAAGCACATGTCAAATGAGTGCGTCCAATTCATTGAGCAAAATGACAAAATGATGTAGACTATAGGTGAGTCAGCATCTCAATCAACATCCTATGTCATCAACAACCGATACTTTTCTATGAAACACATGTTTTAGCTTTGTAATTTCTAAGGCCAGACCTGTACAATACATGACCTAGTATATGTTTCACAATCCAAACTTACCACAATACAAGGGTATGTGCAGGATCATGGTGGGCCAAAAAGTGGCAATATGATGGGTATGTGGCTGATGACTATTTTTTTACCCAAAATTGATGAAACAAAAAGGGTTTTTAAAGGAGATTCTCAGCTTTCCATCGATATAAATTATGCTTTACTTTGAATTTAATAATTAATTATTATTCATTTTCTATTCAAATTACGACTAAAAAGTAATTGATAGCTGGTTGAAAAACAATAGCTTTCTCATCACATTTTTGAAACAACATGTGTCACATTCTATGCTTCGTATACTATAGGATTAAAAAAATAAAAATTGAATTTCATGAAGTTTTGACCAAGTTAAGGTGGTCGATATATAGTTTTATATTTTTAAAAGTTGTAATAAAAAATCATAATTAATTATTTACTTAAAAAATTACAAAAAAATATGCATCACATTGGGGCATGAGTTATCTACCTATATCTAAAATATTATCATTTTATTGTGGTTAGAGTGGTCAGACAGACACCTACTTCTTATTTTTCCCTTGAAATTTAAGTACCACTACATTGAAATTCCAAATTTTTACCAAATAGATTTTTTTTTTAAACATACCTAGTAGTTTAGAAACTACATTCAAATTGCTAGAGATTCTATTGTTAAACATTTTTGAAATAATATAGATAACTTATTCAAATTTTTACGTCAAGTTTCCTAACTCTGATTTTTTTGAATTTTTTGCCACTTAAGGGCCTATTTTTTCCATGATGATCATGCACATACCCACAACCTTTCCCATTCTTCATACTCTTCCTCAAATGGCCAATCAAAATCCATAATGTTGTCCATGTCTTTCCTGTAAGGGGAATCCTTGGTTACAACTACATTGGATTCCTTGTCGAAATCCTCCATAAAACTAATAAGAAATGTTAACCTCCCTAGGGTGTTATTGAAGACATCAATGTTAACTTCTTTGCAAATCTTATTTACATGGGAATCAATAACCTCATCCAATTCCCTCTTCCATGTATGTAATGGTTTCACTTCATAATTAGAAACCTCAATATCTGGTAGTGGTGTCAAGTCAGTGTGGGTATATTGAGCTATCAACTCTATTATCTTCTACTCTAATGGAGCTGCATATCCCTGAGACTTGTGTTCACTCAACTCGCACACAAATTCATAAACTAGCTACACTAGAGGGTACTTATCTTCATGCTAGTCGGATCCCACTAAAATCAACTTCAATCTCTCAAATCTTGGGACCCATTTATTTAGAGTTGGTATTGCCAACAGTTTATCCTTTTGAGACAACCTCATTGCACACACCATCAAAGTATAATTGTCATGCACACTAATGAGTTTGTCCTGAATCTTCTCATTCAAATATTTTAAAACAATGTAGACAATATTTGATATATTCTCATACATTGCATCTTGAACCCTCTCTAGCAACTTTTGATATAACTCAATTTGCAGAGTATTTGATCTCTGTCAGATGAACTAGAGCTTGGTCTGCTTATTTCTTCTTCTGTAATTGATTCTTGTGCCCAATTATATGGTACCATTGCTAGAACTTGACTATGAAATGGGTGTTGCATAGATTCCATTGGAGAAACTAAGGATGGGTGGATTGAGCTAGGATGACCCCGCTCTCTCTGCATTTCCTCCCTTTGTTTATAGAATTCCAATTCAATTTCCAATGTGGGGTATGTGCAGGATCATCATGGAAAAAACAAGCCCTTAAGTGGCAAAAAATTCAAAAAAATTAGAGTTAGGAAACTTGACATAAAAATTTGAATAATTTATCTATATTATTTTAAAAATATGTAAGAATAGAATCTGTAGAAAATTGAATGTAGTTTCTAAACTACTAGGTTTGTTTAAAAAAATCTATTTGGTGAAAATTTGAAATTTCAATGCAGTGGTACTTAAATTTCAGGAAAAAATAAGAAGTAGGTGTCTGTCTAACCACCCTAACCACAATAAAATGATAATATTTTTATTAAATTTTAGATATAAATAGAGGACTCATGCCCGATGTGATGCATAATTTTGTAATTATTTTCCAAGTAAATAATTAATTATGATTTTTATTACAACTTTTTAAAAATATAAAAACATGTTTGACCACCTTAACTTGGTCAAAACTTCATGAAATTCAAATTTTCTTTTTTAATCCTATATTATCCGAAGCATAGAATGTGACACATGTTTTGGATTAAAAAAATGTGATACCGTTTGAAAGCTATAAATATTTTTCAATCAGCCTATCAATTAGGACTTTAGTTGTAATTTGAATAGAAAATGAATAATAATTACTTATTAAATTCAAAGTAAAGCATAATTTATATCGGTGGAAATATGAGAATCTCATTTAAAAAACCTTTTCGTTTCATCATTTTTGGGTACAAAAATAGTCATTAGCCACATACCCATCATATTGCCACTTTTTGGCCCATCATGATCATGCACACACTCTCATGGCCACTTTTTGTTGGCTGCTGTCATAATCATTTAGGAGTTCATTGTATTTAACTATGAGTTTATCTCTCTCCAAGGTAATAACCTCTATAGTTGACTGAGTAAACTTGGCAACATTAACAAGCATATCTACAACTTCCAAAGCTGGGGTATCAACAACTCTTTTTACAAGAAATTGCCCACTAAGCTTTGATGGCTCTACTAAGGCTGGTTTCCTAGATGTTAGGGATAATGACCATATCACCAATGCATCCCAATCTTCACTGAAGGTTGAACCTCAAAGTGCCATTTCCAGTTCCTCTGTTGTTTGTACAAAAGGACTTTCAGCCCTTCTGATTGCATCTAAAACAATAGCATCTACAATATTCCACTCTGGAAACAACAATACACCACTCTTCTTTACAAGATCTCTACCCTATTGGGCATTAATATTTTTAAACTCATCCTTCATAATGCTTCTGATATTCGCCTCAATGAAAATTTAAGGTGATTTTGGGTGCAAGCTCCTTTCAATGGCCACCTTCTCTACATAATCAACAATTTTAGATTTCCACCAAAAATCTTGAAATGTCAAAGTCTCAATGAAAGAATCATCTTCCATAAACTCTTTACTGGCCTCTACCCTCAAGTCATTTGCAGTATTCAATCCAAAAATGTCAAGCTTCCCTAATCTTAGGATGCTCTGTCCTGAACTTGAAGCAATTTCTCCTTCATGTGGAGGCATTCCTATTTGTGTTTCCTCAGGGGTGACATAAATATCATCTTCATCTATGTCAGAATAATCGACCATTCCTTTTGTTTCAATTCTTCGCTTATTTTTAGGTGGTTGCTCAGGAGGGACAAAATTTTTAGGAGGTGAATCCAGATCAATTACAGGTAAAAGGGCTTGTGCAAAAGGAGTTGGCATTGCACTCTTGGGGGAGTTTTCCTTTGGTCCTTTAGAGACGACAGGGGCTATATGGCTCCTTTCCTCACTTGTTATTTTCTTCCTCCTATAAATCCTCAGCTGTTTAGGTGGTTGATATGTAGGTCTCTCTTCTAATGTCATTTCAACATTTTCTTCAACCACCATTGCTTTTCCTTTATCAGGGACTTCCTTTTGTTCTCTCAAAACACCAACAATATTCTCAAAGTTGTTCATAACATACATAGCCTTATTGAAATCACCCTGTATATTTGGTAGAGGTTCATATTGGGTATTTTTCTTCTTCTTAGATTCGACCATCTTTCTATAAGCCAAGTATTTGGATTTTCTTTCATCTTGTTCCTCAATGTTGGATAGATTCCTGATGATATCCTTAGGGTAATCAAAATCATGTACAAAGGTACTGATTTTCTTATATGTTTTGAGTTTACTGATGAAGGCTTTTGGATCATGATTCCTCATGTTCACAATCATCAGTTCATAAGGAGTTAGGAGATGCTCTAGTTCCTTCACTACCCCTTTTGTCACAATGTAGTCTGCAAATACAATCCACTTTGGGAAGAATGACCATTTCCTTGTTGATTCTGGTAAATGTGTTTCTTGTGCAGCTCCCAATTGCCTCATGATCTCAAGGAAACCTATTCTCAAAGGAACATCTACAATAAAAACATATGGGACCAAACCACTACCATATATCCTAAAAATGTCTTGTCACGGTAAAAAATCAAATCTCCCTAGTTATGACTCAGATTCAAATCTAGTCTTAACTCTTTGGGTCTCAAGAACTCATGGATTTCTTTAGAGATATGAGGTGGGCCATATAAAAAATCCCTCCTTATCTTGCATGCAAAAGAATTTCTAAACATTACAAAGTTGTACCTCTTATCATCCCTATCCAAGATACGAGTCCAACATTGGATAGGAAAGTCAACACCATCCTTTTTCCTTTCTAAGGTAATTGCCTTCTCAAAGGACTTTTTTCCATTAAAAAAGAAAATATGCATTAACAATGAGTACCACCAAAACTTCACCCATTTTTTTCCTTCTTGCAATCCAACTAAGCCTTCATGGATGTGATCAGCTAGATAAGTTCCATAGTCATAAATAGTACTATATGGTGAATGTTGCATATGTGTGGCCAAGTAGCTATACTCCTTTTGTAATGTGTCAAGTGGATTGGTGCCTACAATTTGGTAGAAATAATATGTATTCTTCCTAAAATATCTAGAAAAATAGCTCATTGGGAAAGGTTTGAGCTCTCTATCATCAATCCTAACCCTTCTCCATTGTTTCCCAGTTCCAACCACTGCAGTATGTAGAGGCAACATTTTTGACCTAATGAATACCTTGGCCTTATTGTATTATGTTCTAATAGCATCCATTTCCAAAAGAAGCATATTTGAATTCCTTTCATATTCTTCCTAAAATATCTAGAAAAATAGCTCATTGGGAAAGGTTTGAGCTCTCTATCATCAATCCTAACCCTTCTCCATTGTTTCCCAGTTCCAACCACTGCAGTATGTAGAGGCAACATTTTTTACCTAATGAATACCTTGGCCTTATTGTATTATGTTCTAATAGCATCCATTTCCAAAAGAAGCATATTTGAATTCCTTTCATGTAGGTCAAAAACCTTTTCAATTTCTTCTCAGGTTATCTTTACCATAACCACCCCATCATATGTTCTGACTACCCTAGAAACTGGATCATACTTTGATGCAATATCTTTTAGGAGGTCCAAATCCATGTACACATTGGGAACAATCAGTCTCCCCATATTAAAATCCCACAGGTTACTAAAAGGAGAGTCAAGATTCCTATTTTCAAACCAATTTTGGAACATCTACCATCCCGTGTAGGGTACCTCGATGTCTTTTATAAAGAAAGCTTTGTCTATCAAACCATCCTTCATTGTAGGACCATGGAACAAGACCCTTCCCTCTAGTTTCTTATTTGTAGACTAGGTTAGTAGGTCAATTACATCTTGAGCAAGAGTTCTAGACTGGGTAGAGGAGGAAGCACCTCAAATTTTGGAAGCCATGGGCTTGGGTATACAAGAGTTCATTTGGGGGAATTTTAACTGCTCAATTCCCAATTACAATTTACCTATGACTTTTAAAAGAAATGACGAACCCTAGATTTAAAGTAGTGAAATAAAAATGATGAAATGCACTTTTTTTAAAACAAATTAAAAGAAAACCCTAAATTAGAAAAATAAAAAGGCATAAAACTTGGTTTATGGTACTTACTGCTTTCAATTGTGATAGGCCCCAATGCAGACCCAGATGATTTCTGCAATTAGCTTCTTAGCTCCTTGTATTGCCTTAGACATGTCTCCAAATCTCAATTAAGCAAGCAATAGTCACAAACACAATTTTTAAAGGGAATTGCATAGGTTTATGAGTTACTTCCACCATTAATGTCCACTCACATGAAGCAAAATAATTGCAATAGGTGTACTTGCATTTTTTAATACATGTTGTTGATTCATGGCTGAGCTAGGCATCTTGAACGACTCAGATTGAGTCAAACAAATTTGAATTTGCATTACCGTTCTAGCTCGAACGAACAACCAATAGAAATTTTCTAACAAGACTCTCCCCATATTCATGAGGGCCCCACCCACTAGTAGTCATAGAGCACATGTGGCAGCATCTCACAGGTCTTGTTGTTTTTAAAGAACCTACATCTTTTCTCCGTGAGCCAGCAAGGAATGGCTATGATCATATCTCCTTGTTCACTAAGCACCGTCAATCTCAAAGTTTTGGGCATTGAAATGAGACACGCCACCTGGACCCACATTCATGTGGCATTACTTCACTAACCTCGTAGAAATTAAGCTGCAATCATTTCAAATAGGAGAGCCAGCGGGGAATGGTTCAAATTGAATGCAGTGATCTCATGACCAACAAACCTACACAAACACTCAATAGTTAATCTTAAAAAGGGGCCTTGAATAGGCCAACAAGAATTTACCCCTCAGGAATTCATGACTTAAGCGTAAGTCATTTGTAAGCAAAGATTAAAGGTTGACCCAAGGGACATTTGAGAGATTATGTGACCGGGGATAACTGAATAGCCTAATATGAAGGGGCTAGTAAGAAACGTGAAACCATGACTTGAGAGACAACTTACATCACTGGCAACCGGGCCAACAAGTCAATGCAAAAATAGAACATCTGAGGCCTAAAAGGGGATTTTGGATGGGAATTTTATTCAAGCTAGAACCCTAAACCATGTGTACAATCAACATATAAAGATGATAACGAGGACAAGAGACCTCAAAATATCAAGGATTTTTGGGGGTCTAACAACCCAAAATGTGAGAAACATACGCTAGTTGGTATGCACTCACAAACACATAGGTGGCTATGGGGAAAATTGTGCCACGGAATGGGCTTCCCACTCAACCATATCAAAGTTATACCTCTTGATAACTTTAACAAGGTGCAACAAAGGAAAAATGTTGGTTCGTGCTTCATGAGACAAGCAAAGCTTCGTCACTTAGTAAAAATAAATGAAAATAATTTCAAAGAGGTAAAGGAGAGTAATTTGTCACTTAGTATTCCATTTTAATTTCTTGTAGCTTCAGAGTGATGAGTGAGACAAGAAGATGCCGAGAAGATGGGGATACACACCTACACATTTGGACATTCTCTGAGACAAAGTGGCACACAACAATCATTAGGATGAGGTGAGTTGATTATGCAACCTTTGCTATATGATTTTGTAATGTTTTAAGGAATTTTTATGCATATATAAGTTAATTTAGTATCTTGGGAAAAAAATTTGCAAAGTGTCCCCTTTCTTCACAAAGTGTCCCCTTTCTTCACAAAGTGTCCCATTTGTTTCGCAAAGTGTCCCGTTTCTTTGCAAAGTGTCCCATTTCTTTGCAAAGTGTCCCATTTCTTTGCGAAGTGTCTCGTTTCTTTGCAAAGTGTCCCAAAAGGGTTCTAAAGTGTCTAGGGCTTTTAGGAAAGCACACTAGATGGAATTTAGTACACTTGCATGTTGAGTAATGTAAAAATGAAATATTTTAGATGAAATTTAAAGCATATTCATGTGAATTAGATAGGTACCTACCCAAGGATGATAGTGATTAGGGGGAGATAGCAGAGCTTCTTGAGAGATCTTGCTCCAAAACTATTAGTAGAGGAGAAGGAGCATCTTCAGACTATGGGTATCTATTGGGCATATCTTATGCCTTCTATGAGATACCACAACACCATGTTGATGGCTCTCTGTGAGTAGTGGAATGCAGACACATGCACTTTTCATCTCCCTACAAGAGAGATGATGATCACATTGGAGGATGTACATTGGATTCTCTGTGTTTCAGTTTGAGGAGAGTGAGAACAGTTCCAAATAGACCACACCTTCCTAGAGTAGAGGGTTGATTTACAGTAATGTTTAGATGGTCTGGTTCATGATGCATAAGTCAGAGGACAAATTGACTTGTCTATGCTATTATATTCACAAGAACCAATGGTTTCACACATTGTGATGCATACTATAGCACTAGTTCTCATCCCTGATGGAAAGGGTGGGTACCTCAAGGGGGGACTAGTCCATTTGGTTTGAGGGATGGCTGAGTAGCTCATAATATATGCCTAGGGTCAGTGTATCCTAGCACATCTATACTATGATCTTGAGTGATTTGTATTTTGAGAGGTGGATAGTATGGTGCACTACACACTTCTATAGGTGTGGTGCCTAGAGTATATTACATGCACTAGACCAATCAGTTATCCATGTGCAACAGTAGTAGGGTACCCTCGGGCTTTTTGGTATCCTCTATGATGACTATGGTAGTATGGTGATTTTCATTTTGGAGGGTACGATTTGACCGACTGGATGAGGAGGAGATCCTTTGGAAACCTTATCAGCTAACATTGCAGTGGCTAAATCATATCATACAGTTGAGGAGGATGCATATGGATAGATTTTTGGTAAGCTGGCATGACCACGTAGTACAACCATTCTACTATGATCAGGTCATCCAATAGCTTGGACAAGTGCAAACACCACCCCATAAATGATCTTCTTTCAATAGATCAAGACAGAGTTCCCAGAGATTGAGTGATACAAGGTAAATCACTCTTGATTAGGTAGCTAAGAGTGAATCTGATGACTCTGATCATGACCGGCCACCCATCCCTAATGCAAATGACATTAGTGCCATAGGAGAGCATGAGGAGTGGTGGATAGTGACTTGACCAACACTAGTATTCCTAATGGATGAGCCAGTAAGAGATGCAGGGAAACTACCAAATGAGGGAAATGACCAGGAGGATAGGATCGAGGAGACGTGTTATAGGCCTACTAATATATTCACTGATGTGGTTGATGATGAGTATGATGAGGATGCGGATCCAAATTATGATGACCAAGAGGGAGAGGAGGAGGATGAGGAGGAGGAGCCACCCCTAAGTGAGAGTGATGAGGTAGGAGCTAAGGAACAACATGAGTGGGAAGATTCCTCTCCCATCTATATGATGAGGTCATGAGCAACAACTATGATAGGCACCAATACTCACAGTTGAGGGGAGCCCAACATAGATTCCATGCCCCCAATATAGGATGACATTGAGATTGCCCAGCCTAATGACCATATAGGTAATGATATTTGATTTTAAGCATGTGTTTTAGTACTTATTCTCTTCATATATCATGATGATGGTTTACTAATTATGTAATGTTTCCACCCTATAGGAAAAATGAGAGACTGGCAGGAGCTCTACCATTAGGCTGCTATAGATATAGTACCCACATCCATCGACGAGGAGGAGATGGACCCTAATTTTGTGCCCCCACCTATCATATAGGAGGATCCAGAGTCACTCAAACCTTTTTCAAGGCTATGAGAAGCATATGAGATCGTGAGGAGACAACTCTAGCAAGCCAAGGTCATATGACCATCAACCCAAACTCTAGTAGAGATGGAGAGATTACATTTAGAGATAGCATGGCTATGGGAGGAGAGGGATGTGGCCCTTGGGTGAGCACAGGGTCTAGAGTTTGCACTCAGATTTGGTGGATCATGATCATGATCTCACTCCACTGTCTCATGACATCTGGGTACCGAATCACGAGCACCAGATCCCGATGGGTCTAGTTGTCATAAACCTTAGTGATGTCATATATTATGATGATATGTACATAAAACTTTGGATATATATATATATAATAATTTTATGTTTTATGAGCTATCTTATTGTGTTTGAAATGGAAATGTGATTAATTAAAGAACCTTTACAAGATTACTTTAATTAATGTCTTCATAATTTAACACAATGTATGTGATCTAAATAAAACATATTGTAGTTTCATTTTAGATACAACATGATAATTGAGTATGTTATGTTAAATTAAAGTAAACTTACCATAACACACAAGATGAATTTGAATAACATGAAAACTAAAGTAATTAAAACTAATCACTTTAGTGTTCAAGATAGACACAAAATTTATTTGTCAAGAAAGAAGCAATATGGAAGTATATAGAAGAAGACCCCATAACTTTAACAATATTGCTTTATAATTCATACTATTCAAAGGGATTAGACATAATACCAATGAAAATGCATGGAATTGATAGGCTATTTATGGGATGTTCCATCAAGTTCTATTAAGACATGTGCACCAGACCCAAAGCTAGTTTTGATGACATACAGTCATAACCAATTAGGACTAAATTTTCCTCATTAATTAGGGTTGACGTTGACATTTCACTGATTTGCAGATAGAATTGAGTCACCCTTGTTAAATGTGTGAGGGATGACATTGAGGTTGTAATAGTGTTGTTTTCATTTGCAATAGGCTTAGAGATGCTCAAGAGCATTAATGTGTTGTTTGTCAAGCATCTCAAGTTGGTGTAATCATTCTGCCTTATAAGTGTTACTATCAACTAGTCCTTGAAGAGAAATCCAGAACATTGGGATTTCTAACTCTAAGGGAATGATTAACTCAGTACCATAAATGAGGTTATAAGGGTGGATCTAGTGGAGGAGTGAACACTTGTGTGATAAGCCCAAAGTGTATAATGCAGTTGTGTGTGACAGTCCTTGTGATTGGTATTAACATATTTCTTCAAAATTTGTTCATGAACTTTTTTAGTTGATTCAGCTTGACCATTATATTGTGGGTAGTAAGGTTTTGAAAAAAGGTGTTGAATGTGAAAGGTCTCCAAGAATTTCTTAACATCATTACTCTTAAATGGTGTGCCATTATTAGAGACTAATGTGGAAGGGAGGCCAAAATGAGCAATTATGTGCTCAAGAATGAATCGACATATCACCTCAGCTATTGTAGATTGAAGAGGAATAGCCTCTACCAATTTCATGAAATAATTAGTAGCAGTGATGATATACGTATGTCAAATGGAAGATGGTGGGGATATTTCTCCAATTATATCCAGCCCCCATACAAAAAATGGCCAAATAGGGATTTGGACATGGAGTTCATAAGTAGAAGCATGAAATAAATTACTATGTTCTTGACATTTATGACATCGCTTAACATATGCATAATAATATTTTTCCATATTTTTCTAATAGTAGCCTATATGAAGGAGTTTTTGTGCTAAAGTCTTTGCACTGAAATGATGGCCACAACTACATGCATGAGCCTACTTGAGTGCCATATTGATCTCAGAATCCTTAAGTCATCTAAGTAAAATGTCATCAAAGGACCATATATATAACACGTCAGCAAGAATTATGTACTTGGTGGCTAATTGTTTTAAATGAGCGCAGGTGTTACTTGTTACAGGTTCGAGAAGGGTACCACATTTTATGTAATTATAGATAGCATCATACCATTCACTCAAATAATCCTTGTTTGCCACTAATGCGTCAAAATTGATATCATTAACGAAAGGAAATTTGTGATGGGATGAACATTGAATATAATATCTTGTGAAGGATCGGAAGGGGAAATAAGAGAAGCAACACTTGCCATTGCATCTACATGTCGATTATCTTTTCAGGAGATGCTATCAATGGTGAAGGAGTTAAATTTTTCCAACAAGGACATTGTGAGATCTTTCTATTTGGATAATTTATCATGTTTAGCTTGATAGGCACTAGTTATTTGTTTGATCACTTATTATGAATCACCAAAGATCTTGATGTCTTGAATTCCCATGATTAAAGTAGCACGTATTCCAACAATTAAGGCCTCATATTCAACAATGTTATTTGTACATAGTAAATTTAATCAATAAGACAAGGGAATAGGCTTTCCTTCAGGAGGAATCAGTATTACTCCATCCCTAGAGCCTGTTTTACACTTAGATCCATCAAAATACAATTTCCATGTAGAAACATTTGTTGTCAACACACTATCATCAGGAAAAGAATCATTAACTGACAATGCAAGAGGTGAAGGGGCATCAGCTAAATGGTCAATCAAGGCTTGTCCTTTAATTTGTTTTTGTAGAACAAACTTAAGGTCAAACTCAGTCAACAAAATCACCCATTTAGCAAGATGTCTTGATAAGTTTGTTTTGTTAAAAAGATGTTTGAGAGGATCAAATTTTGTCATAACTTGTATTTCAACATTTAGCAAATAATGTTGCATTTTATTAGTAGCAAATACAAGGGATAAACATTTTTTTTCAATTGGGGAATATTGGGTCTCATAATCAATTAGAGTTCAACTAATATAATAAACAAGATGTTCTTTTCCATTATCATCTTTTTGAGCTAACAATGCTGTGAGAGCATGAGAAGATGTTGCAATGTAAAGGATGAATGGTTTGTTTGGCATAGCAGGCTGTAAAATAGGTGGAGTTGCAAGGTATTCCATCAAACTCTCAAAGGATTGTTTACAATCCTCATTCCAATCAAAGGGCACACCCTTCTTGAGGATATTCAAAGTTAGAGTTCTATTAGCTAAAGAAACAACAAAATGACTGATGGCTTGAATTCATCCTTGTAATGTGCGTAATTGAGACATATTCCTAGGAGGTGGCATGCTTACGATAGAATCAATTTCCTTTGTGTCCACTTCAATGCCTTTGTGAGATATGATAAACCCTAAGAGTTTCCCACTATCTACTCTAAAGACACTTTTTTGGATTGAGTCACATGTTGTATTTACACATTCATTCAAAAATCTAGTGAAGGACATTCACATTGTCTTGTCTTGTTAAGGACTTCAAGGCAAGGATGTCATCAACATAATATTCCAATAGTTTATGTATGAAATTGTGAAATATTAATTTCCTTGCTCTTTGATAAGTTGCACTTGCATTCTTTAGTCCAAAATGCATCATAACCCAAGAGAACATTCCCCAAACAGTTGTGAATGTAATCTTGTATTGATCTTGTGGGTTAATGAAGATTTGATTATAACCAAAAAATCCTTCCATGAATAACATCAAAGTATGTCCAGTAGTTGAATCCATGATCATGTCAATATTTGGAAGTGGAAAATCATCTTTTAAAGAATATTTATTCAAATCAAGAAAATTCGTACATATCCTAATACAATTATCAGGTTTAGCAATTGCGACAATATTTGAGATCCAAGGAGAATAATCAACATAGAAATTGAAACCTATGTCAAGGATTTTTTAAGGCTCTTCTTTAACAAGCAAGGCTATCTTAGGATTCATTTTTCTTATCTTTTTTCAAATGGGTTTAGCATTTTTTAGGAAGCACAATGTTGTGTGTCACAATTTTTGGGTCAATTCCTGGCATGTCTGAGTGTTTCCAAGCAAAATTTTTAGGAATTTAACTATGGAGAAAAAGTATAGTATCCTTTTGTTCTTCATCATCAAGTCACTTCCCAATCTTAATGAATTTCTCTATATCCTCGATGTCCATTGGTATATCAATTTTATCTCCTAGGGGGAGGTCATTCAACTTAGGAGACTTAGGATCATATGGTTCCATGGTTTATTTATCATCATCAGTATTTTGTGACTTAGAACTTATCATAGTGCAAGTATTGTTTCGTTTGGAACAAGATGATTTATCAATTGCACCTAACAATTGTTTCAAGGCTTCATCACTTCCAACATACTCCCAAGATGGTGGAGAAGTCATATCAAGAAATTTAGGATGTTTTAATGTAAGCATGGTTCATGGTTTACATGTGATAGTGTTGATGTTTAATGATGGTCATTGAGTTGATTTTGTTGTCTTAGAAAAGGAATATTCCAAACCAGTCTTTGTTTCTTGTGTATTAGGTTAAATAGGGACACATATTTCTTGTTCATGTTCTCCGCATCCTTTACAATTATACCCCAATTGTTTCATAAGCTCGTAACTGCGTTCATAGATTTTTTCCATTTCCTTGGGATTGGGTGGATGTTGATAATCTATCTCATCAAAGTTTGATTTGTAAGGTGTGTTTTCCTCCAAAGGAGATGAGATAGATATATGACAATATTTTTCTAAATTCTGAGTTGACATCATGGTGGGTTGTTCTTGTTTTTCATCTTCCTTGTAGGTAATTATGTATTCATCCATAAATGAGTGTGTAAATTGCAATGTTCCCCAATCATCATCTAACAATTTAGACAAATATTCTTCTGCATTTTTATTGGTGTCAAGAGGGTCAATATGAGATGTTGGAATTAATGTATTCAAAGGAATTGTTCCTTTTTCAAGTTCCAAACAACTCTCAAGCTCAGGGTCGATCTCAACTTGATATAATTTGTTGTTATAGACATATTTCATCATGCGATGAAGAATTGAAGGTACCACATGCATCTCATGAATCCATGGCCTTCCCAGGAGAAGATTATATGTGAGATCATAGGGCATGACATGATAGGAGTTTGCAAGGTGACCACTTTGATGGTTATAGGTAAAGTGATTATATTGAGTGGTTGTTTTGTTGTGTTATCAAGTCCTCTAATAGATAAGGAATCAGGTTTGATTTGTGATTTATCCACACATAATCGATCTAGGAGTTTCAAATTACACAGACAAAGGGAAGAGCCATTGTCAACAAGGGTTCACTTAATGCCTACTGTATTATATTTGGAAATGATCATAAAGGCCTCATTTTGTTTCCTTAATTCTAACGGAGGGATCTCATGCTGATGAAAGGTAATGTCTACATTAATTGTATTCATTCCTTTTAAAAGAGCTACCACATCACTTGCATTTGTACTAGGAGGAACCACTATTTGTTGCGGGGTTGTTTGGAGCATTGAATGATAATTGCGTGAATTTTGAAGAAGATCCCAAAGGGATATCTTTGCAAGAGTATTCTTAAGTTGTTCAAAAAGATCATACTCCCTAAGGTGTGAATTTAGGTGAGGAGCACTAGGAAAAATAGTATTTGGTAAAGGTAAGGATGTTGGAGGAGGCTGTTGTGGTTGTGGATTATTTTTGGTGTAGTGTGTGTGTGCAACAACATCATGTTGTGGTGGGTAAAGGGTAAACTCAAGTTTAGGTGGAGGTTGAGGTTGATGTGAAGGTAGGTAAAGGACAACTTGAGGTTGAATTACATTGACATATTTGGTTCTTGGTTTCCCACAACAAACCCTAGTGGATGGACTTGGTGAAATGAAGTCCTCAAGGGCTTCATCTAACATACCAAAGTCATCTCTAGTAAAAGGTTTGGGAGATAGGTAGTCACTAAGTGTTTAAGGTTTGTCATCACAATCCTTAGTGGATGAACCTAGTGAGAGGAAATTTGGTAAGGTTTCATCTAACTTAAATCCAAGTCATCACTACTAAGAGGTTTGGATGAGATGGTTGTCCTAAAATTAAGCATTGTTTTGAATGGTTCAGATGATGTTGTGAAGTTTTTTTTGTTGTTTCTGATGAATCTAATCTAAATGTGCTAGGAACTAATGTTGAAAATGAACATCGTAAAAATCTAATGCTATCTATGATTTCCATTAAAAGGAATGATACCAATGCCAATAAGTGAAGTAAAATAGGAAATACCTGTATAGAAATAGAGTAATGATTGAAGTTAATAGTAATGACATAAATAAGAAACAAAATGCAGAGAACAGAAATGCAAAATTTGTAGAGGGACTAACTCACCCAAGGTGGAAAATTAGTACCAGTAGAGTGATTTTTGAAGTTTTTATGAATTTTCTGATGGATATTAATGTGTGAAGTATAGTATCATGCAAATATATAATGAAAATTCATAATTTGACTATTGTGTAATGAAATGGAATGCAATAATGAAAGGCTAAAATAATCTTTTCACTAGTGCAATTATGAAAACCCTAGGATGCAATTGAAACAATGCAATACTTAATGCAATGCAAATGAAACCTAGGATGCACTTGAAATTAGAAGAAAATATGTTCAAAAATTAGGTTCACCGAAATGTGGACAATGATTTTGGGTTGCCCACACTTGCTTTGCTCCTTCTAGGGTTTTTCACCTAAAAGGAGAAAGGGAAAGGAATGGGGTCCAAAATGCTAGTCTACACTCAAAGTTAATGTGAATGATATGTATTATGCCTAATTAAGATATGCTAATGCACTGATATGAAATTGAACTGATCTAATGATGCAAAACCTAAGAATTGTAACTTGTTTGAAAACACAGTGCGATATGTAGAAAGGTGAAATAGATGCAATAAATAACAAAATAAAGATAAAAAATAGAAAATATGTACCTAGAAACTAATGGAGGGCTGACTAGAGATTTCAAAGACCACTGAAATTCTAGAAATTTTGATTTTTGAGTCAACTGGGACATTTACACCAAGCTAGGCGACTTAGTCCTAGACCAAGGAAACTGCCCAAATAGTTGTTTCTGCCAAATGGGTGTATGAAACTACAATTTTTTTTGAAAAAGTAGTATAGTGGGACTAAGTTTCCACTAGGGGCAACTCAGTCCACTTTGGATTTTCTACAAATCCGAAAGTGGAAACGGAAGCCTACAACTTGTACTCTGCTTTTTGATGGAAATCTAGATCTGAATCTTCAAAAAACCCTACAAAATAGAAGATAGTTTGGTTTCTAATGGGGATTTACCTTAGTAAAACCCCTAGTTGGTATTTAAAATTTTTAAAGGAAAAAATCTGCACAAAACCTAGTCTTAAGTGTGTCTAAGACTAAGAAAAGTTGAAATGAGACAAAACCCTATTCTATTGTGCAAGAATAAGATAAGAAAATGGCACATGAATGATGCAATAATTCAATACAAGAAACCCTACAAAACTTCAAATGAATGCAAATTATATGAAAAATGTAATGCAAACCTTAAGTCTTAAGATAAGAAGAACATGGAAAATGGAAACACTTTGAAAACAAGTCATTAGGTGTGATTTGATGGCTAGTTGCATCTCTTCAACCTAGATTTCTCCATGATTCACCATAGGAATCCATGATCAATCCTTTGCAATGTAAGATCTTGAACACAAAGTGAGCTTGAAGACCTACAAAAACCCTAGTTTTTTGCCCCTAAGCTTCAACTTTGTTGTAGAAATGCTATTGAATCTTCTTGTGAAAGATACTTTGCTCTTGAATTTTGATTTTTCTTTGCAAAATGACCTAAAAAAATGTATTTATAGGCATTAACACCAAATTACTCATTATTTTAACTTCATAGGCTGACATCCCTCAAAAATTTGAACTAGGTCAGTGATTTTCCCGCTCAAAAGTGGAAAATTTGCCAAAAGGGACCAAGCCGTCACCTTGGGTGGCTTAGTCCCACAAGGAATTTTTTTGGTGGGTTTCATGAAATTTGAGTGATTTAAGTGCTATTTGTCAGGATTAACATGGTTTGTGAGTGAAATAGGCCTTAAAGTCCAAAATTATGAGCATTAGGGGCCTATAAATGCAGTTTTTAAGGGGTGATTGAAACAAGATACCTAAAGTAGGACCAAACTTATCGCACAATTGTCTCTTTCTTCAAGAGTATACAATTTTTGGTGACACAGTTCTATTCAAAACCAATAGCATTCTAAAATTTTAGATAATTTTAATATCCTTTTGACATAATCTACTTGTATCAGTACCTTTATCTATGCCCTAATGTCTTAGCGTAATTGTATCATAAAAGGGTTATTAATGATTCCATAAGGATTTTTAAATGTGGTCACTTGATCTCTCTTAGGCATTACTATGTTTGGCTATTACATACCTTGTTCTACTTTGATGTAGACCGACTTCCATTAGCTTACAGTCTATGTTAAGTGCAGAACAACCACAATGCTAGCATTAATGTTCCATATAACACTTAAGATACAACTTATCTTTCCAACAATGTCTTGGTATGTATCAATCTTGTTTGGATCTTCTATGACATACATACATATCTACACATAGGGGTAATAAGATGAAACACAACAAAATCAATCTTCCAAATAACACTTAAAATATAGCTTATCATTCGCTATGTGTAGATATGTAGGCATCCTATGCTCTCTCTCAGATTGTTCCTAGCACCCCCCCACTCTAATTTCTGCTATTTATGTACAAATCCCTGGCATTTGGACTTCCCCTTTACCTATCAGCTCATTGTTTCATGTCACTACACACAACTACTAGTTTAATGATTCTAGTTGTGTGTCCCTGATTTTTGGGTTGGGACTAAGATGCCACCTAGGGCATCCTTTTCCTCCAAAGGTTTTGGGACCTTGATTTCAAGTGTGCCTTAAATTGGTCCCTTTTTGGAGTCTATTCCCTGAGTTTCATGCCTCAGGACTAAGATTCCACATAGGGTGTCTTAGTCCCCCTTAAGGTATTTTTGTGATTTAATTTCAAATCTTGGCAAGATTTAGCGTCCTTTAATTAATGAATTCATATCTCATCTTGTTGTGGTGTAATTTTGGGATATTAAGCATGGATAAGTATAAATACAAGATTCCTTTTATTCATTTTCATCCTAACATCATAGCAACTTGAGTATTCATGCATTATAGCATGTTTGTGATCAATAAAGCATTCAAGAGAAATTCATCAAGCAATTGGATCCATCATCAAGATCAAGCATCATATCAAGGATATTATGGCATCATGTTTTTTATTGTACTAATAATTATGATGTAGGGTTTATGATTCAAGCAAATGTTTCATCCAAGATCAACATCATTCAAGTAGGAGTCAAGAACCGCATCCATTACAATCATTTCAAGCATATTTTCAGCACCTTATTACAAGGGTTTTAGTGAGTTTCAACATAACACTTTTTCCATTCATAATTTCACTTCATTATTCTATTTCATTCCAGGGTTTAATTACCAACGAAGGGTTTGACCAAGGAAAACCCCCATTTACTAAAAATCAACAAGTTTTTAGTCTCTTGTGTGTTTGTGATTATAGATTTAGGTTGAAGACTTGAAGATCATTTGAAGTGCAAATTTGTAAAGTTGCAAAGTTGCATTGCAAAGTTTTCATCTTCATGGAAACTCATCTATAGGCCAAATATGGAAGTTTTAGGACTTGAGATCTGAGAAGAAGGAAGTGCATACCTTGAGCCTTAGGATCACATTTAAAGATTTTAGAAATTTAGAATGGGACCAAGTCGCCACCTAGGGAATCTTAGTCCCCCTGAGGGTATTTTTCAGAGATTATCCTAGATTTGGTTTTGGCATCTAAAGATTCTACATTTCCCACAAAAAATAGCAATGATACTAAGACAATAGTCAAGGTGTCTTAGTCCTCCATAGCACATTTTGATAGAATTTTTGCATTTTGAGAATCCTCATCACATCTCCAGACTTCCTAAGTACACACATCCTAACTTTTTGTCACATAATTTCATCATTTGTATCCTTCATTTAGCTTGCATAATTATTTTTTGTGATTTGAATGTATATTTGTCTTTTCCAAGCCTTTTCTTGGTGGTGAACCCCTTTAAGCTGGAAGAACCCCATCCTAGGTCTTCCTTTTTGAGAATTGACTCACCCTTTGGGTTGATAGTCAATGAAATTTGGATTCCTAGGACATTATTGAGTGACAAAAATGGAATAGAGGTGGGAATTTTCCATCCCACTTTCCATTTTTTTTTGGTTCACTCATAATTACTAATGGTGTACCAATCTCAAACTACTCTCAATTCATAGCTATAAAATAAAAATACAATGCATAGACCTCTAAGAATGTTTCTTGAATACCTCATAAATGATATACTCCCAAAGCAATTGGGTGTGTACTACAAATGCTTCATGAAAGATTGATCATGAAGCCTTCTTAATCTATGCATATTCTATTGGGGACAAAATCAAAGTTCATAAAGGAAAAGAGAAATCACATGAGATTGAAATGAATTCTATTGTGTCACTATGTAGATATTATAAAAATTAAAAACTTTAGCTATCAATCCATGCTTATACATTTTTCATCGAAATAAAATAGCTCATATAAATTAAGGATGGACTACTATCTTGTCAAGTTAGCTAATCCTA
Organism: Sequoia sempervirens; assembly: GCA_007258455.2. Taxonomy (NCBI): domain Eukaryota; kingdom Viridiplantae; phylum Streptophyta; class Pinopsida; order Cupressales; family Cupressaceae; genus Sequoia; species Sequoia sempervirens. The sequence goes on from VDFB02000017.1 coordinate 173,918,726, forward strand.
TAGTATATAGACCAACAAATGTAATAAGAGGGCTCTAGTATAATTAAACATGTTAAAGAGATTTTAGTTAGAAATGGAGACACCTATTGCCATAAATATTATTCATTAAATGAGACCTCATATACATCTAATAGACATCACTTTTTACAAAAATCTAATACATCTAGAAACATAAATTGACAATTTGACAAGAAAACGACTCAAATGGCCATCCTTGAATACATATGAAATCAATGCTTATATAGCTTTTATTCATAGTAAACCCTCACAGAAAAAGGATAAATGTAGCACCATGAGCTACATTAGCATTTATTTTTCTCATAATTAAGGTATAACTAAAGGCGTGAGAAATATACTTATATAGAGGAAGATATTCTATGGATCAACTACAGCATACAATCAGCTACAACATATAATGAAGAAATAGAACAAGGCCATCTTCTCCCATACAAGTCACCTCTATCATTTATATATCCCTATAATATCATATGAGTTACCTTTCAAGAATTCATATTTGACTAAAAATGTAGACAAGTACTCCATGCATTAATACAATTATTAGAATAGTCCTATAAGATGTCAAACTCACATAGTACATGAGAAGACACATGTAGAAAGTTTTTTAATACTTAGCTTGAAGGGATTTTTCATTTCATGCTCAAAACAACATGTACATAGCTTCACAATAGTTAAACCACCTATATTTTCACCTATATCATTCCATATTGTCCCACTTGTCACTATTAGGGTAAAATATAGTAAAAAGGACAAGAGGGATACATTGAACAATCAATAATTTTTCTACCATTGATAGGGGAAGGGAGGAAATCCTAAATTAGAATAGTAGGGAACAACTAGGGCATAAAGAGAACACCACCTGGAAGCTTCTATCTCCAACAAAAAATGCTAAAATAAGAAAAATCTGTTTTGATTTGCTTGTTGGTTGGGAATGTTTTTCCAATGTATCTATTTTTACTATTTCTAGTTGAGAAAGTTTCCCGTGGCTATTGGAAACTTTATGAGTTGCTATTTTATGTATACATTTCACTTTTCTCTCAATAAAGTTGTGAAGACATTATGCTGCATTTTTTTGAGTAAAATATAATAGTTTTATGTTCTCTACCTCTGTGTTTTTAATCATAGTTTAATTGTTGAGTATTATAATTTCTAGTTTATTCGTTGTGTACTAACATTTGTTTTTAGTTTAAAGAGGAATAAGGGGTCATTTTCAACAAAGAGACGAAGGTTAAAGAAGTAATAGAAGTGATGAAAATTGTAATTTCACTCAAGTAGAGAAAATTTTCAACAAAGAGGTAAAGTTTTTTAGAGGTATGATAAATCTTCTATTCAATGTTATTACTATCAAAAGTATGGAAATTTTGCATCTAAATGTAGAAAAAGGATTAGAGATGAAAGTAAATAGGAAGTCCAATATGAAAATGAAGTTGAATGGTAGGATGGATATTGTATTGCTAACTTGTAGCAAAAAGGAGGAAGTAAATGATGAAAAATGGTATGTTGATAGTGGGTGCAGTAACCATATGACATGACACAAAGAGATGTTTCAGAATTTGGATGAGTCCATCAAATCTGAAGTCAAGATGGTAAATGATACAATTGCATCTGTCATGTGGAATGGGAGGATATTAATCACAACAAGACAAGGAGAGAAAAAATATATTGGTGATGTATTTTATATACCAGGCTTAAAGAATAACTTGTTAAGTGTAGGTCAACTTGTGCAAAATGGCCACATTTCCAATTTTGAAAATCGTTCATGCATTATTGTTAATGGTAAAAATAACTTGATAACCAAAATACCCATGACTGCTAATAAGATGTTTTCTCTTAGTATCAAAAACAATATGCATTTAAATTTCAGTGCTCTTGTAAAAGATACATAGTGGTTATGGCATCTTAGATTTGGTCATTTGAATTTTGGTGGACTAAATCTTTTGCATAAAAATAACATGGTAATAGGTTTACCATTATCCAAATATGGGATGAAGAATGCAAAGGTTATATTGTTGGAAAGCACCATAGAGTACCATTTCCAATAAGGGATTCTTGGAGAGCTTTAGAGCCATTGGAGCTAGTACAAGTAGATCTATGTGGACCAATTGAGGTTGCTTCATTATCTAGTATGAGATATTTTTTGAAATTTATAGATGACTACAGTAGGAAAATCTGGGTGTATCCTTTGAAAAATAAATTAGATACTTTCAAGAAATTCAGATAATTAAAAGAATTAGTTGAAAAGAAAAGTGGCTATTTTCTCATAATTTTAAGGATTGATAGGGGAGGAGAGTACATTTCACATGATTTTCATAATTTTTGTATTAAAAATGGTATAAAAAGGAAGCTAACAATAAGGTATACACCTCAACAAAATGGTGTACTTGAGAGAAAAAATAGAACAATTTTAGATATGGTAAGGAGTATGATTAATGCTAAGAATTCACCCAAATTTTATGGGTAGAAGCATTTTTTTGTGCAAGTTATATTTGAACATATGTCCTAAGAAATTAGTTTGGGACATGACACCAAAAGAATCCTGGGGAGGACACAAACCTTGGGTAGATCACCTAAGAATTTTTGGTTGTATTGTTTATTCTCATATTCCAAATTCACTCAAAAATAAATTGGATGATAAGGTAGAAAAATGTATCTTTGTTGGGTACAGTGAAGAATTCAAGGCATATAGGTTGTACAATCTAGAGACAAAA